>JAZGLO010002262.1:562500-1035000 GCA_036873155.1 Biomphalaria sudanica | reverse complement strand
CAACAATGTCGCAAAACAGACTGTGCAGTCTACGCTATTTTGTCAATCAAAAGGGAACTTGCATCAAAATTGGAATACGAGAATCTTATTAACCAGTTTGCACAGCTAAAAGCCAGAAAAGTTTCGTGACTGAATCGTCGGTTACGTTTAGTAACATTAAAGGCGAAATCTTTGATGCAGAACAATTACAATACAGTATTTAATGTACTCTAGCGGCTCAAATTAGTCCAACAGTACCAACGTAATGTTCTCTGTTTCGTAACAAAAATAAGTCCCACAGCGTTAGAGGTGGACACGCTGTATTGTTATATTACAGCGTTAGAGACTAATTAGCCCGTTAGCTATATGTAGTACGGTATATAATCTACCCTTACAACTCATGGCCCCGCACATGACGCTCGCCCAGGACCCGCGCAATGCTATGGCCGTCCCTGCTTCTTACATTCTACTTTATAAATTTGATAATACTGCGTCATTTGATACTGTGACCATGAACATAATAATTTCAGCTCCTGAAAAGTCTCTTTTTTTTACATACTTGATCTTGGCAGTTATTTATATAAAAAAAAAGGTTAGATGCTTTGATAAAAGGAGTGTTCACATCTTTGTGGTTGCAATTCGATGCCATTGTTGAAACATTGCGGTGAAGTTAAATAAAAAATGCGAAAAAAAAAACCCACAATAATAGCTGTATGGAAGAAAAGCACTTAATAAAATGATCATTGCAATCGTCTGCTTTCCCCAGAAGCGTCGAACTTGAATGCCCTGATGCTCTTAACATTTTGGGACGAGACTAAATATTGAATGAGATCATGTGACATAAACATGCTCCACACTTTTATCCTCTGGCGCAGTGTTTAACATTTTAAAGAGACAACTTCGAGTATTTCACATTGCATGAGAAACCCGTGGCACGTCATGTAAAAGAAAAAATCCATCGTGCCATATTATATTTGAAAAAAAAAAGCAAAAAAAAAGAACAACAGAGACCATCCTCCCTGAGCATCACGAAACAACATATTAAGAAAAAACATCATGCAACATAACATTGCAATTTTTTTTAAAAGCCTGTCACATTCCAATGTCCAAGATTTGAAAAGGAAACAACTGCTGCCTGTGTGACACAGTTACCCTATCACCTTTTAGAAATGAGAGTACAATAACTAAATGGAATAATATTTTGATCATAAAAATAAAGCTTTAAGCCTAGACCTATAAAATCTCTCTATATATAGAGAGGACCTATATGAATCTGGCCTTCTACGTTTCGGGAAATAATTTGTTCATTTTGTAACCTCTTGGGCGGATGTTATCACCAGGCGGCGCTGCATTTCCCCCCCTTCTTTCTACTACTATATATATATTATGTAAAATTGGACAAGACTGTTCTTAGTGTTGTATACAGTTTTAGTGTTTGTCTTCAGTTTGTCTTCAGTTTGTTCATCAGTCGTTGTGACATCCTGCTCACAGGGAAAGGTTTAGCAGTCTTTAAGTACGGCTAGTTTTCCAAAATATCAAAAGAGCTTTAGTCATTTGTATACACATTTTGTCAAATGTAAACCATGATAACATACGATAATCGTTATCAACATAATACAAACCATATTAACATAACAAATAACTCTAAATAAACTACAAAAAAAGAAAAACATTTAAAAACATTTTAGAAACATTTTTTTGTGTAAAAAGACAATACCTCCATTGTACAACTGTAAATAAAATAAAATATTTCAACAAATAAGTTTTTTTTTAAAATCTCACACCGGGTATCGAGCTCGTGAATTATTCACTGGGAGTTCCTTGTAAGAACGATGGTACCCTCTAGTTCAGCGGGCAATGTACAATTGTTTCATACTTTATTTGTACCGGTACTTTCTTTATATAGAAATCTAGATTTTGAAAGGAATAACAAAAAATGTGAAGGGCCTCATGTAGTAAGATCACTAAACACTAAATAAAAAATGTTTTGTGTTACAAGCCTAAAGAACTCTAATTGTACAGTGCCGAGAAAAAATTGTAGAGTTTATCCATGTTTTATTCAATACTTCGCTTATCAATACATCCGTATTATATACAACGGTTACACCAAAAATTTGCTTTTTATAGATTAGCCTCCATGTACGAAAATGTTTCGCTGAAACATAACAAGCCATCTTAACACGGCACGAACCATAGAAACAATTTTAGGATGAATTCAGTCTACAATATCAACTCAAAGTCTCAAGAGTTTGACTGTAAGTTCAATCTATATATAGAGTCTAAATATGTGTATGTAAAGCACAAGAACTCTTCTGAAATCAGTCCTATTTTGTTTTGTTTTTGTCCGGTTATGTTAAAGAACATCTTGCGTAGATCGATACTAGAAAGTTCTGCTAATGAGATGATATGTTAAAAAACAACTGGCGTAGATCGATACTAGAAAGTTCTGCTTATATAATGATATGTTTAAGAACAACTGGCGTAGATCGATACTAGAAAGTTCTGCTTATATAATGATATGTTAAAAAACAACTGGCGTAGATCGATACTAGAAAGTTCTGCTTATATAATGATATGTTAAAAAACAACTGGCGTAGATCGATACTAGAAAGTTCTGCTTATATAATGATATGTTAAAAAACAACTGGCGTAGATCGATACTAGAAAGTTCTGCTTATATAATGATATGTTTAAGAACAACTGGCGTAGATCGATACTACAAAGGTCTGCTGATGTGATGAATTCTAGCTGAAATACAAACTCTGTAAAACCGGAAACTAACGTATTCAAAATGACCATCGATACTTGCACACACACAGACATACACAGACATAGGCAGGCATTTTGTTGACCAATTAATGTGGGCGTCCGCCAGAACTAAAGACGGAATGATTCCTGGCGCGGGGCATTAAGAACTCTTTTATTGCTCGTCTCGGAACTACTTTAGAACGCGAGCAAATAGTGTGCAGTTCTTACACCGTCTTCCAAGTTCTGTGACCATTTTGACACTCGCACAGTGCGGCGCTGTACTTGTTGGCCTGATTTCTTGCTTTTCAAAGATCCGTACGTTCCACATGTACTTGGAGTATGTCTATTTTAGGAATATTTATATAGAGGTAAATTTCATGTTTCAAGTAGAATCCAGTTATTTCAACCCCAATGACTAATGCTAGATTGTGTCAGATTATTAGTTTTTTTAACCTGTAACTTTCCGTTCATTCCTTAATGTCACGTGATAAAGCGTGTCAATGTCGGCTATAACGAAAAGAAGATGTTTACATTCTTTTATTTTCAAGAAGGAACAATCGATACTTAAAAAACAAAACAAAGCTTATATAAGGAAATAACCGCACAATTACTGCCATATATCAAAAGTGCAAGATATACATCCACTTTGCTTTATGAACCAAAAATATTTAATTAATTAATAAAAATTAATTCCATAATTGGTTATTTTTCATTACATTTATTCATCGTCAAAGACAATGCATGAATTAAAGTTTCAACTTCATCCGTGATGTGGGAGCAATAACGAGTACGAGATTTGTTTGGATGTTAAGGATTGAAATGAAACAGTCAAGTGGAAACTTGATCTAAACTTGATCTAAACTTGATCTAAACTTGATCTAAACTTGATCTCAAATAAACAATAACCAAAAAAAAATCTAAAAATAATTTACAATGTTTACAAGAAAACAGGTTTTTATAAATTTTGCAAAATTGATTTTACGTTTAACAGAGATATATCCAGCTACAAACGAAGGCCATGTTTCGCACCCCCCTCCTCCCCACGAGGTCATACAGCCCATTCAAATTTCTGCCACCAATCCAAGTCATGAAAATATACAATTCAAATAAATTCGATTTTCGCAGAAAGAAAAATCATAATTCTTGCATGTATTTGTCGTCACTAAGGCATTACGTAGGGTAAAAAAGGAAATGCCTGGAAAAAAGTGTTTAAAGTTCGAAACTATTTACTCGGCAGTCAGAGGAAAATAATTGGGATAATGACTTGAGTTCCATGGTGCCAAGTATCAATATTATGATGGGGTGAGCTAGGCGCTAGGTTCTGTCACGTTGGTAATTTAATGGTCACAGTAGGTGATACAGTTCTCACACTCTCAAGTCACACCCTCGCACGGATAAGACACCGGAAGTGACGTAAATGAGTCAGTTAAGAGAATGGCTCTAGGTTTCTGAAGAAAATATTTTTTTTTTAAATTAACGACGTTCCAAATTTTTTAAAATATATTTTCCATATCATGTTAGGAATATATTTCTTCTCCTAGGGTGATTATTATTTGGAGTTGCTATTAAAAACATGTCTTGAAAGGTTTTTAAAAGTTTTTTACCGAAATAAAAAGATATTAAGTCCTAGCCCTTTTGGAAGACGGTTGGGGGGGCGGTGGCGTGGGGGGGGGAAGGTTTAAACCTGAACCATCGCGACGAAAAAGTTCTTTCCGCAGCGTTTAAATTTCAGAAACAAGCAACAGAAAAAAAAGATGACTTTTTAAAAAAGTAGTGAGTTGATACAAGGTTTATAATCATAATTATATGCTCATTTTCATCCTGTTTTTCAATTACTATTTAAACTCTTTTTGGCGTGTAACTTTCTACAACAACCCTTGGTGCGTAACTTTATATCACAAACCTTGATGCGTAACTTGATATTGTGGACATTTTATAAAAACAATCATTTTTGTATGTCCGTCATGGGACAGGTGTAGAGAGATGAGAGTAAGGAGATAATAATAGATCCCAAAAGTCATGAGAGTGATGTTGAGGGCTGGCACCTATGGACTCGTGTGTGATTTAAAAAACAGCAGCAGCTGACTAGTTCCGATGTTACTTTCAAGCATTTCCCAGTGGACAACCATTGAATGCTTTCGGGGAAGAATGAATGTCTGTGAAGTCTCTGATTTAGTTGCAAAAACTTGAGCAATGGTTTGGGGGTGGGGGGGGAGGTGATACTAGAATTCATAGGACAGTAGTGACTGTGTATAGAAGAGCGTTTTAAAGTGTGCCGTTCCACTTTAACGTAGCAGATACTAGAATTCATAGGACAGTAGTGAGTGTGTATAGGAGAGCGTTTTAAAGTGTGCCGTTCCACTTTAACGTAGCAGATACTAGAATTCATAGGACAGTAGTGAGTGTGTATAGAAGAGCGTTTTAAAGTGTGCCGTTCCACTTTAACGTAGCAAATACTAGAATTCATAGGACAGTAGTGAGTGTGTATAGGAGAGCGTTTTAAAGTGTGCCGTTCCACTTTAACGTAGCAGATACTAGAATTCACGTGCCAGAAGGGGGAGCTTTGAAATGCGGGCAATTTTATTGAAAATGCAAAAAAAGATGGTGCGTTGCGGCGTAACTAATTTGAGAGCTTTACGAATTACAGGGGGATGTAATCTGTAAAATGTAATCTGTAAGATGTAATCTGTAAGATGTAATCTGTAAGATGTAATCTGTAAAATGTAATCTGTAAAATGTAATCTGTAAAATGTAATAAGTAAAAAGAGACGCAGAGTAACGAATCAAATATTTCGATAATGGAATAGCACAAGAATAGTCAGAGAGCGGAAAAGAACTACTTATTGAGACGGAGGGTTGTGCCTAAGGAGGGGGAAGATAAGTGATACTCGAAGTTACGGGACATTCCAATTGAACGTAATACTAGAATTCACGGACCTAAGGAATGTATGGGGGCAATAGTTTAATTGCGGGGCTTTTATTATTATATTTAATTCAAAAAAAAAGGAAAGAGCCCAGGACAAAATAAACAATATATAGTCTGGAAAAAATACAACGGGCGTAGCCGGTGGGTAATGCTAGAATGGTATACTCCAAACAACAGACACAAGACAAATTAATCCGCTAGAAGCTTAGCAGCTTTTGGGTAAGTTCTCTTTATATATTAGAAATTACAGACGTTACTTCCAAAAAGAAGGTAATTACGTCCTGTGCAATTGATGTATCAATCTGGTCATGCATGTTAATCAATGATTTAAGCTCTGCTAAGTCATTGGTTTCCTGGCTGTTTCAGGCAACCCATTCCATTCTCTAATGGCACTAGGGAAGAAGGAGTACTTCTTGTACGATTGTTTTCTAGTGGATCGAATAAGACATGTGCCTCTATCGTTGTGTATCTGAGTATTTCATTAGATTTTGTTTTTCTTTTTGTAAATTATGGTTTAGTGTTTTATGTATTACAGCTACTTTACTTTTTATTTTTCTGTCCTGAAGTATCTCTAAGTTTAGTGATTTGACTAATGGTGATACTCTTATCCAATTAACATTTTCAACACGTCAGTTCTGTTCTGTTTTCAAGGCAAAATACTTCAAGGATCATGATTGTGAATTTCATTTCTTAAATTAAAATTAGATAAAAGTTTTTCTTTTTAAATGCCTTTCGAGTAAGATGATTTTTTTTTCTAAATTATTTAATGTCTTTTTTGTAGAAATCAGACCTTGAAGGAATTTATCAGTTGTTTGTAGGTATCTTTACTTGCCATGTTTGAGGACAACAGAATTAAACATGAAGACCTATGTTTGTTGTTTGTAAAATGTTTTCAATGTTTCGCATGTTCCTTCAGATTCTAAAGATAATAACGTTCCTAGCCCAAACTTCACGAAGGACGAGGGTGGATGGCAGAGGGCAGAGTTCGAACCTATTGGAGGTTCATGCACTGAGGATTTTGAAGACCTAGGTTCTAAGGGTCTATAAACTGAATATCTATGTATGCAGGGTCTATCTACTGAAGGTTTTGAAGATATATGAACTGGAGGTCTATGTATCGAGGGTATGTATACTAAGGGCAGAGGCGGAACTGGGTGTCAAAACCGGCCCGGGCATTTCTATGTAATCCGGCCACCAACATGCTATATATGATGGACTTTGAATTATAAATCTCCTAAAAATCATATTATGATACTAAGTTTGAGAATGTGACGAAAGCTGGGTTTACATAACAAAATGCATTTCTACTAGTAGGCAGCCTGCATGGTTAGTTAGTGTATTTCATAATGTTTTAAAACTATTTGGTATTACTAAATGATTATATTCGATTTTAAATAACTTGAAAAAAATCATGCTACCATACAAGCCAATATTAACATAACGATGTACTTGCTATTCACATACAAGGCTCGTTAAGAACCCCCCCTCCCATCAACAAACTATTCGATTGTGTCCAAACGAAGTACTCGGAGCACGTCTTTAGCAACAGCCGTCACCCTGAACATTGTCTGCCTTTATGTCATGATGTTTCTCAGCCGTCCCCCTGAACATTGTCTGCCTTTTGTCATGATGCTTCTCAGCCGTCACCCTGTACATTGTCTGCCTTTTGTCATGATGTTTCTCAGCCGTCACCCTGTACATTGTCTGCCTTTTGTCATGATGTTTCTCAGCCTTCAACATGACATTGTCTGCCATTTGTCATTATGCTTCTCAGCCGTCACCCTGAACATTGTCTGCCTTTTGTCATGATGCTTCTCAGCCGTCACCATGACATTGTCTGCCTTTTGTCATGATGTTTCTCAGCCGTCACCCTGTACATTGTCTGCCTTTTGTCATGATGTTTCTCAGCCGTCACCATGACATTGTCTGCCTTTTGTCATGATGCTTCTCAGCCGTCACCCTGTACATTGTCTGCCTTTTGTCATGATGTTTCTCAGCCGTCACCATGACATTGTCTGCCTTTTGTCATGATGCTTCTCAGCCGTCACCCTGTACATTGTCTGCCTTTTGTCATGATGTTTCTCAGCCGTCACCATGACATTGTCTGCCTTTTGTCATGATGCTTCTCAGCCGTCACCATGACATTGTCTGCCTTTTGTCATGATGTTTCTCAGCCGTCACCATGACATTGTCTGCCTTTTGTCATGATGTTTCTCAGCCGTCACCATGACATTGTCTGCCTTTTGTCATGGTGCTTTACAGCCGTCACCCTGTACATTGTCTGCCTTTTGTCATGATGCTTCTAAGGCGTCACCATGACATTGTCTTCCTTTTGTCATGATGCTTCTCAGCCGTCACCCTGAACATTGTCTGTCTTTTGTCATGATGCTTCTCAGCCGTCACCATGACATTGTCTGCCTTTTGTCATGATGCTTATCAGCAGTCACCCTGTACATTGTCTGCCTTTTGTCATGATGTTTCTCAGCCGTCACCATGACATTGTCTGCCTTTTGTCATGATGTTTCTCAGCCGTCACCATGACATTGTCTGCCTTTTGTCATGATGCTTCACAGCCGTCACCCTGTACATTGTCTGCCTTTTGTTATGATGCTTCTAAGGCGTCACCATGACATTGTCTGCCTTTTGTCATGATGCTTCTCAGCCGTCACCATGACATTGTCTGCCTTTTGTCATGATGTTTCTCAGCCGTCACCATGACATTGTCTGCCTTTTGTCATGATGTTTCTCAGCCGTCACCATGACATTGTCTGCCTTTTGTCATGGTGCTTTACAGCCGTCACCCTGTACATTGTCTGCCTTTTGTCATGATGCTTCTAAGGCGTCACCATGACATTGTCTTCCTTTTGTCATGATGCTTCTCAGCCGTCACCCTGAACATTGTCTGTCTTTTGTCATGATGCTTCTCAGCCGTCACCATGACATTGTCTGCCTTTTGTCATGATGCTTATCAGCAGTCACCCTGTACATTGTCTGCCTTTTGTCATGATGTTTCTCAGCCGTCACCATGACATTGTCTGCCTTTTGTCATGATGTTTCTCAGCCGTCACCATGACATTGTCTGCCTTTTGTCATGATGCTTCACAGCCGTCACCCTGTACATTGTCTGCCTTTTGTTATGATGCTTCTAAGGCGTCACCATGACATTGTCTGCCTTTTGTCATGATGCTTCTCAGCCGTCACCATGACATTGTCTGCCTTTTGTCATGATGCTTCTCAGCCGTCACCCTGAACATTGTCTGCCTTTTGTCATGATGTTTCTCAGCCGTCACCCTGAACATTGTCTTCCCTTTTGTCATGATGTTTCTCAGCCGTCACCCTGAACATTGTCTGCCTTTTGTCATGATGTTTATCAGCCGTCACCCTGAACATTATCTGCCTTTTGTCATGATGTTTCTCAGCCGTCACCCTGAACATTGTCTGCCTTCTGTCATGATGTTTCTCAGCCGTCACCCTGAACATTGTCTGCCTTTTGTCATGATGTTTCTCAGCCACTTCTTTACACATCTTTAATATGCAGTGACTTCGTTCACAAGCTCCTTGCGTACAAGACAGCATAGTTACAAGATACCATGGGCGTAGCAAGGGGGGGGGGGGTTGGCTTTCAACCCCCCTCCCCGAAATGAACGGAATTCATTGACTGGTTTTTCGCTTTCATTTTGTTTATTTTAGGTGAGATTTTAATACGAAATCATCCCTTACCACATCACAGCCGAGGGGGTTTTGAGTTAAAAATCCCCTACAAGGGGGATTTTTAGATTAAAAAAAAACTATCAGGGGTTTTGAGTTTTAAAACCCCTACCAGGGGGTTTTGAGTTTTAAAAAAAACCTATTAGGGTGTTTTGAGATAAAAATCTCTCTACCAGGGGGTTTTGAGTTTAAAACCCCCTACCAGGGGTTTTGAGTTTAAAACCCCCTAAAGGGGTTTTGAGTTTAAAACCCCCTACCAGGAGTTTTGCAGTTAAAGCCCCCTCTTCTATAAACAAAACTAACAAAAATGCAAACGACAATCCCCAATTTCCAAGAAAACAGCTAAGGAAGATTTTGACTTTAAAACCCCTCCAAAATTACGATAGACACCCTCTCTATATAAATAAAGCAAATTACACATTTCCAAATTCTATGAGCCAAAGGGTTTTGAGTTTAACCCCCCCCCCTTCAGTTGGGGTTTGAAGCTGAAAAATACCTCTTCAATATTACAAAAAAAAGCAAATTACGCACTGAAAATGTTATGAGCGTAGGCAAAGGGGGTCTTGAGTTTAAATCCCCCTTCAGATGGTTTTGATGCTAAAACAATACCTCTTCAATATAAAAAAAAAGTAAATTACACTAAAATTATTTGAGCGTGGCTAAGCGAATGAGGGGTTTTGAGTTTAAATCCCCCTCCTCCAGATGGCTTTTAAACAAATTTAAAACCCCTTCAGGTGGTTTTGAGTTTAAAATTCCCCTACAGAGCGTTTTGAGTTGAAAACCTCTCTCTTCAATATTATTTTAAACCAAACAGTCACCAAATTATATGACCGTAGCTAAATGGGGTTTTGAATTTTAAAAAAATAAAAAAATCCAGATGATTTTGACGATAAAACTTCCCTTTTCGATATACAATCTAAAGCGAAATACATGCAAGTAATTCCAATAGCGTAATCAAAAGAGGTTACACCACTACCAATGGCTTAGCTCCATTAATAAAGTGTGAATAGTCATCTGCCGAAATTGAAAAACACTAAATGTGGCTCAACAAAGATGGCTAAGACAGATTTTAGGAGTCTGTTATAGAGATCGGGTTTAAATCAAAGAAATCAAATGCCGAACTGGCGAACACTTAATAAGGTTGTGACAGAGCGTCGCATGTTTTTTTGCGGGGCATGTTATCCGACAAAATGAATTACGCATAATATGAGTTGCAATGACATCCTAGTACAACTTGGCGCAACACTTTCATTGAGATCCTCAGAGAAGGTGGGAAGAGGCTTCAGACATTGCCAGTGACAGATTTTGGTGGAAACTGCTTGCCGGAAAATGCGCCGAACGGTCCGAGAGGATCTAAGTCAGTAAGAATAGCACATTAGGTTTTTGAAATAAAACTTTTTAATAGCAAGATAATGCACTGTAGATACCTCAGAATATGCATTTTGTTGGCTTTCAATACCAGAAATAGTGCTCGGCGGCGGGTCAGAATTTAATAAAGATTAATTATGTTAAACACACACACACACACAAATATATATATAATTTTTTCCCCGGGGGAGGGGGCGGGAGGGGGGAATCCCCCCAAAACCCCCCTTCCGAAAAATAATCCTGGCTTCGCCCATGCAAGATGTACATCTTTAAAACTATGTATCTTAACAGTAACAATAACATCACCTGCACTTTCTCCTCAAGATAATAATAATAATAACAATACCGATTCGTATGTTACTGGACATTCCAACTATAAGACTGGAGGCATCGTGATTGACTCATCCGAATATATTCACACCAACGTGAACTTTATATTTTAAAAAGAAGTAAATGCCTTAGGTTGCCTTGTTATTCGCTTAGTGTGTAGGCCACCATGATGGATGAAGCCTATAAAAAGCACTGTATACATATGCAGGTTATTAAATTAC
The DNA here is from genome assembly GCA_036873155.1 of Biomphalaria sudanica. NCBI lineage: Eukaryota > Metazoa > Mollusca > Gastropoda > Planorbidae > Biomphalaria > Biomphalaria sudanica. The sequence continues at coordinate 1,023,720 of JAZGLO010002262.1, read as the reverse complement.
ATCGGAAAGTGCGTTCCATTGGTAGCCCGAGTACACTGTAGAGTATGTCCATCATGACGCTCTGAGTGCTACTTTCATAAGAGAATATTATAGAATCTTTTTACAATTTAATTCGAGTCTGGTGGCATTCACGTGGCCTGTTTTTTTTCACTGGCCCTAACGGCCCAATTGGGTACCGGCCCACCGGGCATTTGCCCGAATGCCCATATAGCCAGTCCGCCCCTGACTAAGGGTTTATGTACTGAAGATAAATGAACTGTAGGTCTACGTACCGAGGGTCTATATTCTAAATGTCTATCTAGTGAAGGTCTTGAAGATCTATGTACTGAGGGTCTAAGCCCTGAGCGTCTGTATATATCGTATTGGATTGTGTCAACAAAGATTATCTTTGACAGGATGACTTTTTTTGTCTTGCTCATATTTATAAATATCTGGACACATAAAACTTATGGAATTTATTTGTCAAATATAACTTACTTGTCACATCTAACGTTGTTATGTATAACTTATCAAATCTTACTTGTCAGACTTGTCACATCTAACTTATCTATTTGTCAGGTTAAAACAAATCCATGTATATCGTATATCAAGTTTACAAACATTCTCTTGGATATCATGACTTCTAAAAGCAAGTTTGTTTTTGTTTGTTTGTTTGTTTGTTTTCACTTTCAAGCGGATTAATTCCCTTGATGTGTTCTTCCGTCCATTTTTGTCTTTGTCTCCTGGACATCTCCGCCTATGGCTCTCGTGCAAGCTTCTAAAATTAGATCTCACGTTAGCCGATAGGCGGATCCAACTGGATCAGTCCACTTTGTGCGATCCCAGAGCTCCTCACAGAACACTGTGGTTTATTGACCAGGGCGCCACTCTTCTAGAGGGAAGCTGCAGGAGAGAAGAAGGGGTGGAAGATGGGTGCTTAGAAAATGTAGCACTAGGGCAGTAACTGCTTAGAAAATGTAGCACTAGGGCAGTAACTGAGCATAAAAATGTAGCACTAGGCCAGTAACTGCTTAGAAAATGTAGCACTAGGCCAGTAACTGTGTAGAAAAATGTTGCACTAGGGCAGTAAATGTTTAGAAAATGTAGCACTAGACCAGTAACTGTGCATAAAAATGTAGCACTAGGGCATTAACTGCTTAGAAAATGTAGCACTAGGCCTGTAACTGTGTAGAAAATGTAGCACTAGGCCAGTAACTGTGTAGAAAAATGTAGCACTAAGGCAGTAATTGTGTACAAAATGTAGCACTAGGGCATTAACTGCTTAGAAAATGTAGCACTAGGCCTGTAACTGTGTAGAAAAATGTAGCACTAAGGCAGTAACTGTGTAGAAAATGTAGCACTAGTCATTACTGTTTAGAAAATGTAGCACTAGTCATTACTGTTTAGAAAATGTAGCACTATCATTAACTGTTTAGAAAATGTAGCACTAGGGCAAAAAATGTTTAGAAAATGTAGCACTAGTCATTAACTGTTTAGAAAATGTAGCACTAGGGAAATAACTATTTAGAAGATGTAGTACTAGAGCAGTAACTGTTTAGAAAATGTAGCACTAGGGCAGTAACTGATTTTTAAATGTAGCAGCACTAGGGTATTAACTGATTTTTAAATGTAGTAGCACTAGAGTAGTAACTGACTTTTTAAATGTAGCAGCACTAGAGTAGTAACATATTTTTAAAATGTAGCAGCACAAGGGTAGTAACTGATTTTTAAATGTAGCAGCACTAGGGTAGTAACGGATTTTTTAAATGTAGCAGCACTAGGGCAGTAACATATTTTTTAAATGTAGCAGCACTAGGGTAGTAACTGATTTTTTAAATGTAGCAGCACTAGGGTAGTAACTGATTTTTTAAATGTAGCAGCATTTGGGCAGTAACTGATTTGTAATGTAGCAGCACTAGGGCAGTAACTGATTTTTTTAATGTAGCAGCACTAGGGTAGTAACAGTGTTTTGAAAATTTAGCACTAGAGCTTTAACTAAATTTGTACGACTAACTAAGCAATGTCAAGGACGCTCAATTGAACTTCCGTGATGCCAACTACAAGACTAGAATTGAGCCTCTAGTAGTAACACTATCTGAATTGCTAGAGATCTTCCTATCAAACCGTCTCTATTACCATTAGTTAGTTGCCCATTTATTTTGGAATACATTTGAAGTCATAGCGTGAAAGTCTGACGCCTCCTTTCTTTTAAAATCATTTTGTGCTACCAATAGAAGAGCTTGGAAAATGTATTTCTGCACTGCTAAAACTGGGCACACAAAAATGACCAGAGACTTTAAAATCAAACATAGCCTATCAACACTTCCAGTATTCTGTACACCGGATACACCAAAAAAGCTCAATATTTTTAGTTTTTCCTCCATGTATGAAAATCAATAATGAAAATGGAGCATTGTGGCAATAAATATGGTGCTTGGAAAATACAATAGTGTGGTAACTGATTGGGTTGAGAGAATACAGTAGTGGGGCAATAACTCATGGCTTTTAGAGAATACAGCAGTGGGGCAATAACTCATGGCGTTTAGAGAATACAGCAGTGGGGCAATAACTCATGGCGTTTAGAGAATACAGCAGTGGGGCAATAACTCATGGCGTTTAGAGAATGCTACATTCAGACAATAAACGATCATATTAGTACTTCCATTCAATTTTTAGAGACTTCTTTATTAATATTGATCAAGAATTGCTACAAGTCTTTATTATTTTCATGTTGCAAAAAGAACAGCGGTATGAATGCAGGCCAGAGAATATTGAAACATCCCTTTTGAGAGCCAATGAAAACCTTGTGGCTAAGGTTGCCAACACATTAGACCACCTACAATAAGTGCTATCTGATCTAGATGTCTCATCACGATATGGAGCGGAAAGTTTTTTAAAATGATTGTATGTATTGTAAATGTATTTTAATCAAGGGAATAGTCGTGCCGATGTGGACTTTATTGTGACAAGACGGCAAAACACATTTTTTTTCCCTAGTTAGTGGACAGTCTACTGGCAAAACTTATTGTAAAATATTTTCACTTCTATCGGCGTATTTCATTTAATCTGGATTCAATTTTTTGAAGCAAGAAAGCCTAGCATAGATATTACTCGACATTATTTCAAATACTGTTTTAGATTTCCGTTTATTTAGAAGAAAACATTTGCTAGAGTATCTCACAACACTACTGTATTAACTAAGACAAACAGACAACGTATAGAGAACTACAGAACATCTACTTCCATAACATTCTCTTTAAATCTCTCTTTCGCCTCTTTTATTTTCTCTCTCTCCCTCTCTCTCTCTCTCTCTCTCTCTCTCTCTCATGTAAAACGAGCATTAATTAACTAACCATAGCCCTACGACCAGCCTTGCACATATCCACGCACCTGATTATATTGGTGAATTCAATACTCTAGAAATATATTCATTGACCTGTTTGTTTGTTTGGTTTAATAGGTATATCCTTGCAGGATAGTTCCATTTTTTTGTTCTGCATGTTTTCTGAAACTCAATTCCAACATAGGTTTAGCGCTCCCCCCCACCCCCCTCTTCTAAGTCTATTCCGTCATAATTTTTACTAGCAATATTGTGGCATTCCAACTTTAGGAAATTCATATTTGTGACATTTTTAGCAAGCACATTGGGTGTATTTTGTCCACACGATACCCTGATAACCATTGACGCAAAATCAGGATACAATTTTTTTTTATCTTTAAAAAAATGTATAGACATTTATCTTGTTAGCTCAAAGTAATTTTCCATTTTGTTCCGGCCTTGTCTCCTAGAAAGTACAATCTTTAGACCGGCCATCTCTCCTAGAAAGTACAATCTTTAGACCGGCATTCTCTCTTAGAATGTACAATCTTTAGACCGGCATTCTTTCCTGGAAAGTACAATCTTTAGACCGGCCATCTCTCCTAGAAAGTACAATCTTTAGACCGGCATTCTCTCTTAGAATGTACAATCTTTAGACCGGCATTCTTTCCTGGAAAGTACAATCTTTAGACCGGCCTTCTCTCCTAGAAAGTACAATCTTTAGACCTGCCTTCTCTCCTAGAAAGTACAATCTTTAGACCGGCCTTCTCTCCTAGAAAGTGCAATCTTTAGACCTAGCTCTAGACTTTTTGACTTTCTATGCAGTGTAGTAGACATTTATCGACAGACAGAGCAACTCTATACAGTCTATAAGTAAACACATACTAGCTGCACAATAAGTCATTAACGTTCAGTCTTGTAGTCTTATCTAAATGTCCAGCTAACTTAGTGTTCAGTCTATCATGGGCTGATCAAGTAAACGAACATATTTGTTGTTCAAAGCGTTCCTTTGAAATTGTTACGTTCAAGTTACACAACTATTGATTTGAGAGTCATTTCCAAGAGTAGCGCATTGACCGGCCCCCTACCCTCAATCCTGGTCTCTACCCCCACTTTATGGGCGCTAGTTACCATACCTCCCCCACTTGTCCCCCACCCTTTCTTTCCCTTTCTCACACACATACGTTCCTTCTCTAAAGTCGTACTCAACCTTTTTTTTTCTGGTGCGTCATTTGCCCGCCCATTCCCCCCGACACCATTTCTTGCCTGAGACTGAGATGGTCAGTAGGCGGTCTCAACACATAAGTCTTTATTGGGAGGGGAGGGCACAAGGGGAATTAGCTTCGAGACGTTTTCATCTTCATTCTTGTAGGTTTCTCTTATCTGGAAAGTGTGTGTCTGATTCGAGTTATTCTAGTCAAAAGTGTTCCAATGGTAAACGAAAACAAAATTCATGGTCTAGTTATGGAGGAGATTTTGTTTTTTCTTTGCATCAAGAAGAATTTCATTTTTATGTTGTTTTTCCTTTGAATGATCTACGTGTGTATAAGTCTGGGTCTGTTTGTTTTTCCTTTGAATGATCTACGTGTGTATAAGTCTGGGTTTGTTTGTTTTTCCTTTGAATGATCTACGTGTGTATAAGTCTGGGTTTGTTTGTTTTTCCTTTGAATGATCTACGTGTGTATAAGTCTGGGTTTGTTTGTTTTTCCTTTGAATGATCTACGTGTGTATAAGTCTGGGTTTGTTTGTTTTTCCTTTGAATGATCTACGTGTGTATAAGTCTGGGTTTGTTTGTTTTTCCTTTGAATGATCTACGTGTGTATAAATCTGGGTTTGTTTGTTTTTCCTTTGAATGATCTACGTGTGTATAAGTCTGGGTTTGTTTGTTTTTCTTTGAATGATCTACGTGTGTATAAGTCTGGGTTTGTTTGTTTTCCTTTGAAAGATCTACGTTTGTATAAGTCTGGGTTTGTTTGTTTTTCCTTTGAATGATCTACGTATGTATAAGTCTGGGTTTGTTTGTTTTTCCTTTGAATGATCTACGTGTGTATAAGTCTGGGTTTGTTTGTTTTTCTTTTGAATGATCTACGTGTGTATAAGTCTGGGTTTGTTTGTTTTTCCTTTGAATGATCTACGTGTGTATAGGTCTGGGTTTGTTTGTTTTTCCTTTGAATGATCTAAGTGTGTATAAGTCTGGGTTTGTTTGTTTTTCCTTTGAAAGATCTACGTGTGTATAAGTCTGGGTTTGTTTGTTTTTCTTTTGAATGATCTACGTGTGTATAAGTCTGGGTTTGTTTGTTTTTCCTTTGAATGATCTACGTGTGTATAAGTCTGGGTTTGTTTGTTTTTCTTTTGAATGATCTACGTGTGTATAAGTCTGGGTTTGTTTGTTTTTCCTTTGAATGATCTACGTGTGTATAAGTCTGGGTTTGTTTGTTTTTCCTTTGAATGATCTACGTGTGTATAAGTCTGGGTTTGTTTGTTTTTCCTTTGAATGATCTACGTGTGTTTAAATCTGGGTTTGTTTGTTTTTCCTTTGAATGATCTACGTGTGTATAAGTCTGGGTTTGTTTGTTTTTCCTTTGAATGATCTACGTGTGTATAAGTCTGGGTTTGTTTGTTTTTCTTTGAATGATCTACGTGTGTATAAGTCTGGGTTTGTTTGTTTTCCTTTGAAAGATCTACGTTTGTATAAGTCTGGGTTTGTTTGTTTTTCCTTTGAATGATCTACGTATGTATAAGTCTGGGTTTGTTTGTTTTTCCTTTGAATGATCTACGTGTGTATAAGTCTGGGTTTGTTTGTTTTTCCTTTGAAAGATCTACGTGTGTATAAGTCTGGGTTTGTTTGTTTTTCTTTTGAATGATCTACGTGTGTATAAGTCTGGGTTTGTTTGTTTTTCCTTTGAATGATCTACGTGTGTATAAGTCTGGGTTTGTTTGTTTTTCCTTTGAATGATCTACGTGTGTATAAGTCTGGGTTTGTTTGTTTTTCCTTTGAATGATCTACGTGTGTATAAGTCTGGGTTTGTTTGTTTTTCCTTTGAAAGATCTACGTGTGTATAAGTCTGGGTTTGTTTGTTTTTCTTTTGAATGATCTACGTGTGTATAAGTCTGGGTTTGTTTGTTTTTCCTTTGAATGATCTACGTGTGTATAAGTCTGGGTTTGTTTGTTTTTCTTTTGAATGATCTACGTGTGTATAAGTCTGGGTTTGTTTGTTTTTCCTTTGAATGATCTACGTGTGTATAAGTCTGGGTTTGTTTGTTTTTCCTTTGAATGATCTACGTGTGTAAAGGTCTAGGTTTGTTTGTTTTTCCTTTGAATGATCTACGTGTGTATAAGTCTGGGTTTGTTTGTTTTTCCTTTGAATGATCTACGTGTGTATAAGTCTGGGTTTGTTAGTATTTCGGTTTTGTTTTCTAACAAGCGAAAGTAAATGTTCCGTTGGCCAAACCTAAACTCGTTTTCGAAACGAGGCTGAAAAAAAAGCAGTTTAGTAACACAAAAGTCTCAAGATCTACTCGAGTTTCATTTCCAGAGCAGATCCTGAGATTTACAGAGTGGCCAACCAAGCTTCCGTTAAAAATGACAGCATCGTCAATTTAGAAATCAGACACTTTGAAAATGAACTGAAATCTTAGTGCACTGAAATCTTAGTGCACTGAATTTTAGACTTTTAGTGCTTTGAAAGTTTAATGCAGTGAAATCTTAGTGTGTTGAGATCTTTGAGCATTCAAATTTTAGAGCTTCAAAATTTTAATGCCCTGAAATCTTAGTGGTTTGAAATCTTAATCGATTGAAACTTAATGCACTGAAATATTATTGCTTTGAAATCTGAACGGTTTGAAATCTTAGTGCATTGAAATACTAGTGTAATGCATCTTTTAAGAAAATATTTTATTTTTTAAGAATGGGTATCCAGTGATAAAAGTTTAGACAGTGCTATGCTATGGTTCTGTTTTTGTTGGCTTTTTTTTTTCACCGCCCAGAATTGAGCCTGAACATTTCATGGCCTTAGCGAAATTCTCCCATCTCCTATTGATTATTTGTCGAGGTCAAAGCAGCGCTAGAAAGTCTTATTTAATAGCGTTCTCTTAGGCTTGAAGGTGACGTGGCATGAGAGCAACGAATGCTGCTTAAGCAGTCGAGAATAAAAAGAATGCATGTTTCAAATAAAGTGGCACAGTATCGGAATGCATTTTATGTCATATATTTTGTGCTTAACATTTGCACTAGACACGTTCAGTGATTTCTTTTCTACGTGTTTGTCCAATTACATCACTCTGGAAAACACTCTCATTTGGGTGTGGCGTGGCGCGGCTCTTGCCAATGTCCATTGTGTAGGCAAAACCAAATTAAAGACATGCACAGAGATAAAGGATAAACAAATTCTAGACCTTTCAGGAATCTTAGTTTCAAATTACTTTTCGATCATTGTCAGAATGCTAATTCGATTTCGTAGTAATTGTAAAACAAAAATCTGAAATGCACTTTATTGGCTTTTCTTCAATATACAATATGCAAGGTCTACGTTCAAACCTTAGCCTCTGTCATCCTTTGCTGTCTTGCATGATTCTTGTGACAGGCCATGTCTTCTTGCAGGAGGTTTGTGACAGGCCGTGACTTCTTGCAGGAGGTTTTTGACAGGTCGTGACTTCTTGCAGGAGGTTTGTGACAGGCCGTGACTTCTTGCAGGAGGTTTGTGACAGGTCGTGACTTCTTGCAGGAGGCTTGTGACAGGCCATGTCTTCTTGCAGGACGCTTGTGACAGGCCGTGCCTTCTTGCAGGAGGCTTGTGACAGGTTGTGACTTCTTGCAGGAGGTTTGTGACAGGCCGTGACTTCTTGCAGTAGACTAGTACCAGGGGGTGACTTCTTGCAGTAGACCTAAATGGGCGTGACTTCGTGAATTTGTTATGGAATACATGATTGTTACGTTTCGAGAGAATCCTTGATACACAGCTGCAGTCACAGGTTGGAGATATATCATCTCCGGACACCGTTGCACTTTCACCCTTCTTTCTATTTCTGTTGGGTATTGCAATCCGGGACCCTTCCTTTCTGCTTGCTCTCTTAATGTTGATTTTGAAGTGATTTATGTCGCGTTTGCATACATCAGTATATTTTCATATTGGGTGACTAGCTGCTCTCCCGCCTTCTATTAGATCATCATACAGAATGTCTTGTGGTAGTCGACCTTGTGCATTCAGTGAACATGACCAAGCCAACCAGGTCTGATAACAGCGCGGATGTCCTCTTTGCAGGACTTCTTGGGATATTTTATCTTGCCACCTTATTTAAAAAATCCACCTTAAGCATCGGAGGTGGAAAATATTCAGCATGTTTCCTGCAAAGAGTAGATTGACCATGTTTCAATGCCGTATAGTAGAGTACTCATCACACAGGTCAGGTAAACTAGGGCTTTGGTATAGGTAGTCAGCAAGGTAGAACGCCGTTTATCCGAACGTCAAGTATCCGGGCTTCATTAAGAGTACAATATATAAGTGGTCTTGCTGATGTGCAGCTAAAGATCAGCGAGTATTTCTCACAATAATGGTAGACTGCTACGTACAATGCTTTGTTCTCCTTGTATATTGTACTATAATTGTACTTGAATTTTATGGTGCGATACCCCCATTTACATTTTTCTTTATACTTTTAGTGAAATGGACAGTTTATAACATTCGGCATTCCATTATCCGGTCAATTAATTGTCCGGACAGACCCCGTGTCCAATTAATCCAAGTAATCCACTTTCTACTGTTTTTCTATATTTTATGGGCAGAAACTTATAGTTAGATGGATAGACACACAGACAGACAGAGGTGCATATATTGTATAATGGTATAGATAGATAGATTATATAGATTAGATTGATTTTATTGATAGATTGAAATTGAAATTCTAGTGTCGACGTAAACTTATTCATTCAGGCACAAAGTCACACACTAACTAATTCTTTTTTTAAGATATCATTTATCAGCATCTCTTTTTTTTCCACTTTTCTGGGGAAAAGAAAAAAGAAATGACAAAACGCGTTTCTTAAAATCTCATAAAAATTCATGAATATTTTCTGACACTCTTCTTACCTCCCCTTCCTTTCTCCCCCTCCCACCCCTTCCTTTAAACTCTTATAAATGTCTCCAGTCTAAAGACATCTTTATATCCCAATGGGTTTGCTTTTAGCACGCAATAATGTCAGTTCTCCATATTGTTTATAAAGACGAGTTTGCTCAGTTGCGTTCTTGGACACGCGAAAAAAGAGTTTTCTCCGATTAGTGTCCAGTCCAGCACGTGGGGCTGTGGGTCTCACGGGCCCCTCGAAGTTTTCTCTTGTGTATACCAGTGTTGCGAGACAGTGGTCCATGTCTGCCAGGAAAAAAGACATATAGGACATCAAATTTTAAACCACAAGCAACGAAAAAAGAGATTCGTTTAACATGGATTTTAAAAACTCAGAAAAAAAATGAGTAAGGTCTTCTGAGCGAAGCCACCCCCCCCCTTCCACCCCCCCCCCAACCCCCCAACAAAGCAAGCCATAATTGAGCGTAAATAACGGAATCTCTCAAAAAGCAATGGAAACAATCTTATCCATATCTCTTATAGTCATTGAAGCTATGTGAACAGAAACATGGGAATTAACATTTCGTTAATAACTAGAGCTAATTGTCAATAATTATAACATTTTAATGTTACTACATGTTCAGAGGTCATACACTTTCTTCCCTTTTTAAACAATTTGGTTACCACTCATTCTCATTTTCTTGGTGTTGGTAATTGTCCGCGAGAGTCTCTTTATGCTACTTACACAGCAACGACTATTTACTGACCACGACATCACTCTCTTGTGTGTTTTTGAATCACTGTGTGTGTGTGTAAGTGTGGCATTTAGAGATCTACATGTGTGTTTGTGTGTGTGTGCTCAAGGTGATCAGTTAGTTCTCGCCAGGTTTAATGGTGACATAGCACTCGGCACTTGAAGGTATTTAATTTGATGACTTCTTCTGCAATCTTATGAAGACATACCTTCAAAACTAAAGATAATTACGTCCTAAGCGTACCCATATTGTCATTTAGTTGTGCATGTTTATTAGAGACCTAAACTCTGATAACTCTGGATGATTCAGGGAACGCATTCCATGCTCGTATGGTACTACAGAAGAAGTTGCACTAGTGCGAAAGTGATGTCAGTACAGAATGGTTATGTGAATAGGGAGAAAGTGATGTCAGTACAGAATGGTTATGTGAATAGGGAGAAAGTGATGTCAGTACAGAATGGTTATTCGAATAGGGAGAAAGTGATGTCAGTACAGAATGGTTATGTGAATAGGGAGAAAGTGATGTCAGTACAGAATGGTGATGTGAATAGGGAGAAAGTGATGTCAGAGTCAGAGAAAGAATGTTTCAAAGAAGGAGAGGTATGGGAGAACAAGATGACAAAAAAAAAGAACTTTGGCAATATGACAATAGAATAAAGGTAAGATGCTACAGAAAGATCCAAGGTGTCACAAAGACCGCATCACGAGATAAGAAACAGAATTAATACAGCAATTGGACCTCGCGATGACCTGCTAACCGATGTAAAAAAAAAACGTAAACTCAAACTCTATGGTCACATCAAAAGGTCCACAGGGCTTGCAAAGACCTTCCTTCAGGGAACAGTACCAAGAAGAATAAGAGGACTAAGAAGACAAAGCGATGGAAGACAACATCAAAGAATAGACAGACCTGCCGGGAAATGAAACTTGATCAAAGCAAAGGACAGACAGGAATGGAGAAAGATGACAGTTCTAGTTTTGGTGCCCCAACAGTCCAACAGACTAAGGGATAGATGAAGGTGCAATGCGGCAATCTGTGCCAAAGAAAATAGGATTAGAATGTCATAGAGACACAATTCATGAAAAGTAAGAGAAATTAAAAATAGAAACACTTTGTCATTTGTTGGTGATAGAAAGAGACAGAAGGAGATAGGGCAAAATAGAGAAAGAGAAGGCAGAGAGAGGGACACGAGAGAGCAGAAAATCAAAAGAGAAATGTAGAAGAAGAGAGAAAGAGTGAGTGGAAAAAGAAGGAGGAGAGAATGATAGAAGTATGAGAAGGATTGAAAGAGATAAAGAGAAAAACATTTTGAGAAAAAGAGAGAGTGTGAACGAGAGGAAAGAGTAAATAAAGACAGTATGAGAAGTATGAAAGAAAATCTAGGAATGAAAATGGATAGGCCAGTGATCTCCTGCTAATCTATTCAGTTGATATGTTATATTTAAAACCGATCACACGCCACTGTCAACGCAAAGTGTTCAATTACATCTGTGTATTAAGTACCTATTGTGTTGGCACTGAGCGAGAGCGCTCCCATATTGACCCCACAACGGCATGTGTTATTGGTCGGCCTAGCTCTAGGGAACTAGAAGCCACGGGAAGTTGAACTCCTGCTCTGTAGTACTGTATTCTTTAGTTTGCAATACTAATACTAACTGAAGGCGTGTTCAGATTTATGTGATTTTGGATGATCCTTCAGATTGGAGATAATTACATCCTAGGCCTAACCTCTACCAGAATGTGGAGATGGCAGAGAACTATGTTCGACCCTGGGACCATCGTGACAATGGAACGACAGTCCAGAGCACATACCACACGACCAGGCATCGTACATCATACCAGATGAACTGTCATGACCACATGTGACTGAAAGTGTTTATTGTTAATGGTTAACAAATTCTAAAAAAAACAAAAAAAACAAGGTCTCCTAGTGCTAAATGTTGTTAATATGGTAAGTAGAAACATTTCGGGATTGCATTGTTAAAATATTACAAACAAATTCAGGAGCTACCAAACATTATTGTACAGTGAGCGTAAAACGCGCATTCAAATTGAATAAACCAACATAGTCATGTCCCAGCTGCTCCTTCGTGTATGCCCCTTTCTACTGTAACAAGAAACAGTTTTATATGTTCGTTACTTGAAAAAAAAACACTTTACTATCCCAGCAATAATGAAACAGACTCAGTCTCTATTAATCGGTTTCGTAAATTATATTTTGTATGAGATAGTTCACATAAACTTACCTACAGTTACTCAGATTTTGGGACACCTCCCTTGTGTGTCGGTGTTTCGACTCTGCAATGTCGGATTTTATTGCAGTCCCTTGGCAGGCTTTTAGTGGAGTCCCTTGGCAGGCTTTTAGTGGAGTCCCTTGGCAGGCTTTTAGTGGAGTCCCTTGGAAGGCTTTTAGTGGAGTCCCTTGGCAGGATTTTAGTGGAGTCCCTTGGCAGGATTTTAGTGGAGTCCCTTGGCAGGCTTTTAGTGGAGTCCCTTGGCAGGCTTTTAGTGGAGTCCCTTGGCAGGCTTTTAGTGGAGTCCCTTGGAAGGCTTTTAGTGGAGTCCCTTGGCAGGATTTTAGTGGAGTCCCTTGGCAGGCTTTTAGTGGAGTCCCTTGGCAGGCTTTTAGTGGAGTCCCTTGGCAGGCTTTTAGTGGAGTCCCTTGGCAGGCTTTTAGTGGAGTCCCTTGGCAGGCTTTTAGTGGAGTCCCTTGCAGGCTTTTAGTGGAGTCCCTTGGCAGGATTTTAGTGGAGTCCCTTGGCAGGCTTTTAGTGGAGTCCCTTGGCAGAATTTTTGTTTCGTAGGTGCCTACCATTTTCATTATAAGTATTTGTATATCAATACATCTAACAAGTGTCCTATTTGTAAAAGAGAGAGAGGGAGTACATGTAAATATAGTCTCATTTCTCTTATTATCTTATATTTAATATGCATATTTTGTTTAACGTTTTATATTTTTGAAAATGGGGAGGCTTCCTTTTAGTGTGAGGGTTGACAGGACCGTCCAGCCCTGGTTGGGTGTCTAGGATCTCCTCACTATCCAGACACAGGTTGGATGTGTGTGAACAAGTAACTCTTTTTCAGAAGACAGAAGAGGAAATAAACTATTAAACTAAATGTAATATAGTACTGTAGAGATTGTAAAGAGGCTGCTACATAGTTAAAAAGTTGTCCCACGTTAGGCGACCGACTTTGAATGCGACAAAAAATGACGTCACAAATTATACACGAGATTATTATATAGCTTAGAGTTAGTTTTGGCTTCATCTATTTGATAGCGACTGAGTCTGCTCTCAACCTGTTTTATATTAAACTATTTCACCTTCACCTATCCCTTAGCCTCTTGGACCTTTAAGGAACCACTCACGATCTGTTGACCTGCCTTCTATATTCCTCTTTTGCCTTGAAGCGAATCTCCCTCAAGGACAGGCCAGTCCTTTTTGTTGCCTTCCATCGCTTTCTCTGTCTGCATCTTCTTCTTTTCCTGGTACTGTTCCCTGAAGGAAGGTCTTTGCGAACCCTGAGGAATCTTAATCTGAGGCTGAGTCATTCATTTTACCGGTACTTTCATCTAATTCTTGTATATGTCTAAATCGTCTGCTGATTACAATCGAACTCACACCAGTAGTAATACACTCGCACAGACAAACGAGTAGCCTACAATCTTCTGATCGTCAAATACTCAGCTGGCCTGTTAATCTACAGAAGTGTTAAATTACGTATAATGTCAATGTTGATGCTCATAATTTATTCTGACATTTCTAATATGGCCGCCCAACATAACAGCACCGAAGTAAATAAATGACCAATTAAAACTGCTGTGTAAGATGTAATGGTCAGAACCATTTGCCGTCCTTTCAAACCCGAAGCGCTACCTCCTGGTGTGTCTACACTCACACACGTAGCTTCAGAGCTCATCTTTTGTTTGCCTGAACTCGCGTTATTCGGTCAACAGGCCAGAAAATGTTTTCCAAAAATCGATTTTTCAAACCGCTAGGCTTTTTTTGTATCCTTAGTTTAAAATATTCATCATAGAAATAGTGACGAGAAAGAAGGTCGATGGCGGTAGTGAAATGAAAGAGGTTAGTTGCCAGATGTTCTTCATCTTACTCTATGATGCAATACTATAGTCTGTGTCGTCATACAGAAGTGTAAAAAAACAAAACATTACACTAATGTGGGCCTACTCAAGATTTTATTATTTTAAACTATTGTGACTGAATTAGTTAAATTTTTCTTTACATATGGAATAAGAGATGTGCCTTTATCTTTGTGTCTAAATTGTTGTTGTTTTTTTTAATTAGGTTATGTATTTGTAAGTTTTGGTTCAGTCCTTTATGTGTCATCGCTACTTTAGTTTTTTTAGTAATTCTGTCCTTACTTTAGGGTGAAGTTTAGGAATGACTTTAACTGCGTTACTTATAGTCTATCTGAACAGTTATTACTTAGTTCTTGTTTTCTTTTTCTGAGTATTAAACGAGTCGATGTCAATTTTAAAGTATTTGATTATTTTAAGTTTAAAGTATAGATACATCTAATCTAAGCAATAGAGCAAGGCAAGGTCCTGTATAGCAAAAACATAATCTTCAAATTTAGTCAACATTGATATTACAATATTTACTTCCTAGAAGTTGAAACTACCAGATCTATCAAGACAAAAAAACGCATTTACTGAATGTGCCATTAAAAAAACATCGCATCATAAAAACCAAAAAACAAAGAAGGTTTAGAAAAAGAGCTTCCTTATCATAAAATATAAATTCTGTCACCGTGTCTTTTCAAAACTGGCTTCTATCACAAGTTTGCTTTATCCTTGAGCGAAGAGAAACAAAACATTGTAAATTGAGACGTTTATTTTTTATGAGGATTCTGCAAATTATCCAGGGAAGCTTTTAATTGTTTTAAAACTTGCGAAATTGTACTGCTGTAAAATAAATACAATAAAGCAACACACAGCAAACAATACCAGCTACAATAGCAGCAAATCGCTTCAACCAAATGAATGTTTGCTTTCAAAACATTGTTCTTCTATCTGCTGATTGCCGTCAAGTTTGTTTCAGACTCTAGGTTCATCTGTACACATTCATGGTTCATAGCGTTGCCGTAGTTATGTGGCTTAGCTCCGTTGTATCCATGGCATCTAATGAATGGAATACTTTGTTGAACTCTTTCATTTCTGCAGCTTTTGGAATTTTCTATTGAAATTTTATAATTGCATTGGGCTGCGAAGAGCTTAGCAATAAGATTGTCTTTGATTGTGAAGACTTATTTGAAAAGATTGTCTTTGTCTTCAGTGTAAGGGTTTGTGTATGTCTTCGTTAAGTTTTGCGGTTTTGAGGTATAAGCAAGCATGTCCCCTAAGTCCAAACAAAAAAATGTTGATGCTTCTCACCAGCTACTGTCTGATGAAGTCTGCACCTCCAGCATCATCCTTGCTGCGCAACTGTGGCGAAGTTAGGTTAGGTCACGCCATCATTAGTTTTGATCATGCTATTGATGAGGTCAGACAGGCCACTGATAGGTTTGATCACGGCATACGTTCGAGCGAACCATGTCTATGCTTGCTGCTCGTCATTATGTACAATAGGTGTGAACACACGCCTAAGACAAGCTTCAGCACGCCACTGATGGGCTTTGAGCACGACATGAATCGGTGGAAGCGCCACGTAGATAGATCTACGTTAGAGCACGCGCTATTTTCTTGAGAACGGAGAGCAGTACGCGAGACATGGGGGAAGGGGAAAGAGAAGACTAGAGTCTGAAGTCTCAAACATTTTTTGTCTCAAAACTGACTTTATCGACTGCTTTGTACAGCATTGATTTTTTTTCTTTTTCTCTCTCTTTTCCTTGTCCCCTCCTTCCTCAAGTTCTCCCTCCCTCGCCTCATCCAGCGTTCCCCCCCCCCCACCTCACGTCCACGTTACGCGATAAGCTAACAAAGTACGGACATCTCTGGCGAGCCGTACGCCTCAGTCTGAACAGTGTCAGCACGGAGTTAGGATATCTACTAGGAACAGTGTGTGTACATAGTGCAGGAGGACAGACCGAGAGCTCATCTCCGTGTGTGGTGTTTCCTTCGGTGGACATCAGGACGTTGTTTTGACGTGATCCTTATTTTAGGGCTTGCGGTCATTCTAATCCTATGCCACACACAATCGTTGCTCGGTGGCAGGTTGTAAGTATCTTCTAGAACAAGCGAGGCATTAAGGAAATGTACAAACCTTTTAAGATCAGCTCCGAGTAATGCAAATAATATTTAAGCCCTTTCTTTATTTAAAATGGATTGTCTCTTTGGATCGATGCTTGCTTAGAATAACAAATTGAGCCGTAAGAAGTACTTTGACAGGAATTCTATATTGTCTGTTTGTTTTCACAATCAATATTTGCTAAACGATGCGTTTCTGTTTTGTTTATTTTTTGCTAAAAAAAAATAAATTTTATGCTTTTCTACTGCTTGTGGGCCACGCCATTTGCTGAGCGTCAATGTGGCGGCGATGTTGTCGTCGTTGTTGCTGTCCTGGTTGTTTCTATATACGCTGCAGTGACTAGGGGGAAAAAATAAACATTAAAAAGAGAAGATAATCGTTTCAAATTCATTCAATGTGATAATACATTTATACAATATAACAAAATATAATATATTATACCATAATATAATGTAATATAATGAACTAAAATAATAATAATAATGACGATGGCAATGTCTTCTAAAAACAAATTACAGATTATTATTCAGAATTGTATACAGTCTCTAATTATCGTAAAAGCTCAATTGACATAATTTTGAAAAAATTCGCATTTTACTCTACAATAATGAACTGAACTACGCAAACACAGTCAGCTAAGATAGCTGCTTTTTTACTTGGGTGTAATTGGACATTACATAGTGTATATGGTACAACATAATCAAATATATACAGATTTGATAAACCTGTTTTGTGATCGAAACTTTCGAGGATGTAAGTGTAGCTTCAGAGGAAACTGACCTGTACATGCAACAGATAGTATATACCATTATCTAGTTGGAAGTAACTAATTCATAGCTGCTTAGTTGGTGTTGCCTCAATTTTAATTGCCCAAGCTACTCATGATTCGTTATTGCCCTTTGGTCGAATATGAATGAATAATTTACTTGCAATTTAAATTGCCCAGATGCGTTTGACTATACTATACTATATTATTTTATATTTGTGAATATTATTGTCACGACTGTATTTTTGGTGTTGCGTGACAGAGGGTTCGGGTAGATCTGTAGACTTGGCTTGCTTGTGTATCTTTTCTACGAGTGTAAAGCTGTGTTTGTGTCATGCTTATAAAACTATCATATCATGCAGAAATAATAAATAATATCCATATGAAATAACATGCTGGACTTAATTCACTTCGAGAAATTATTCAAGTCCATTAAGTCTAACCGTGTACAAACATCCGCTCTTTAGCGAGACTTCAAAAAAACTAAAAGCTTTCAGATCATTTTCTGTTTTCTTGTGCGATACTTGAATACAAGTCTTGACCAGGTGCCACAAAAGAGATTTTAAAGATTATGCTTAACAGTCTATAGAACTTGATTTGGTGGTAGAGGAACCAGCCATATTTTGTTTGGATCGCTTATCTTATCTTATAAAGTACAGACGTTATTTAAAAAGAAGATGATTACGTCCTACGCGTATCCCTAGGTCAATCTAGTCATGCATGTTGTACTTTACTTAAATTCTGTGCCAACTCATTGGTTTTTCTGGCTGACTCAGGCAACCCATTCCAAGCTGTAAAAGGCAAGAAGGAGCACTTCTACATATATGTCCTAGCATATGGAACAAGGAATGTGCCTTTATCTGTGTGTCTTTCTGAGTATTTTATTAGATTTTGTATTTGAAGATTATGGTTCAGTGATTTATATATTTATGCTACTTTACATTTAAATCTTCTATCAAGAGGAGTCTCTAAATTTAATGATTTTACCAAAGTTGTTACTCTAGTCAACTGTGAATATTCATTTGTTATGAATTATTATTATTGTTACCTATTTTGTGCCTGTTCCAGTTTCTTAATGTTTTCTTGGGTTGAGGGGTCCCAAACGGAGGATGCATATTGTATTATTGGCCCAACCAAGGTTATATAACATTAGTTTTATGTTCTTATTTGATTTGTAGAAATTTCGTTTAATAAACCCTCATGGTTTGCTTGATTTGATATCACTATGGGGATTCCATGATCGTTTTTCATTTATTATAACACTTTTTTTCTTCCAGACCTGATACCTTTACTTTTTCGCTGTCCATAGCTTTCTTTGTCACCATCTCTCTACATCACCGTGAGATGAAATGACCGGGAGATGAAATGACCGATGAATGAAATGACCAGGGGATGAAATGACCAGGGGATGAAATGATCGGGAATGAAATGACCGGGGATGAAGTGACCGGGGATGAAATGACCGGGAATAAAGTGACCGGGGATGAAGTGACCGGGGATGAAGTGACCGGGGATGAAGTGACCGGAAACCCTAACTTCACCGTCACTTTCACCTATCCCTTGGTCTGCTAGATCGATGGGGCACCACTCAAGATTTGCCAACCTTCTTTCTCCATTTTTCTCTGTCATTTGCCTTTGATAGGATTTCATTCTGATATTCTTTCTGAAAATATTGAAACCTGTCTTTTTACCTGCCTGGGTGGACCACTTCGGGGGCCGATTTTGAGTTAGGGTTTCCAAAAAAATTGACTTTGTAACCTTGTTAAACTCTACTTTTATTTTCGTGGCAAAATAAAAAAAAAGTGAAGTTAACATTCTCCATGTTAAACGTAGATCTAAATTCAATCAGTAGATTAGTAATACCCAAACTAAGGCCCGCGGGCTGCAGGTCATATCCAGCTAGTTATTTATAAAACACTAAATTTAATCTTTAAATACAGAAACAAAATCTAATCAAAGACACAAAGATCAAGGCACATTTCTTGTTCGGACTTGTTGGTACCAACGTGCCGTCTTCCCTAGTGCTATTAGAGCATGGAATGGGTTGCATGATTCAGCCAGGAAAACCAATAATTTGACAGAATTTTAAGTCCATGTTTAACATGCATGACTAGTGCATGACGCGTAGGACGTAATCATCTTCTTTTTTTGAATTTACGTCTGTAATTCTTAAGATCAGATATAAAGAATGTTCATCTACTTTTAAATGCTATTTTGCTCCTCAAGTCTGAAATTTCACAGAACATAAATGACTTCACTTGTGTGCGTTCTGTGACGAACTGATCATCTCCATAAACAAAACTAGTTTGATGGCTGCTTTCATGTTAAAATTACATTTTTCAAACAAAGATAGTTCTCAAGAAAGGTAATAGAACAATTCCTCTGCTTTAGAGCAAAGGTTTTCTCAAGTCAAACTTGTATCAAACAGAAAGATGTGAACAATATCATAAAGTTGGAACGACCTAAAGAAACACATTGATTCAAAACTGTGCGTTATAGCATCTCTTCCCATTGTCTCCATTTCATTGCGACATCGATTACTGCCTAGGGTTAATACAAGACCATTTCTCCTTGGATCATTGCTCGTTGGACTAGTTCTAGTTGGACCTTTTTGAATAAATAAATAAAAAAATTTTCATGTAGCTAAAACGTTTAGGATTATTATCGATTTTTGTGAATAGACTAGACCATTTTCTTGCAGGTCAGTTTGGAAATAGGCAAAATCATTGTCTTGTTGGATAGTTTAGAAATAGATTAAATTAGTTTCTGATTAGTTTGGAAATAGACTAAATCATTTTCTTGCTGGTCAGTTTGGAAATGGACTAAATCATTTTCTTGCTGGTCAGTTTGGAAATGGACTAAATCATTTTCTTGCTGGTCAGTTTGGAAATATGCAAAATAAATTAAATTACTTTCTGATTAATTTGAAAATCATCATCATCCAACTCCGTTTGAGTGAGGGCTTTAGAGGCTTAAATCCTCTCTTGAAAAAGCCCTGGACAGAAACCTTTCTGTCTTGAGTAGTGCATATATGTCAAAATACAGGTCGAGAATTTTTGGTTTCCCAGACCTGTCGAGACGGAGATCAGCAAGTCTGGGGCAGTCAAACTGTGCTATAAAAGCTTGCTCAGGCCTGGACAGCCTCTACCACGGGGAATAGCGGTCAGGGCGCCTCATGCGTTCCCAGACTCCACGGGCTTTTTGGGACTTGTCCCAGCACTCAAACCACGTTTCCATTTTTGTTTTTTTTTAACTATAGTTACAGCATGATAAATTAATGATTAATTTGAGCATAGACTAAATCATTTTCTTGCTGGTCAGTCTGGATTTGTATTTTAGCTATCGCTAATGAAAAGCCTCCTGTAGGACCATGGAGAAGATTTGCTTTGACCAAATACATTCAAGATGGCTGCCTGGAAGTATTTCAAAGCTGCATTCTTTCCTCTGCCCATGTCAGTTAGATGTCACTCTCTCGCTCTTGGTATTAATTTCGCTATCCCATGGTGCACCACAAATGTAAACATAACTACTATATGTTAATTATCTATTTAGCTTATTTTTTTAAAGTGGGTTTCTGTGGTAAATCATAGTAGTTTTAAATAAAAAGACTTTTTTTCCATTTTTCCGTTTGACTAATTGTTGTAGAATGACGCTGTATGGTATTTGAATTTAGTGTTTAGATTTGAAAGGAGATAATGAAGAGAAATTAATTTGAAGGAAAAAAAAAACTTCACATTTCCTTGTTACATTGAAGATAAGACAATATTATTTCATCAGCAAAGAATTACAAATGGCATGACCTTTAGCACGTGTACAATGGGCAATCAGTTTGCAACTTGGCAGTGATGGCACGCTTCAATGTTGCCGCCCACCTACCCAGCACCCAGTTCTCAGTACTCCAGTTTGCAAGACACAACACTCAATAGGAAGAACTGATTAGTATTGATAATCTATGACCATCTTAACCAGACGAGGTTCTATAACTTAATTGTGTGAACAAGGTGGGGGAGGTGGGAAAGGTAGGGAAAGCCCCCTTTCATCCCCCCCCCCCGACCCGGTTTTGCTTCTATTTCATTTTACAGTGATCATTATGTCATTAGATCGACACCTACCGTCGTGGGGTTAGGGCACAGAGCGGGAAATGTTAAGGTCTGGGCAGAAATTGATAAACAGATGTCTTTGGATAATCTGTGCTCATGTTCTAAGGAATGTTTGAGCAGAACTAGCTCGAGATGTGCATTGGAAGTAACTCTGCAGAGATGTCTGCTCGATAGAAAGAATAGGTCAAAGAGTTGTCCTACATTAAAGGTAGCACCATTTTGTTTTCGTTTTCCTAGTGCTTTTGGTCGCGTATCGTTCTGTCCTTATGTTCTGGTTTTTGTTTTAGTCGGCCTTGTTAAATGCGTTTCATCCTAGTTTAACTTGCAGCTTGCACAGGCAGCCCCCCCCCCACCCTGATTTGTCTGTCTGATTCTCCTTCTTCAGCTTTCCGACACATGTCCCGCCCCTTTTTCACCCCCAACATCCTTCCCCTCCACAGATCTGAATGACTGTATCTTTATTTCTTGGCCATTACATTTTCCGAGATTACGACCCCCCCCCCCACACTCACTTTTTATGGTGTGTATAAGCGCGTGCTTGTGTGTGTGTGAGCGCAAAAGAAAAATGAAGAAGTTGGGCGGCATAGAGAGTGTGGATTATGTAGAGGTCAGGGATTTGGGGGGAAAAAAGATAGAGGGGCGGGGGGAGACAGAAAAGATGGATTGCTGTAGATTTTTGATGGTCAAAGGTTTGGTCTGAGCACTGGTATTGATCTGCTGCTCTCTCCACTCCGCAACCCGCGTGTCTGGAATCAGCTGCTTGGACCTTACACAGAGCTGTACAAGCGCCTAAATGTTTGTGTGTTGGTCTGAATGGTGGGTAGGGAGGGGGGAGCTGAAGACTGCTCGTTACCTTACTTGGACTTCACTCAGGCGTAGTCCACACATATCAACTTCATAGTCAACACATATCAACTTCATAGTCCACACATATCAACTTCATAGTCCACACATATCAACTTCATAGTCCACATATATCAACTTCATAGTCCACATATATCAACTTCATAGTCCACATATATCAACTTCTTAGTCCACATATATCATCTTCATAGTCTACATATATCAACTTCATAGTCCACATATATCAACTTCATAGTCTACATATATCAACTTCATAGTCTACATATATCAACTTCATAGTCTACACATATCAACTTCATAGTCCACATATATCAACTTCATAGTCCACATATATCAACTTCATAGTCTACATGTATCAACTTCATAGTCCACATATATCAACTTCATAGTCCACATACATCAATTTCATAGTCCACACACATCAACTTCATAGTCTACATATATCAATTTCATAGTCTATATATATCAATTTCATAGTCCACACACATAAACTTCATAGTCCACACATATCAATTTCATAGTCCACATATATCAATTTTATAGTCCACACACATCAACTTCATAGTCCACATATATCAACTTCATAGTCCACATATATCAACTTCATAGTCCAAACACATCAACTTCATAGTCTACATATATCAACTTCATAGTCCACATATATCAATTTCATAGTCTACATATATCAATTTCATAGTCCACACATATCAACTTCATAGTCCACATATATCAACTTCATAGTCCACACATATCAACTTCATAGTCTACATATATCAACTTCATAGTCTACATATATCAACTTCATAATCGACATATATCAACTTCATAGTCCACATATATCAACTTCATAGTCTACATATATCAACTTCATAGTCTACATGTATCAACTTCATAGTCTACATATATCAACTTCATAATCGACACATATCAACTTCATAGTCCACACATATCAATTTCATAGTCCACACATATCAACTTCATAGTCCACACATATCAACTTCATAGTCCACACATATATCAACTTCATGGTCCACACATATATCAACTTCATAGTCCACACATGTATCAACTTCATAGTCCACACATATATCAACATCATTAGATATGAAGATCTATATTTGAGATAGCATTGTTGAACAGACCTATTAGAATTATAAACCTATTATTCTAGACCTATTAGGATTCTCCGCCTTCTTGTCGTAACATTATTTCCTCAATGATAATGTACTACATGTCCTAAAAACATTATTTCCTCAATGATAATGTCCTACATGTCCTAAAAACATTATTTCCTAAATGATAATGTACTACATGTCCTAAAAACATTATTTCCTCAATGATAATGTACTACATGTCCTTAAAAACATTATTTCCTCAATGATAATGTACTACATGTCCTAAAAACATTATTTCATCAATGATAATGTACTCATCATTGGCCTCCTTCAGTCGTAGGACGACTATGGTTCATCTCAGAGCACACTTCCTCATGTGGCTGTGGAGCCCTATTTTGGAGAGACACTCCCGTCCACAGACAGCGCAAGTTAGGGTCCCCTTGGCTTTTGCTTCGGTGGTAGAGGAGCTGGCCGTTTTTCGGTTTGTGCGTTTTTCTTCCTGGGCTGAGACCCATGTACTTTCACTGTCCATAGCTTTCTTTGTCACTGTCTCTCTCCACCTGTTGCGGTCTAGAGCTATGTCTTCCCAATTGTCAGTATTGATGTTCACTGATTTGAGGTCGCGTTTTTCTTACATCTATGTAACGGAGATGGGGGCGACCAGTTTTTCTTGTGCCAGTCGCGAGTTGACCATAGAGGATGACTTTCGGGATGCGCTTGTCCTCCATCCGGCGAACATGTCCAAGCCAGCGCAAACGGCGTTGTCTGAGGGCTGTAAAAATGCTGGGAATACCTGATCGTGCAAGGGTCTCAGTATTGCACACTTTTTCTTTCCATGTGACATTCAAGATCCTACGGAGAAATCTCAAATGGAATGAGTTTAGTTTTCTCTCTTGCTTTGCGTAGGTGGTCCATGATTCACTGCCATATAGCAGTGTACTCATAACGCATGCCTTGTAGACTTCCATTTTGGTCACCGTGGTTAGCTTATGGTTATCCCAAACTAGCGAATGTCGAGGCAGCCTTCCCTATGCGTTTTTTCATCTCCTCTTCTAGGGACAGGTCATCTGTAATTGTGGATCCCAGATAGCAGAATTCGTTTACGGCGTCCAGCTTGTTATCGTCAATGAGGATGGAGGGTGGTGCTGTAGTAGGTGGTCCCATAACATTTGTTTTCTTCGTGCTAATAGTCAAGCCATATTCTTTACAGGCCTGAGAGAAGCGGGACATTAGTGACTGAAGTTCCTCTTGTGTGTGTGCCGCTACCGCTGCGTCATCCGCGAATAGCATATCTCTTACGAGGGTGGCTCTGATTTTAGTTTTGGCCCTCAGTCTGGCAATATTTAGGAGTTTGCCATCAAATCTGGAATGGAGATAGATGCCTTCAGTGGATTTGTCAAACGCGTTGTGGATTAGCAGTGAAAATAGTATTCCAAAGATGGGTGGAACATTACTCCGAGCTCTACGCCACAACAAGCTCAGTCTCTGACTCAGCCCTTAAAGCCATCATACAACTACCCACAATGAACGAGCTAGATGAAACACCCACCCTTTCAGGGAAAGGCTTCGGGAGACAACCCTGAGGAAAATGTACTACATGTCCTAAAAACATTATTTTCTCAATGATAATGTACTACATGTCCTAAAAACATTATTTCCTCAATGATAATGTCCTACATGTCCTAAAAACATTATTTTCTCAATGATAATGTACTACATGGTGTCCTAAAAACATTATTTCCTCAATGATAATGTCCTACATGTCCTAAAAACATTATTTCCTAAATGATAATGTACTACATGTCCTAAAAACATTATTTCCTCAATGATAATGTACTACATGGTGTCCTAAAAACATTATTTCCACAATG
This sequence comes from Biomphalaria sudanica, assembly GCA_036873155.1. Classification (NCBI taxonomy): domain Eukaryota; kingdom Metazoa; phylum Mollusca; class Gastropoda; family Planorbidae; genus Biomphalaria; species Biomphalaria sudanica. The sequence goes on along the minus strand of JAZGLO010002262.1, from coordinate 998,684 downwards.
ATAATGTACTACATGTCCTAAAAACATTATTTCCTCAATAATAATGTACTACATGTCCTAAAAACATTATTTCCTCAATGATAATGTCCTACTTGTCCTAAAAACATTATTTCCTCAATGATAATGTACTACATGGTGTCCTAAAAACATTATTTCCTCAATGATAATGTCCTACATGTCCTAAAAACATTATTTCCTAAATGATAATGTACTACATGTCCTAAAAACATTATTTCCTCAATGATAATGTACTACATGTCCTAAAAACATTATTTCCTAAATGATAATGTACTACATGTCCTAAAATCATTATTAATAAGTAAATTTATTTCATTTTACAACTATAAAATTTCAATTTAGTTTCTCGAGGAGCGTTCGCAACAAAGTCGATTGAAAAGGTTTTTTGAAGACATTTCAATAAGTCGACATCAACGCGACTTTCTAGCTGGCTTGGTGAGGGAGGAGGCAAAATAGTTCTGTTTGGGAGGAGGGGGGTGGGCGCTGAAGTTGCGAGACATCAATATAAGCGATATTTATATTAATTTGCTACAAGTCCGAAAAATCTCCTCAATCAATGTCACAATCACGATAACCTTTTAACTTTGTGTCATTGTGATGTCATTAGTGTAGTGACGTAGAGGTTAACGTACGGACAGCGCCGCGTGAGTATCTCAATGCGAGGAGGGGGGGGGGCCTTGGGCGGTAGCAGCAAAAGTCTTTGGGAGTAACAAATAAGGAAGGTGGGGGGGGGGCCTATTACTGAAGGAGTCCCGCATTTCATCATTAGTATTTGAACACAATTCTGTTTTGTAAAATGCTTTGTAGCGCTTGTATTGTGTGGTGAACACAATGTCTCAGACATCCAGTAACACAACAACCAATCCTAGCCCTGGTGACATGTAATGGTGATAAACCAACAGAAATTTAATTTGTACAATTACATATCTTATTTTTCCAAATGGGAGTCAGAGAAAGAATAATTATTACATACAAGTCACGTCAGAATACACTCTTGAAATGAATGTTTTTGACATATACAGAAATAAAGTCAACACAAAACTTGCGGTCCAGGATTTCCTTCTGTTCACATACAGCCGACCTATATATACTTTCTAGAATCTACTAGGTTAAAGGTATTGCATCGTTTAAATATATTCTCGCCATTCTCTTATTATTCCACAAGGCAAAGTACTTACTATACACAGGCAATGTATTTATGTGGATGCTTTGCAGGCTCGCTTTTCGGAGGATTTCAGTGTCTGGTATTTTGTTTGTCTTGTCATCTGACAATCCATATTTTTCTAAGCCATATCCTGATGCAGTCTTAATTGTGAGGGGCAGACTAAGTCCTTTATGGCCAGCTAAGAGAGGAAAGCGAGCCCATGGTGGACACCCTCAAATCGTTTTTGAAAGCCTTAAACCTTGACCCTGTATCATTGAAGACAAGATATAAGACATCAGTATAAATCAGAACGTAATGTATCGCCATCGAAGAACCTTTGTCATTTATAAAATAAGATCTACATTAAAATATGCATTGCTATACACAACTTTGAGTACTGTAAAATTCTTCTCTTGTCTGTTAAAACTAACATAAATTGATTACCGTAAAACATCCGGAAATTGCCTCTCTATGTTTTTGTATTTATTGTATTGTTTTCAGTCTTTGACAAAACAATGGTATAATATCTAGTAGAGTGTTGTTAGACTTGATCGATTATAGGCTCTTTCATTCGTCCCTATACTTGACCGTTCTTGTCAGTGAGCACGTTCATTCAATGGAATCTGCTCACAGCGTCCCTTAAAAGCTCAACACAATTATTTGTCTGACAATGCTATTACGAAATATAATTCTCGTGGATTACTTTTAATCTCTTGAAAAAATAAATTTTAATGACTATGACTTACGTGTGAGTCTGAGATAAATACATTTCTTTCAGCTTTTTCATAAGCCGTTATTTCAAGGTTTTGTTATTGCTAGTTTTGTTTTACGTTGGATTGGAATGGATAGCTATGTTGTTGTTTTTTCAATGTGCATCAATTATGTTTGAAAATATTAATATTCTTATTTGGAAAATTAATTAAAAGCAGGCTATACATTGAAGCGTTCAAACCTCACCTCTGCAAACCATCATCAAATAGATTGAGCTTGTTGACGCTGGAGGTTGTACGTTTTTACCAACATGTAAAAGAAAAAAAAATTTACAAACAGCAGTAGTACTAATGCAGACAAATCCTTTACATCAAAAATTATACATAATTCTAAAAGTTTATTTAAGACAGATATGTACACATACACGATACATCCATAACTGTTTCTTTTTTGTTGTATAACTATACCGTAGTTTTGTAATAATAGGGTTAACGACTCATAAAATTCGGGTTGTTGTTTTTTTGCAATGTATCTTTTGGAAAGTGAAAAAAAAATTACGTACAAAATAACAATAAAAAAAGCTAACTACTCTCTGAACAATCCTGAGTACAAATCACTCATAGAACTAATATATAGATATTATATTCTAGATGTAAGCAAATACTGCCACATATACAATATCTAGAAATGTTGGATGTGTGAACGTAATTTCCTTGAACGTAGACTCTAGCAATGTTATATCTTTGAATGTAGACTCTAGCAATGTTATATCTTTGAATGCAGACTCTAGCAATGTTATATCATTGAATGCAGACTCTAGCAATGTTATATTATTGAATGCAGACTCTAGCAATGTTATATCGTTGAATACTGGCTGTGTGAATGCAACCCTTACCATTGCATACATGAACAAATAAAATTCGTTTCGACTAATTATTAAATAATTACAAAATGACTTCCTGGCTGGTGGTGCACGAAAGAGAGTAGATCTCAATCACAAAAACAAAGCCGCAGTAAAGTATAACGAAGCATTGTTTATCCAGTTGTATATCACAATACACCAATGCTTAGTCAATCAGCATTTGTAAACAATTATTTTGATGACTAGCTATCAACGTATTTCTGAAACAGCTAACAACCCGTTCTCTGAGCTGCACATTGGCTATAGATACATAGAGTACTGTTGTTTGGAAAGTGTTCATTGGCTATAGATACATAGAGTACTGTTGTTTGGAAAGTGTTCATTGGCTATAGATACATAGAGTACTGTTGTTTAGAAAGTGTTCATTGGCTATAGATACATAGAGTACTGTTGTTTAGAAAGTGTTCATTGGCTATAGATACATAGAGTACTGTTGTTTAGAAAGTGTTCATTGGCTATAGATATATAGAGTACTGTTGTTTAGAAAGTGTTCATTGGCTATAGATACATAGAGTACTGTTGTTTAGAAAGTGTTCATTGGCTATAGATACATAGAGTACTGTTGTTTAGAAAGTGTTCATTGGCTATAGATACATAGAGTACTGTTGTTTAGAAAGTGTTCATTGGCTATAGATACATAGAGTACTGTTGTTTAGAAAGTGTTCATTGGCTATAGATACATAGAGTACTGTTGTTTAGAAAGTGTTCATTGGCTATAGATACATAGAGTACTGTTGTTTGGAAAGTGTTCATTGGCTATAGATACATAGAGTACTGTTGTTTGGAAAGTGTTCATTGGCTATAGATATATAGAGTACTGTTGTTTGGAAAGTGTTCATTGGCTATAGATATATAGAGTACTGTTGTTTGGAAAGTGTTCATTGGCTATAGATATATAGAGTACTGTTGTTTTGAAAGTAGGTGGCCGTAACTTCAGTGTGCAAGAAATTTTTTAAAACGTTTTAGTACAAATTTTTCAGTATTTGGTAACTTAGTCGTTAGAATGAGATAACAAGAGACGAGGGAAAGCTACTGTGACAGTCGTATCGTTATAAAAATTACTGGGCATGTCCGGTGGTTAAATACTGGAAAAGTTTGTCATCTTTTAGTGTGCATTGGTTGATAAGTTTCCTGTTTTAAACAAAAACTATTGTAAAGTTGTATCTAGTCACTAAAAGAAACATTTGAAAGCATCCAAGTTGTGAGAAATGGTATAGTTCTTACAACATTCTGGCTAAGGTTCTTCTCTTGTTTGTAGGGTCTATTTTTTTATTTCTTTTGAATACCTAATTCAATATAAGTTTAGTTTGATGTCATTTACTAATGGTATTTTCTTCGTGATAACTGTAGTTGTGACACGTTTGAGTTTTAATACCAAGTATAAACTTCCCTGTAACTCTAAAGGATGTCTAGTCAGTGTATAGCCTACACAACGAGCTGTCCCCTCTAAAGGATGTCTAGTCAGTGTATGGCCTACACAACGAGCTGTCCCCTCTAAAGGATGTCTAGTCAGTGTATGGCCTACACAACGAGCTGTCCCCTCTAAAGGATGTCTAGTCAGTGTATAGCCTACACAACGAGCTCGTTGACTGGATAAGGTTGGTTTCTTGTGGACAAAAAGAAAACACTGACACTTAACGATTGCGTGACTATGGATAGCTGCCGAGTGACCAGTGGATAAACGTTGTGTCCAGAGTGTGTCCTGAGTCCTCCATGGATGACTCTATCTCTGGATCTACATGATTCAAGTAGGAACCTGTGGAGTTATCGCTAATGAGTAAGTTCTAATTGTTTTGCAAGTAAACATGTTGCAATTTGCCTCAAGCTTATTCATAAAATTCTCCCTCCCCAGGTTTGTAATTGTGGTGGATGGTTGGGTTAAGTCGTAGAACGGCTGTCTCACCGTCTATAATTTTACAATATGTAAATAGATTCATTTTGTCTGTCTGTCTGTCTGTCTGGTATAAAACTTAAACACGTTCATTCTCCCACTTACCATTCTCTTGGCACCATGTTCCTAACAAAATATAAATCAATCCAAAAGTGAATTAATTAGTTTTAATTAAATAGTGGTAATTAATGGATTTATATTTGTTATCGGAAAAGGGAATAAATCTTACAATTTTGATATTATGGTTGTAAATGTGAAGTTCTTCACTGAGATAAATTTTGTTTCTTTGTTGTTGTTTTTATTTTGGTGTTTTAATTTGTCTTGCTTCTAGTAGGTTAGAGATTCAATAATAACTCAAATTAAGGCTAAAAGAAGAAAACCTGATAAAATTGAAATGTACGGAAGAAACTCAAGAAATTGTAGGATAACTAAGGGAGAGAATAAAAATGATTTTACGAGTTTTGTGTTGAACTCAACTCTGATAATTATAGCATGTTCAGTGCGCTATGGTCCAAGCCAATACATACAACAATGGCATGGGCCTATCTGAGATAAGATTTTCTGTCTGCTTTTTTAACAATTGTTTAGGCTTGTGAAGTCTCTGGTTGAGTTACAAATTGTAGCGAACTACTTCATTCTCTACTTGAGGACTATGATAGCTGGAGAAAGTAGAGGCTCTACTGTTTCTTTATAAAACAAAATTAATTAACTACGGCTCATTGATTAAATGACTGCTTTTTTATTTTACATTGATTCGTGTGATATCCTCGAAAATAAATAATTGTGCAAAGTTTCAATTTGATCCGAGAAAGAGAAGTGGGAGGAATAACGTGTACAAGATTCCACCCAGACAGACAGACAGACAGAGTGAGTTGATATAAGCTTTGAAATAAAAAGGAATAAATAATTATGGAACTAAACTGTGTGCAGGATGGTCAAATAGATCAACTCTGTTTAATACAGCGATGTGGTTTGTTTGGTCTTGTTTTTCTTGTTTTGTTTTGCCTATATGACTGGCTATATCCTGTACTATCTGCAAAGCTCCAACAGAGTGCAATCTGTAAGGTTATAGAAAGAATGTCGTCAATAATTGAAATACTTGTTCATATGATCCTAATTCAGAGCAGGGCACCGATCAAACGTTAAAATTCTTTTTATTGACAAAGTCGGAGCAGAGAGAAAGTCCATTTCCACGTATTAGCCTCTTGTGTAAAATACTAGAACCATGCTGTGTAGCTACATCCTAATCTACATATATATTTATTATCTTTCACAATAACAGTAACAAAGATTAGAGGAATTAAAATCACTGAAGACACAAATTTTAGGAGGACCTATTCTTTTAAATGCGAGAGAACTAACTGTAATACTGAGTTGCACAAGTTACAGATTTAGGTTTCATTTCTATGTACATTTAACCCAGCTCTTTAGCAATGTTTCATTTCTATGTACATTTAACCCAGCACTTTAGCAATGTTTCATTTCTATGTACATTTAACCCAGCTCTTTAGCAATGTTTCATTTCTATGTACATTTAACCCAGCTCTTTAGCAATGTTTCATTTCTATGTACATTTAACCCAGCTCTTTAGCAATGTTTCATTTCTATGTACATTTAACCCAGCTCTTTAGCAATGTTTCATTTCTATGTACATTTAACCCAGCTCTTTAGCAATGTTTCATTTCTATGTACATTCAATCCAGCTCTTTAGCAATGTTTCATTTCTATGTACATTTTAACCCAGCTCTTTAGCAATGTTTCATTTCTATGTACATTCAATCCAGCTCTTAAGCAATGTTTCATTTCTATGTACATTTTAACCCAGCTCTTTAGCAATGTTTCATTTCTATGTACATTTAACCCAGCTCTTTAGCAATGTTTCATTTCTATGTACATTTAACCCAGCTCTTTAGCAATGTTTCATTTCTATGTACATTTAACCCAGCTCTTTTGCAATGTTTCATTTCTATGTACATTTAACCCAGCTCTTTAGCAATGTTTCATTTCTATGTACATTTAACCCAGCTCTTTAGCAATGTTTCATTTCTATGTACATTTAACCCAGCTCTTTAGCAATGTTTCATTTCTATGTACATTTAACCCAGCTCTTTAGCAATGTTTCATTTCTATGTACATTTCACCCAGCTCTTTAGCAATGTTTCATTTCTATGTACATTTCACCCAGCTCTTTAGCAATGTTGTTTTTTTTCGACTGCGTGAGATGCATATCATTAAAAGCAAGTCAAGACTCTGAACTATTTTTAAACAAAATGATAAAACAGTTGGTTAACAAGAATTCTAGACCTATCTTTATTTTGTTTTGTATATTATATTTTTGTGTAATTTGTTATTATTGTAATCTTTTATTCTATCATTAAACGTTTTTAATTAAATGTCTCATTAAAAAATTAACTCCTTCCCTTCTCAATCCTAACTCCACGCTCTCAGCATCACAAGTGTCTTTATTTGTGAGTTGGTCTTTTGGTAATCCTAGAATATCCGGGTTTTGTCCTCTATCTGGAGTTTGGTTGGCGAGATGGCTCTATTGGCGTGAAAACGTAATCCGTTTCTGGTTTAGATTGAAACGATCAGCCACTGTAAATAGGTCATATTGCTACAATGACTGATGTGATTATAGGTCAGAGTAAATCACAGCAATTCTAAATAGTATTCATTCATTCTAAGGAAATAAAAAGTACATCTACAAGCCAGAACTTTCGGGCTCTTCCTTTTGAGAGACCGTGACTCTCACAGGCTTTTAGTTTTGAGAGACCGTGACTCTCACAGGCTTTTAGTTTTTAGAGACCGTGACTCTCACAGGCTCTTAGTTTTGAGAGACTGTGACTCTCACAGGCTCTTAGTTTCGAAAGACCGTGACTCTCACACGCTCCTTGTATTGAGAAGCCGCAACTCTAGCTGGATCTTTGCTTACAGTTTGTGAACTCCAGCATAATTTAAAAATTTTACAGAGCTACATTTCTAAAAAGTCTTCGTATACATTTTGAGAAGCACTGCTCTGTTCAATGTCAGGTATAAAATTTCAAACATCTCATGTCAGTGTGTTTGCTTACGAGGATCGATCTGGAGACGCTCGCAGTCAAATCGCGCTGTGACGCTACGCAAACACATGTGTGTCACATCAAAATTAACGATGCGTCTTATTGCTTCCCTTTAATATCGAGGATGACCGGGGAGGAGGGGGTAGGAAAGGCTTGTTTGGTGGAGGTTAAAAGCTTGGAATTGATTAGTTATTTAAAACACATCAGGCTTCATCTACCCTCTGACACCGGCTCATTTAAAGTGCTATAATTCTAAACATCATTTATTTATTCAAAGTCATCGTCATTATCATCAGTGCCTTGGCTTTCGTAAAATTGCTGTGACGGTTCGCGTAACGAAACATTCCGTCAGTAGCTGTACTTCTCTATCAAGTCCATTCTTTCTCGTGATCCAGTTTCTCTTTGGGTTGTTAATGACAGTGAGTCGTGTCTTGTACTGTGCAATATGACTTATGTTGTTAATGAGTATGACTTATGTTGTTAATGACAGTGAGTCGTGTCTTGCACTCTGCAATATGACTTATGTTGTTAATGACAGTGAGTCGTGTCTTGCACTGTGCAATATGACTTATGTTGTTAATGACAGTGAGTCGTGTCTTGCACTGTGCAATATGACTTATATTGTTAATGACAGTGAGTCGTGTCTTGCACTGTGCAATATGACTTATGTTGTTAATGACAGTGAGTCGTGTCTTGCACTGTGCAATATGACTTATATTGTTAATGACAGTGAGTCGTGTCTTGCACTGTGCAATATGACTTATATTGTTAATGACAGTGAGTCGTGTCTTGCACTGTGCAATATGACTTATGTTGTTAATGACAGTGAGTCGTGTCTTGCACTGTGCAATATGACTTATGTTGTTAATGAGTATGACTTATGTTGTTAATGACAGTGAGTCGTGTCTTGCACTGTGCAATATGACTTATGTTGTTAATGAGTATGACTTATGTTGTTAATGACAGTGAGTCGTGTCTTGCACTGTGCAATATGACTTATGTTGTTAATGACAGTGAGTCGTGTCTTGCACTGTGCAATATGACTTATATTGTTAATGACAGTGAGTCGTGTCTTGCGCTGTGCAATATGACTGAATATGCGTAAACAAAACAAAAATCATCTAACGTGTTCTGTTCTCATATATTATAAATGAAAGACGTTTCTCCTGATCTGAAGACGTTGCAGTAGTTGAATACTTGTATTCTCATTGACTGCTTGTATTCTCAGAAGAGTATATGAATACAGTTATTATTATGTAGGGTCTAAAGGGGGGTCAATGTACTCACCAACTCCACTCTTAGGCTATGTCTTTCTTGATTTCCTAATAGACAGGCATAGTCATAGAGCCCATGTCTATCGCATGACACTTTATCAACTATCCAGGCATATACTATGTGTACAATTTTAGCTCGAATTAAATGCTTCAGTGTTTTACTTGAGACGTCCATGTTTTGACCAGCTTCCTCCAATGTTTTGACCAGCTTCCTCCAATGTTTTGACCAGCTTCCGCAAAGGTTTGACCAGCTTCCGCCAAGGTTTTGACCAGCTTCCTCCAAGGTTTTGACCAGCTTCCTCCAATGTTTTGACCAGCTTCCGCCAAGGTTTTGACCAGCTTCCTCCAAGGTTTGACCAGCATCCGCCAAGGTTTTGACCAGCTTCCTCCAAGGTTTTGACCAGCTTCCTCCAAGGTTTTGACCAGTTTCCAACAAGGTTTTGACCAGTTTCCTCCAAGGTTTTGACCAGCTTCCTCCAATGTTTTGACCAGCTTCCTCCAAGGTTTTGACCAGTTTCCTCCAAGGTTTTGACCAGCTTCCTCCAATGTTTTGACCAGTTTCCTCCAATGTTTTGATTAAAGTTTGAGCTTATAGTTGGAATTGAAAAATTGAAGCACAGAGCATAGGCGTCAAGAGTATTTAATTCTTTCATTACCAATTTGTATGTTACTTTAATGTATTTATTACCAAACAAATTTTTTTCAACGGTCCCGAATAAGTTGTTATAGAAATTTACAATAAAGTTATACTTTATTATATAGAATAAGTGTTTATGTAATCAAAGCAGTTGAGTTCGGTTAATCCTCCATACGCTTATTTGAACTAAATGCTTACCGAAACGAATTCTATTATACAGTCGAATCCGGTTAATCGGATCAATGTTCCATACAGCTAGTCAATAAGACCAAACAAAAACACGTTCCAATGTGGTCCAATTAACCAGATTTGACTATAATTTAATGAATTTAAAAATAAAATACCGTTTTAACGAAATCTAAAGAATTAAGTTCATTATTGTTATGTTAAGGTAAAACCAGCTTTTCAAAACTTTGCTCCAACTACTGAAGTCTCATCCCACCCACAACAATAGAAGTGTGTCGTTAACCTCAGAAACAAGTGAAGTAGAACAGAAGAATACGTGTTGGTACTTATGGAAGTCTTGTGAATTGTCTTTGGAAAAATAAAGTTAGGCTCTGACCGCCAATACATAGTGTTGTTGACTGGTGGCAAGAACATGACGCTTACCTGATAACCTACTAACAATAGCCCTTGTTATGTCTCGCCAACACACTTACTCACGAAACGGACTAGCTCTCATCAATAGAAACTGGTTCACCGACACTTACTAGAAGGTACACAATAAATAATGCAAGGCTGAAAGAAGACAAGGGTGAACAGGAGATCCACTGAAGTGCTTGTTTACAGTTTACCCCCCCCTTTCCTCCCTCCCACACACACCTGATAGGTAAAAGATGGCGGCTGGGATGGAGAGAAAATCGCTTGTATGATGTTTTGCCAATAATAGAGCATGTGTTGTTGGGAGTACAGTGCCAGCACGGAGTGAGCACATACACACCGCGTCCCGCTGTGCTGCTCCGCGTGTAAGAGAGTGACGTGAAATCCGTACCTTAACGTCTGAGCACAACACATTCACACAAACGCATACTCACGCACACACACGCACGTGCTCAGTCTCTCACACTACTAGAGCTCGTGCAAAAACGCCGCGCGAGTGAGTTAAGAACCAAAAAATGAGGTCCACACACGTATTCTACCTTGAGATCTACCTGAGGGAGTCTGTGGGATTAAATTAGCGCGGCGGACGTGGCTGAGGGGTGTACTCATGCGTGACTCTATTGTGTTCCTTGTAAAAAAAAACATTTTTTTTCCTTCGTATTTTCAGCTAATACGATTTGTTTAGGCAACCGCGCTGCGCTCACGTTTATCAGCAGTCGTTGAGCGTTATTGTTCTGTTGTTTTTTTCTCTTGTGAGTATTTCAAGGATTTAGATCTAGATATCTAGATCTACATTTTGAGTTTGAATGTTACCTGATATAGATCTAGATCTTGCATTTCCATGTGAGTATTCTTGTTAAAATGTTTTCACGGTTGAACAATTTGGTTTAAAACATTTTAAATGTAAGTTTACATATAAAGTAATGTCGAAGCTTTATTCACCAGACATGGTTAAGAAAAAACAGACACGTGAATGGAATGAAGTGATGGGTCAATCGGTCAGCTGCCTGAATGGCTTAGTTTAAGTCCTGGTGTGGACACTAACAAAGTGTGATTGAAGGCCTGGATAGCGACCAAATAAGATTTCGCTACAGACCTGGGCGTCACCTGGGTCAATTTAATATAACCTTTAAAATGGATATTTATATTTTCTATAGATATTTTCGTCTATAGCGGGAAATCTATAAATAGTTAGCTTTCTTTTTGGTGTATCCGGTGCACAGAATAAAGGAAGTGTTGTTCAACATTTTTTTAATTTCTGTGAATCATTTTTTTGTGATTCACTTTTAGCCCTGCAGAATCCAATTCCATCTGCAGCTCATTGGTTTTTTTATTTAGATGACAATATTAAAGTTTAAATAGCATCCTGGTCGTGCGGTATGCGCGCTGGACTGTCGTTCGGTCGTCTCGATGTCCCGGGTTTATACCCTGTCCGCTGCAATCCCCCGTCGTCCTGCGGGAGGTTTGGACTAGGAAGTAGATTATCTTCAACGCTGAAGGAGCATTTGAAACATGTTAAACATTTGACAAACATATATTTAGTCCTGGACAGTATTATGTTATTCCCTTTCTGAAACACGTTGACTTCCCATTGCCAGACGCCAAATACATGGCCATGGAAATGAAAAGCAATAATCCAAACACTACTACCATGTCTTCGAGAATACGATTTACTTTCTAGATCTTTTGTCCTCGGTGTGGGACTGGATGCTAGATTATATTGTTTCTATCACTCGTGTTTGTGTGACATAAACTTACAGATTTATGAACAAATGGCTAGTGGAGGCGCGGTGGCTGAGCGGTATAGCGCTTGGCTTCCCAACTGAGGTCTGGGGTTCGAATCCAGGTGAGATTTTTAATTTCGTGATCTTCGGGCACGTCTGAGTTTACCAAGCTCTAATGGGTACCCGACATTAGTTGGGTAAAAGTAAAGGCGGTTGGTCGCTGTGCTGGCCACATGACACCCTCGTTAACTGTAGGCCACAGAAACTGATGACCTTTACAACATAGACCACAAGGTCTGAAAGGGGAACTGGCTGACTGAAAAGCTAGTAGAACTAGTAATGAACCTGTGAACGTCATAAACTGTTGACTTTAAAGTCGGAACTCGAACCAAAGTTGTTGACAGCACAACCTGTCATTCCGACTACCCTGTCTTAAACTATTTCATAATGAGAATTATAAAACCAGTGGCGTAGCAACCATGGCGCAGATGGATTCATTGCACCAGTGCCTAAAACTAATATGGGGCATAAAGGGGCTCATTGCGCCAATGCCTAAGTCAAACTAAAAGGCTATCGTGTTTAAGAAGCCTTGGTTGCGATAACACAGTCAGTTTTCAGAACTTATCACATTACTTGTTGTACAGTCATTGAAATGCCTTTTTTTGTAAATGGGGTGACTCGATTTGGTATTTGTCACTCAGCCTCTGGTTTCTTGAAAAAGGGACATATTTCTGAACCCAAGCCCACACGGTTATCTTGATACGCCACTGAATCAAACAAAATTAATGTACACAAGATGTCTTGTAGTTTCAACTGTTAATACATCAACGTTTCTTTAATGAACTTTGAACTCGTAAAGATGTGATTGTAGCGTCATGAAAGGGAATACAATTCATCCGCACGATGGTATTTATTTTGTACGTTGAAATACAGACATACTTAGACATACTTAGACATACTCATTGGCGTAAAACTAAAGGTAAAAAAAAAAAGAATAACAAAGAAGCATTGATGAACTCAATATAAGATTGTATCTTTTATCTCAATGGAGTAGCTAGGGATTTGGGGCCCGGGGGGGGGGGGGCTTGACCTCTTTAGGGGCTCCTGCTGCAATTTGACATTAGACATCATGACATGAGATAATGGCGTAATATTTAATATTGAATGTACAAAAGAAAATTTCGTACACTCATTTGGGAGCCACCCCCCTCAAATTAGGACCCCCCTTCCCCAACCATAGCTACGCCACTGCGTCTCTATGTACATATTAGTGTAATTGAGAATTGTGCTATTGTGTACACGAATCAAACATGATGACGCTAAGAAGACGATTTATTCCCGTAATCCTATTGACGAAACAAATATTTATATTTAGGCTTTGTTTTGTCTGTTGTGTCTCACAAATAGGGCAGCGATATAAAACTGCTTATCATTGAAGCTATGTGGCAGACTTCAAGCCAATGTCTAGATCTAATTGACACATATAGTTGGTAGATAAGTTTAAAAGAAAAACAAAATCTACCACCTTTTGATTCCTGTAAGGACGTACGATAAATGTAAGAGCTTAAGGAGATAAATGAAACGGAACACTTCAGAGTTTGTACACACACCTACGTAGATAACGTCCCCTGAGCTCTGGCTGCTACAAGCTGAAAGTATTCTGTTCATAATCGTGGGAATGGTCGATTCTCTACAGCTTTATCTGTTATCATTATTATGTGCACTTCATCCAATCATGTGAAGGTTTTATTATCAAACTAGATCTACACCAGTCCTGTTTAAAGGACAGTTTGTTTTTTTTGTTGTTATTTTTTTTTATTCATTTTGGTGAATCATTTTCTACTTCAAGATTTTTTTTTTCGACTTCGGCTGTATGTGATCGATTGAATCGCATGGCTGCCCCATACATTATTTTTTATATCCCTTTTTTAAATAAAAAACTGCCTGAAACCAAAATGTGTTGGTCTCAGCTTCCAGCTTCGATGTTTCAAACGAAATAGTTTTCTTCTTGGGAACGAAACAAAACGCATGTTAGAAGACATTTATTTTAAAATTTGCTTAAACAGAAAGCTTGAGACCAATCCAATAACGAAGAGTAGGGACATTAAAACATAAATATCATTTTTAAAATGCAGAGACTTGCGTATGTCTTTCCCACCCCCCCATCTCGTGTACAGATATTTATTATCTCCTAGTAATTATTGAACGTTTCTGTACACTCAACAGACCAGGACTTCGTCTCTCTAAGTCATCTCGCCTTCATAACTAGTGCATCGATTAGGCGACCTTCTTTATAAGCTCCCCTTAAAAAGGGAAAATTATGCATTATTTTATTTCAAAGGACAATATTGAACATTTGACGTCACAAATTGTGTGTCCCTAAGACGTTTGTGCTCGGCTCTGTCTCTAGATGATGATCCATTTAAAAAGTTGGAGGTTTTTCTATATCACTTTCTTTTTATAAATTAAATAGTGGTCTCTAAGTTCTCATTCTATTTATTTCTTATGTGCTGAATTATTGTATGGAGTCTTCAGTGAGCGTTGTACAAGTTTTGTTTTTGTTATGAAAAGTCCAGCTAATGATTTCTACAGGATTCTCAAATGGTGTTCCCGCATGTCTGTTGATTTATTCCTCTTGTGACTGTAGTCAAAGAAACATTTTGGAGTCGTGTGCGGTAAGACGCAAGCTAAACATGATTTTAAGATGATTATATTTTGAAAATTTAAACCGGTCAAACCAGAGTTTACATTGCGGCCAACTAGTTAGTAATATTTTTCCCGAAGATTTAAATAAATCGTCTAATTTCTAGAAAAAAATCATTAGATCCGTTTTCGGAGTACCCGTCAAGTGAGTGTTCCACACCCAGCCTGAATCCATGAGGATTTCGCAAACTAATTAGACGAACTGGAAATAAAAACCTGAATGATGCCACCTTGATATAAGTAAATTTAGTAAACAGTGTGTTGTTATTGATTTATTACAACAAAATAATACATTTTTGGGGAGTATTGAAAATTTGGTTAAGCATAAAAAAATAGATATGTAGTTTACAGGTATCAAAAGATAAAAATCAAAACAACTTCATTTACTTTTTTAAGGAATCAATCAAGAATTGTGTTGAAATAAAGTACCAGTTCCAACAATGAGTTCATACTAGCAGTTTTGTATTCATGTTTAGTTTTGGCAATGAGTTCATACTAGCAGTTTTGTATTCATGTTTAGTTTTGGCAATGAGTTCATACTAGCAGTTTTATATTCATGTTTAGTTTTGGCAATGAGTTCATACTAGCAGTTTTATATTCATGTTTAGTTTTGGCAATGAGTTTATACTAGCAGTTTTATATTCATGTTTAGTTTTGGCAATGAGTTTATACTAGCAGTTTTATATTCATGTTTAGTTTTGGCAATGAGTTCATACTAGCAGTTTTATATTCATGTTTAGTTTTGGCAATGAGTTTATACTAGCAGTTTTATATTCATGTTTAGTTTTGGCAATGAGTTCATACTAGCAGTTTTATATTCATGTTTAGTTTTGGCAATGAGTTCATACTAGCAGTTTTGTATTCATGTTTAGTTTTGGCAATGAGTTTATACTAGCAGTTTTGTATTCATGTTTGGTTTTGGCAATGTGTTCATACTAGCAGTTTTGTATTCATGTTTAGTTTTGGCAATGAGTTCATACTAGCAGTTTTGTATTCATGTTTAGTTTTGGCAATGAGTTCATACTAGCAGTTTTATATTCATGTTTAGTTTTGGCAATGAGTTCATACTAGCTGTTTTGTATTCATGTTTAGTTTTGGCAATGAGTTCATACTAGCAGTTTTATATTCATGTTTAGTTTTGGCAATGAGTTCATACTAGCAGTTTTATATTCATGTTTAGTTTTGGCAATGAGTTCATACTAGCAGTTTTGTATTCATGTTTAGTTTTGGCAATGAGTTCATACTAGCAGTTTTGTATTCATGTTTAGTTTTGGCAATGAGTTCATACTAGCAGTTTTGTATTCATGTTTAGTTTTAACAATGAGTTCATATTTGCAGATTCGTATTTATGTTCAGTTTTAGCAAAGAGCTCATATTAGCAGAGTTATATTTCTGTTCAAGTACTCTTTAATGTCATCCAATGTTTTTACTAGCCGAGTTGTCTGTAAAGTAAGCGGTCAAACCAGTCTCCTCTCAGAAAGTAAATCACCTGCTGCTCACATTTGCTACACATCAACATGTTTTTCCATAAAGAATTTTTTTATGTCTCAGCTCATTGCCAACAGAAATCCTTCGTCTGGAATCATTGCCAGACTGACTTCTACCTTGCTTAGCGCTTTGTTTTTTTTTTTAAGTTATTGCATGTTGATGACATCATTCTCTTGCATTGTGTAAGTCAAAGGTCAAAGTGTCAAGGCTGTGATGTATTTCTTTTCCTTACTAATTTTTTTTTAAGTTTTAAAAAAATTAGGTCACAAGGTAAAATATTAATTAATGTTTTGTTAAGTGTCATAGAATATTTCTAACAATATTAGTGCAGTCTGACAGGAGAGGGCAGGCCAGCTCATACTATGTACATTGGACCTTAATGATGCTTCTTTGCTTCCAGAAAGGTTACCTTATTAATTGCATAGTTGCTACATTGTTGAAAAGTATTTAGTCATGTAATGGCTCCTACGTTATTAGGATAAAACCACTGTTTGGATTCGGTATCAACATAGTCACGGTTACTTGACACATTGAACGTTTAAAATCTCTTTGTCTCTCTGTCTCTGTCTCTGTCTTGTTTACAAACAAGAAAGTCCTTGCCCTTTAAACCGTCGCATCATCCAGTTTCTGTCCTATACACAACTATTTAGATTCTGGATTATCTTGCTAAATATCCTTACCTACTAGCAGTGTCCCCTCACAGCACTGTACATTTTCAAATGGTTTGTGCGTTTCAAACATTCTTTCGGAATTGAAGAAGTTGATATCCTAGCCCAAAACGTCTGTAGAACAAAAGCATTCCACACATTCGTGTAGCCATTGTGTACAAAAATACAACATTGAATACAGCCTGTATATACCTTTCCTTAGAAAGGTGTTTGTTTTAGGTTTGTTTGTCAATGTTCATTACCCTCCGATCAACGCTATATTTAATATTTAATATATTCTATTTAATTTTAAGTACAAACCATTCAAATAGTATCAGCTTTTTTATGAAACACCTCTCTTTCCCTTTAAATCTGCATCCCACCTAGGCCAGGGGTCGGCAACCTTTTGAGTCGGAAGAGCCAAAAATAACAATTTACAAAATTTCAAAGTTTTTAAAGAGCCACAAAAATTGTTCTTGCCAATTATATATAGTACTCACACAATTAATTTTTTAATACAAAAAAAAACAACGAATATATATATAAGTATCTTTTTTTCACAACAAATTAGATATTTATTTTTTACTCCGGTAACCACTAAAGCAGTTTTATTTACAACACTAATTTGTAAGTCAATAACGAACAACTGAGTAAACAAATTCATTGGGAGCGTTGGCTTTGCATGGTTTTAGAAAGTTTGGATACATTTGGCTCATAACTTGTTTTAGTTTTAAACACGACTCTAAATTTTCATTTGTTAGTTCGCTTCTTATTTTACTTTTAATTATATTCATGCATGAGATCGCTTGCTCGTACGAAAATGTCGATCCAAAGATAGTCAGCACTCCAAATCACCTCACTGTAGCAATCTGGAAGATTATTTCATGCGCCAAATCAACTCGCGGCATTCCTATTAAAGTTGTCCACTTTTGTTGCGTTCTGTACATTTCTGAAACTTCAATTTATCCAACTTGATTTTTAACTTTAAATTTTCCACCCCACAAAGCTTTACTTTTTGAATCGACCAATTGCATTTCTAGAGATCTAGTATCAATTCCCAATGTCTCGATGCGGATTTCGGTACAATGTGTGTTAGATTTACTCTGAATGCTAGAAAGGTTTTGTTGGTTTTGAACTGCTCAAATCTGTCATCAAATTCATCTGTATTATTTGTATAACTGTGCTGAAGAAATTCTTGTCCAACGTTGCACTGATTTGATAACAATACTGATATATTTAGTTTAATTTTAATTTTTTATTCTAGATTTCTGGTTTCTTTTTAAAATCACGAAACAGTTCTTAAGATGCACGTAGGGAAGCAATCTTTGACATATTCACCATCTGTAAATGGTTTGCCTTTCTGTGCTTTTTCTAGTGGTACCGCAAAGCTTGCCAGATTAGCATTACTTGTAGATTGCTTCTAACTTTGAGAAGATCATTCTCTTTTAACTCATTTACTTGAAACAACAAACTATACGTCACAGTCAAAGCGTGTGGTTCAGATGCCAATTCGTCAAAGCGAGTTAAAATCTACATAGAAACATTCGACGAGGGAGTCATTCGAGTGCTTACTACGGACTGACAAAAGTGACGACGACTGTAATGGGGGAGGGGTGTGGTGAAAAGCGAGTACAAGTGACTGATAGATCTAATCGGTACCTAATCCTCGTTAAACGATTCAGAACTATTTTAAAAAAATGTTTCGATAAAATAAATAATATTTGCGTATGGAACTAAAGAGCCGCAGCTTCACATCCAAAGAGCCGCATGTGGCCATCTAATATCTTACCTAATGTATCATACCTGAGTATCTTACTTGTATCCTTTACATTTGTTTCTGTGGCAACTGTTCAATAGCAACAAAAAAATGTAGGCAATTCCACTACACCAAATGCCAAATTCCAAACCATTTTTTTTTGTTTGGCTACTTTATGACAGGACCCATGGGGGAAATTACGATGATGCCAGCTTGGATTCCACATCGTATTTGGCAGTGTTTACTGCACTGGTAGAATCTACCTGACATACCCATGATGCACGAAGCTAATGCTTAACAAAGGGAAGGAAGGGGGGGGGGAGACTGGAGAAATGAGAGAGACAGAGACAGAGACAGTGTGTGTGTGCATTTTGATTTTACCATAATCTCTCTTCTCTTGAAGATTTGCAAACATGAAATGTGTGAATGTTAGGAGCATGTCATAGGGCGAGATGCTGGGAGTGTGTGTGGGCAGTGAGATCTGTGTATTGTGTGGGGAGGGGATCTAGGTAGCGTGTGGGCAGTGGGATATAGTGTGTGTGGAGAGGGATCTAGGTAGTGTGTATTGAGGGGGAACTTGTTATTGTGTGGGAGGGAAATCTAGTTGTGTGGGGAGGAGGGGGTCTAGTAATTGTGTGAGAAGTCTGATCAAGGTATTGTGTGAGGAGGATGGTCTATGTATTGAGAGAGAAGTGGGATCCTGGTAATTACTGAGTTCTGCCATTCAGTGTCACTTTAAAAAAAAGGAATATAAATCAAATTCCGTAGAGTGAATGAATGAAAAACCGAGAAACGTCTCAGAAAGTTAGTGGTTTCTAATATATTCTATTGTAATGTACACTGATGTTTATATTGCTTTTTTTAAAGTTTTATCACACGTGTACATAGATGTTTAATGTAGAGTGTACACTAAAAATTGTAGTGACTGACTCTTTAGTGTCCTCTCTTTATCCCTGGTCTCTCTAGTCTCTGACAAGTGCAATGGTTCAACACAAACTCTCTCCATGACAAACTACAGCACAACTGTTCTGCTTCAAACAATGTACCCAGTTCTCCTTCCTCAGTTAAGATTATCGACTGGCGCCCTTATCTCTCACACCTGGCGTCCAGATATTGTTGTTTATTATTGGCCTCCTACAGACGTTTGACTGGGGCTCTGCGTGGGTAGCAATGAGAACATAGAGCTCTTTTTTCTAAAGATGTACTTAGACTTTCTTGAAAGTGTCTTCCGAGAATCAGCTGATCACATGTACACGATCCACGGTGTCATTGAATTCGCCTGTTTATGAAGAAGTCTTTTCTTACATAGAGGTATATAGAGGTACATAAAAGTACATAGAGATACATAGAAGTACATAGAGGTACATTAACTAACATAAAGGTACATAAAGGTACAAAGAGGTACATAGAGGTACATAAAAGTACATAGAGATGCATAGAGGTACATAAAGGTACATAAAGTTACATAAAGTACATCAAAGTACATACAGGTACATAAAGGTACTATGTGGCAAACGTAGTCTAAGAAGGAAACTTCAGTCTCTCGAAATATACTTTAGCATGGATCCAATACAATTTTGTGACGTCTTCTTGGGTACTTAGTTCACTGCGGTCTTTCTAGAGTATTACTTGACTTATCTTGAATTCATCATTTAGGAAACTCTCCTGTATTAAATTTGAATTGGACATGAGATCAGTTAAGCTTTTTTCAACTTACATGCGCTCTCCTTTTTGCTTTTTAAAAAAAAACATATTAATATGTTATAAATGTACCAAGTCACCTTTTAAAATTCAAAACATATGTTCATTTCTACTAGCCCAAACTACCTGTATAGTGTATATTGTTGTTGCATGAAGTAAAAAAAAAAAAAAAATGAGTATCTAAATTTAATTATATTGTTTTTTCTTTCAGCTCCGGTTCAGCGCAAAGCGGGGAGGGCCTTGGCGGCCTAGGAGGGGGACATGGCGTCCCTTACAGGCATCATTCAGGGCCCGCCAGCATGCGCAAAAAGGACTCGGGAGGAGGCTCTAGGGGGCCCTCATCCCCGTCCTCGACAGCCGATGTGGGGAAAGACTTGGCGCCTCTAAGAGATCAAAGGGAACAGTCGCCTCTTTCACACGCTACTCCTACAGCTAATCAGCACACCACACCCTCCTGTCTCAAGTCTCGCTCAGAACAAAAACGGCTAGAGGTCAAGATAGCAGGCTACACCCCCAGTGCCCCATCGCCGTCGTCCACAGCTGGGTCACTCATCAGCATGGGGGGTGCGGGTAATCCGGAGGCAAGCCGGACAGGCGCATCTCATCCCATGCCTATTCCTTCCCACGGACGATATTACCCCTTCAACGACCCGAACCCACCGGACGCTTTCACCATCGCTCGGTCACGCCAGCGGAGTAGGCGTGTTATCCTCAATGTGGGCGGTGTCAAGCACGAGGTCCTATGGAGGACGCTCGACCGCATGCCCCACACCCGCCTTGGAAAACTGAGGGACTGCAACTGTCATGAGATGCTGATGGAGCTGTGCGATGATTACAACCTGGCGGAGAACGAGTACTTCTTTGACCGTCACCCGAGGTCGTTCGCTTCCATCCTAAACTTCTACCGCACAGGACGACTCCACCTCGTGGAAGAGATGTGCGTACTTTCGTTCTCAGAGGACCTGGAATACTGGGGAGTGGACGAGCTGTACCTGGAGTCCTGCTGCCAGCACCGGTACCACCAGCGTAAAGAGCATGTGTACGAGGAGATCCGGAAGGAAGCAGAGTCCATCAGGCAGCGTGACGAAGACGATTTTGGAACTGGCGCATGCGCACGCTGGAGACAAAAAGTCTGGGATCTGCTAGAAAAACCAACAACTTCCATGGCAGCAAGAGTAAGCTTTTTTTTTTTTTTTTAATTTTTACATTTTTATTCTACACTTAAAATGCTAGATTACAATATGTATTGAATTTCATATTTTCTTAATTAATACAATTTCCTCTTCATTTAAAATGATGCTTATTTCATTGTTGCTACATTTTTCTGCCATCAACTTTTGTGTTTTGTCTTGTTTGAATAGCATACTTTTCTCTTGAAAGACTTTTTTTTGTTTGTTGCACTTTGTTGAGTATAGTAGACGTTCCACTTGTTCCAATCACTTGTCTAGGAAAGTAGAAACTTGTATTTATTGATGATCGTTTAGTTTGAAATTACTTTGACCTTAGCAAGAACTGTTTTAGCGTAGACCAATGCACGTCTGGTGACCTTGTACAGTAACTAGTAGCTCACCTAAACTCTACACAGCCAAGGCTCAGTACACACTTGAGGTTCACCTTAATATTTTCTTTATCTTTATATTTTGAACTTAGCCGCCTCACTAACACGAACTCTTAAATATAAGATAATAATCAAGCTCTTTTGAAACATAAATATTTTCTGTAAAACAAACAAACCTACAACAAGCTAACAGACCCCTACCGTCATCAATGGAGAACTATGATTGTTACTAAAGTTGCAATATAATAATTCAGTGGTCAAAAATAAATACAAAATATTTAAATTATAGGGTTAAAGGTTCACGGCGGATGCCTGGTGATATGTAAGATAGTGTGCGAAATTAATATTTTTATTACAGCAATAGCTTTTATAATTTTACCCAACTATTGAAATAGTTTTAATGTAAACACATCAATGAACATTAACTTAGGGGACTTTGGTTCAATTCTTTTAGTTTTTCTAAATTTCTAAATTCGTTTCCATATGTTGTTTTTTTAAATGAGTACAGGGCCTTGTCTAGCTTCTCACGTCTCATTATACGCTTGAAAGCGAAACTCATTCCACTCTTCACACTAGGGTTTGATACTGAGCATAGACAATGAACTAATGAAAGACTCTATGATTGTATGTGTGACCCCCTAAAGTCCCAATTGATTTGTTGATTCCAATCAATCACAATCATTAACAAAGTTTTTCTTTTAACGAGCCCCCACTCAGGTGATTTCTCATTCATCTCTCATTCCATTAGTGGCAGACAGCAGGCAAAGTAAGTTTTTCATTTTAATTCTTTCTTCTCTCCATCTGTCTGTCTGTCTTTTTAGAACAAGAACCAAATAATAATCTAAAACAAAAATAATAATAGAATAACACGTGGAAAGTGAACTTGCAAGCACCTAACATGTTAGCTGGTATTAGGACTCACATATTAGCTATAGTCTGCGCTCAGTTACACTAACTCCTTTAGTCTCTCTCTATTAGATGACCATAGTACTAGAAGTATGTTTATAACTTTTTATAAAAAGTAACTTATAAAACTTTCTATAACTTTATACTGAAACTAGTCACATCTATTGAACACTAGCCATTTTTATAGCATTTTTTATTGTAGCCTGTAAGCTCAACAGAATGTCCTTGACATTTGGCTTTGGCAGAAAACGGCATGTGACGTGCATGACCATTGGCCAATAATGAGCACGTGATGCACGTGGTCACATAACACTTGTGTTCTAGTCCTTCTAGTCCTTTTGGCATCGTGTGTCTTTGAATCTCATTCAGTGTTGATGACGTAGACCTCAACGATTGAACTAGTTGTTTTACTTTTTACACAGCAAGTTTCATTTTTTAAACCATTGTAAAGAAAAACTAAATAGTAGTAGGCCTAAACATTAAGCAATAAAAAAATAAACTCATCATAGCGTTGTCCCTTGGACTATACTAAAACATTCATTATTAAATCTAAAGAAAGCATTGTCAGATCCTCTTCCATATATATCTAGTCTTTACTTTGTTTGGAAATATCTAATAGAATAATTATAAAAACCCTTTTTATTTTCCTATGTAGTCAACCTAATGCCTTATCATTTTTGTTTTGTTTCAGTGAAACGAATTAAATAAGTTTTTTTTTGGCAATATTGGATATAGTGAACTTTCTTTCAAATGCATTTTTTTCCTTTTATTTTGCATGTGAGTAATGCACGATTTGATAGGTTTATAGTAGCAATTGCAATGAACCAATCACCAGAATTTTGTGTGTAGTAGTCAGCAGGGGCTAGGGAAGTTTAGACTCGGTTACATTCCCCCCTGACATGTCTTATACTCAATTTAAATTTCTTTTAAATTTTTATTGGAAAATTTGTTTTTTAATTGTACCATTGTAAAAAAAATCGACTTATAACCTATAATGTAATAAATTGTAATTATATTCTGCTATCTTTCTTATTGAAATAGAATTAGCGTTATTTATCATAATTGATAGTTGATGTTCTAAAAGGCATTTCTTGAAATTGTGCCTGACAGTGCTGGGAGGGTGAAAGGGGACGGCACCTTGTTTCACTTTCAAAGTCAATTCACTTTACATTAGCTAACGGTCATGCGTTCAATAAATCAATCCCAGCGCCACGTTTGGTCAGTCAACAAATCTAATTAACACAACTAACATAAAACCAACGTTTATTTTCCATCATGTTTTTTTTTTCTGACTGCATCATTTTGCCTATGACTGTTCCATGATGTTGACAGTAGCCTTGATCTTCCTGGGGGGGCTCCGTTTCTCTAATTATTGTATCTCGTTAGTCATATTCGATTGAGTGTAGTAAAGTTGTGTTTGTGCTAATTTAAAACTATTAGGAAATTTCATAATGTACAAGAATATTTTAAAGGCCAGTAAAATGATACCACCACCACAGACCCACCACAGTCCACAACAGGCCACCACAACACCAGGCCACAATAGGCCGCCTAATTCGCCGCACTGTTTGGAAAGTAGAAAAATTTAATTTTGAAGCAGAAAAAAACACAACTACTAAAAGTTATTTCTTACTGCAAGATTGAAACGATTCCTTTTTTTTTTCAGTCAAAACTGTATGAGAATTATTATGAGACTAAAATGAAATGAAATAAAAAAAACTATCACTCACCACTTTAGGAAAGAGATTTTTTTTTTAATTCCTAGGAGATATTCACGACAAAGTAAGCTAAATTGAGCTTCGCTGTTTCCAATAGATTCAATTCTGCTGTGCTAACAAGTAAAAGTTAACAATGTGGAGTTCTTCCGTTCTACGAGATGTTCCAACTTTCTCTGTCTCCAACTGACTAAATAAACTACAAAGTTCTTAAGACTCGTGTAACTAAAATACCACACAAGGAATAGTCAACTAGAGTCTCCTAGAACCAGTACAAAACAGGAAATGTTGAAGCCTTAACGAACGTCAAGTGTGTATCATCACATCAATAATTATGATTTAAAATTTCTTGTCTAAATTTGTCCTTTCCCCAATAGGATCTACACACAATGTTAAATCTCAAAATAGCAGACTGGATTCTTTTGCCCAAAATGTAAATATTTGACATACTCTTGTACCTCGTTATCATAGTATAGGTGGGGGGGGGGGGTCAATGTCCTATATGCGAAGGATAAGTTAAGTCAATCTAAGGACTCAAAGGGTAAAGTTAAGTCAATCTAAGGACTCAAAGGATAAAGTTAAGTCAATCTAAGGACTCAAAGGGAAAAGTTAAGTCAATCTAAGGACTCAAAGGGTAAAGTTAAGTCAATCTAAGGACTCAAAGGATAAAGTTAAGTCAATCGAAGGACTCAAAGGGTAAAGTTAAGTCAATCTAAGGACTCAAAGGATAAGTTAAGTCAATCTAAGGACTCAAAGGGTAAAGTTAAGTCAATCTAAGGACTCAAAGGATAAGTTAAGTCAATCTAAGAACTCAAAGGGTAAAGTTAAGTCAATCTAAGGACTCAAAGGATAAGCTAAGTCAATCTAAGGACTCAAAGGGTAAAGTTAAGTCAATCTAAGGACTCAAAGGATAAGTTAAGTCAATCTAAGGACTCAAAGGGTAAAGTTAAGTCAATCTAAGGACTCAAAGGGTAATGTTAAGTCAATCTAAGAACTCAAAGGATAAGTTAAGTCAATCTAAAGACTCAAAGGGTAAAGTTAAGTCAATCTAAGGACTCAAAGGGTAAAGTTAAGTCAATCTAAGGACTCAAAGGATAAGTTAAGTCAATCTAAAGACTCAAAGGGTAAAGTTAAGTCAATCTAAGGACTCAAAGGGTAAAGTTAAGTCAATCTAAAGACTCAAAGGGTAAAGTTAAGTCAATCTAAGCACTCAAAGGGTAAAGTTAAGTCAATCTAAAGACTCAAAGGGTAAAGTTAAGTCAATCTAAGGACTCAAAGGCTATTCTCTCCTTTGTTTTGCTACTGCGTAGTCTTGAAGTTGGTAGACACGAGAGGTCTGGGTTTTGTCGCAATGGATTTTGTTTTGTCTGTGGGGTCAGTGATATAAATCTCTTTTGTTTCTATGATTCATTGTTGACGAAGGTTGCGTATGTACGAACTACTAATCGCCTTTCCATCTGTAGTTTGTCTTTTAATCGTTAAACATTTAACGGAACCATCTTAATTATATTTCATGTGTCTTTGAAGAACCGCAGAAAGTAACCGAGTTTCTATCTCTCTGTCTTTTTATATCTGTTTCTTAGACTTTCTCTCTCTCTCTCTCTCTCTCTATCTTTCTCTATCTCTCTCATTGTCTTTCTCTTTCTCTCTCTCTTTCTCTGTTTTAATACCAGAGAATATTACTTATATAATTTCTCCTGGACCTAAATGTATGTATTTACAAAAACATATAATAAAGTCTGAGATTTCTCAGCTCGGGTATATTACAATAGTTATCTGGTAATGAAAAAACCACCGTTAAACAAAACGACTATTTATTTGTTGTTGTTTTAGAATAGGTTTTGGTCTTAGGATTATTGCAATCCCCTCAATAATTGTAATTCTAAGTTTTGTTGTTTTACTCAAACTAATTTGGTCAATTTGTTAAAAGTTCTAAAATAGAACAAAATCAATTCTTCACTATTGAGATTGGCAAGAGATTGAAAACTTGCGCAATTTGAACGCTTTTTAGATCTCTTACCCCTGTTGCTATCAAGTCTGATGGACATTTAGCCCACAAGTGTGACGTTGCCCCGCTCAACGTGTGACAGTTATCTTTCTACAAGTCTCCTTAGGTTCTCTGATCTGCGGAGGATGACGTCGACCTTGACATTGTTCCACTTTTAATCGTTCTGTTGACCAACTTAGACCATGGTATGTGCCTGTTGACCAACTTAGACCATGGTATGTGCCTGTTGACCAACTTAGACCATGGTATGTGCCTGTTCCCTTAAAAGAAAAAAAAACTTAGAACTCTATCATTTTTTTTTCATTCTTGATGTTTTAACACATGAAGAAATATCTTGAAACCCCACACCACTTGTGTCACCTCGGCACCGTGTTGCGACACCCCTAGTGTTTTCAGCTGCCTCCCTCCACAATTTTTTAGTGGGGGGGGGGGGAGTTCCCAGCCACGTGCTGTACACCGCCAGGGTTGGAGACATCTCCAGACTTCAGCGTGAGTGAATCGATGACTCGGCTTTGGCACGACAAATTCAACTTTCAACAAGACCTTCAAATCTCGCGAGGTTTTGACCGAGGGGTTCGATGGAAGAGTGCTGACATATGAATGAAGAGAGACGGAGGAGGATGGGGGTAGGTGGGCTCTTGGAACTAACAATCTTAGGACCAAACAAAAAAAATGCTTGGCTTGGTATCAAATGAAAAATAAGGGAGAAATGAAATATCGATTTTCGTCTTTGATATCTTACTAACGATTAGAGAACTACCAACTGACTGATCTGATATCTTACTAATGATAAGGGAACTACCAACTGACTGATCTGATATCTTACTAATGATTAGAGAACTACCAACTGACTGATCTGATATCTTACTAATGATTAGAGAACTACCAACTGACTGATCTGATATCTTACTAATGATTAGAGAACTACCAACTGACTGATCTGATATCTTACTAATGATTAGAGAACTACCAACTGACTGATCTGATATCTTACTAATGATTAGAGAACTACCAACTGACTGATCTGATATCTTACTAATGATTAGAGAACTACCAACTGACTGATCTGATATCTTACTAATGATTAGAGAACTACCATCTGGCTGATCTGATATCTTACTAATGATTAGAGAACTACCAACTGACTGATCTGATATCTTACTAATGATTAGAGAACTACCAACTGGCTCATCTGATATCTTACTAATGATTAGAGAACTACCAACTGACTGATCTGATATCTTACTAATGTTAAGAGAGAACTACCAACTGACTGATCTGATATCTTACTAATGATTAGAGAACTACTAACTGGCTGATTTTGATATCTCACTAATGATTAGAGAACTACCAACTGGTTGATCTGATATCTTACTAATGATTAGAGAACTACCAACTGGCTGATCTGATCTTACTAATGATTAGAGAACTACCAACTGGCTGATCTTATAACTCACTAATAATTAGAGAACTACCAACTGACTGATCTGATATCTCACTAATGATTAGAGAACTACCAACTGACTGATCTGATATCTTACTAATGATTAGAGAACTACCAACTGGCTGATCTGTTATCTTACTAATGATTAGAGAACTACCAACTGGTTGATCTGATATCTCACTAATAATTAGAGAACTACCAACTGACTGATCTGATATCTTACTAATGATTAGAGAACTACCAACTGACTGATCTGATATCTCACTAATGATTAGAGAAGTACAAACTGACTGATCTGATATCTTACTAATGATTAGAGAACTACCAACTGGCTGATCTGATATCTCACTAATGATTAGAGAACTACCAACTGGCTGATCTGATATCTTACTAATGATTAGAGAACTATCAACTGGCTGATCTGATATCTTACTAATGATTAGAGAACTACCAACTGGCTGATCTGATATCTCACTAATGATTAGAGAACTACCAACTGGCTGATCTGATATCTTACTAATGATTAGAGAACTACCAACTGGCTGATCTGTTATCTTACTAATAATTAGAGAACTACCAACTGGCTGATCTGTTATCTCACTAATAATTAGAGAACTACCAACTGGCTGATCTCATCTTGTAGTCTAATTACGTTTTAGAATGTCACTCATGAGAAAGAAAAGTTTATCAAGTATAGACAATAGGGTCACTGTACAAGTAATGCGTTCATTTTGCCTGAATTACTTTTGCAAAATAAAAACTGAGCAAAAACGGCCGTAAAATTATAAAATAATACAATTCTATTGCTCAACGCAGTTATTTGTTGATCAAAGAATTAATTATGTATAATTGGGTAAACTAAATTTTACTGCAAATACTGATTATATCAGCAAAAAAGGGCAGCAAAGATTACAATTACTAAGAAAACTGTCCTCGTTTAATGTTAGCGAAATCTGCTCATATCTGCAATATTTTAAAGTTTCAATATCACTGCCTGGTATTGCAATCTGAGCATTAAAAATAAAAATAAACCTCATAGAATCCTAAATGCTGATGGTAAAATCATTGGCAAAAAACAAACCCCATTTGGGCAGTTGTTTGAGACAAACATCTATAAAAAAGCTAACAAGATCCTCGAAATAAAGAATCACCCTTTGTGTCAGGATTTTGTGATTTTACCATCACAAAAAAGATACAAGACACCGATAGCAAAGACAAACAGACACAAACACTCTTTTGTTCCCCTGGCAATCAAATCATTAAATAAGAACAATCTGGTATAAACTTTGTCACATGTAAATTATGAGTGAGTCTGGTGTGAATGTACACTTTGGTTTCTTATAGTAATAATGTTTTTTGTTTGGTGTAATGCACAAATTGTAAGACAATTTTCCATACGGACAATAAAGATTATTATTATTATTATTATTATTTTACTAAGCTTATATTAACTCATTCAGTCTGTCGGTCTGTCTGTCTGGGTCACTCTGGGTGTATTCTTTACACTATATTGCAAGGTAGTTTTTAGTGCGTTTTAATATATGCGTTATTGTTTTATTGTTCAAAGCGTACATCAACTCACTCTGTATGTCTTGTGTACACTTTATTTAATATATGCGTTATTGATTTATTGTTCAAAGCGTACATCAGCTCACTCTGTATGTCTTGTGTACACCTTATTTAATATATGCGTTATTGTTTTATTGTTCAAAGCGTACATCAACTCACTCTGTATGTCTTGTGTACACCTTATTTAATATATGCGTTATTGTTTTATTGTTCAAAGCGTACATCAACTAACTCTGTATGTCTTGTGTACACCTTATTTAATATATGCGTTATTGTTTTATTGTTCAAAGCGTACATCAACTCACTTTGTATGTCTTGTGTACAAATCTTGTACACCTTATTGCTCCTACGTACAATTCTCGGATAAAGTTTGGCACCCAATTATTCATTTTCTATGGCGCATCGATAAAAAAAGTAGCTAATTAATCAGTGGTAATAAATTACTATTGTTTCTCGTAGAATAAAATCAGATAAACCCTGGTCTCAAATAATTCACTTAGTATTAACAGGTTTCATCTCTCCTTTTTATAAACCTTCCTTCTTTTGTTCCCGGCAATCCAATAGCACCTTAGTCAAAGTCCATGTATTGCATTAGTCAATAGACACCCACACTCACACACATTCAATAATAGGCCTACTAGGCTACATGTTACACACACACACACACTCAATAATACTAGGCTACATGTAGCGTTTAGTTCTATTGCTCTATTCATATTGTATCAAAATTAAGGTCATTAAATATTACTTCACAGCATATAAATGTTGGATTACCTTGAGATAGTCCTTGTTGTCTGCTACTAGATCACATTCTTAAGTCGGGGGTGAAAGTGGGGTGTGGGGTGACTGGGAAGAGTATTCAGGAAAGACAACCCAGGCAGTTATCAACATCTTCGGATCAATACTCTTGTGGAATCAACGCTCCAAGCCTTGTCAAGTCACAGTTCTGAACCCTGCCTTCTCCTCTCTGGAATTCCGGAATTTTCAAAAACGACCAGAGGAACAACAAGAGAAATTTCACCGATCCCCACTTAACAACGTATTCATCCGCGTAAATTGCAGCAACAAAATATAGGTCACAGCTGGGACTCTTCTTAGCTAGATAAAAACTATACTATAGTTCTTATACTTTGAGCTCAAAGGCAGTGTCTCATTATTTGCAAGACAAATGACACAACAGAATCATTTCATGGCATCTAGACATATTTAGTGCAAAAGGAAATAATTTTGTCGAGAACTTTCGACTCACGCTTATGGTCCAGAGAGCTCATCTCTTTAGTATAGCGTAGGTCTTTCCGAAGATCATGGTACGTGGCGGTCTCTTGTGTCAAAAGTGTGTATGTCATAGCGCTCTTTTAAAGTAGCTATCAACGCAAGATTTTTATAAGAGTTCTACTCGCAAATATCTCTTTAACTGTCTTTTTTTTTAATGTCTTTCTCTCTTTGTCTCTTCCTTTTTTCCTTCTTTCTTTATCTTTCTTTGTATGTCTTTTTTCCTCTTTTCTTTCTTTTTCTTACTTTCTCTCACTCTTTCTTTTTTTTTCTTTCTCTTTTATTATCTCTTTTTCTTGTCTTTCTCTTTTTTCTCACCTTTTTCTTCCTATCTTTCCATTTCGTTGTTTAAAATAGTTGTCATGCTTTTTTTAAAAAATACCAACAGGTAATTGTTTTTATTCTTTCGTATATTTGATTTACTTTTATAAAAATCCTACAACCACCAAAACATTAAAAATAACTTGTACCAATAGAGCCTACAGCCACACTTACTGAGATAGAGAGGATGTTGATGTTCTGATTTACAAAGTGATGATGTAGAAAGCTCATTGAATTGAAGGCGATAGTTCTAACACAATCGATATGGCTACAATCCTACTAGACACTGGTCTTGGGTGTCGCTATGTTGCACAAAAATATCAGGAACGTGTCCTATTTCACTTGGTGGCTACCTGGTCACGTGACATGCGCTCTTGACTGTCCTTGCTACCTGCCGCCTTCTGCTGGAGAAGATTTGGGCAAGGACGAAGTAGTATTTTCTGAACAAACGTCTGAAAACTTAATTTGTTCTTTCTCTCTTGACTACTAAAGAAAGAAAGTTCGTTAATCTTCGTCGTGTTCCGGAGACTGTGCACGTGTGTTGACGACACTTACAAATGTGTTAACGAATCGAACCACACGTTTACATCTATAAAGATCTAGGTCTAAAGATTCTTCTGGAAGTTGAGTTAAAGACTGTGTCATAATTCAAAATTAAAAAAAACTACAGACAAGAAAATTACTATTCTACCTTTAATATGTAACAACGAAAAGGCTACATTATATAGTAATGCTGAGGTGGACAATTGTAGTTGAGACGAATCTAAATTTGTTTGAACCAATAAAATAATCTGACCCCTTAACACAATCTCTGCATTTTTATTTGACAATGTTCTTTCCTTCCTTAATACCGACTTGGTTCTCCATTTGATCATTTCAAAACGATAGGGCTGATCCTGTAAAATGCTGACCAGTTTTTTTTTCCTTTAATGTCTTTACTACCCTCATTAAGTGTCTCTAGTGTTTGCTTAAAGAGTTTCTTTAATATCATCAAATTTCTGATATAATCTATAAGAGTCTCTTTTAACCATCCAAAATGTGCTTTAAAAAGTTGAATTTGTTGGGGGTTATTAGTTCACTGCAATCTGTCTTTTAAGTTTTCACTAATTTCTTACTGGGAACTGTTCATCAAAAAGTGAACCTACACAGATTTCATTTATTTTCAAACTATTTTGAAATGGCTGCAATGTGCTCAGCAGACATGCAGCAGGGTTGGAGATTAAAGCGGGAAAGTTTATTGAGCTAAAGCTCACGTTTTGCATCAGAAGTAGGCGCACAAGTTAATTGTAGTTATTTTTGCTCATGTAAAGTACTACTTGGCGTGTCAAGAGAGCTACAATTGATGAGCTAACAAGAGAAAGAAGAGGGGGAAACATTATGCTTAGCGTTAAAAAAGAGAGAAAAATAAATTCTATGTAGCTCGACTACTCCACTCTCCCATAGGATCAATATCAGAATAAGGCAAGCAATGTTATTCACATAGCGTTTTTTTGTTTTTGTTTCTCTAAGTGAGTTCCTGAGTTGTTGTTTTTAAATAACTCATTAATTATATACATTCTACTTTCGCTTTTTCCTTTTTTTAAGCAGACATTTTTTAAATAGTTTGCCTCAATAGTTATTACTGTAGCTTATCTTTAAGCAGTCTCGTGACTGGGTTACGTTTAAGCATTTAAATCGATGATGATTATTTCATTGATTAGAGCTCCCTTCGATTATTTGTTGTGTAGAGACACTCAATCAATTAGTCATCGCTTACAGATACTTCACATAAGGTTCACACAAAACACAAGTTTAGACCATCAAAAAATTATCTCTCCTATTGGGCCCTGGTGTTATTGCCTGGGTTTATTGGGGATTTTTTGTATTCTTGGTATTGTGTTAGATACTTTAAAGAATATCAGAGCTACTCAAAAGTTTCTTTTACTGAATATTAATTTGCAATACTTTTTAAAATAATGATTAAATTATTTACATATCATTTTGAAACAAGTTCATTATTTGAAATTATTTAATGAATAGCATAGAAAAACATTTCCTTGCCAGTGCATATATGGAAAGGAAACTAAACTTATATGCACTGAAATAAATAATTAGAAAAAGGAAATTAATCCCGAAGCGTGGTTGAGAGGCTTAGTACGTTTGAACTTTGCTTGTCTTGGCTACCTATGAAGGGGGCTCGAGGTTCGACACCCGACTCGAGTAGAGTTGTGTTTACTGAGTGCGTAAAGGCAGCACGAGAAAACTCCCCCACCGGTCTACAAATGAGATTGGACCAGAGCGCTCTGAGCATGCTATATGCACGAAAGTAGCGCTATATAAAAGCTATAATTTATTTATTTAAGAATAAAAAATATTGACGGGAAAAAAATTAAGACAATTATTATTTGTTTAAAGTCACTGAAATAAATGCATCCAATATTAACTCCATTTTCTAATAAAAAAGAAATGAACTGATATATCGTCTTCGGGTCATACTCTGTTTTCCACCGGGAAGAGGTCATGGGTAGTTCCTTTTGAAGCCAACCAGTGAAGCGAGAAGTATTCCAAAGTCTTACAATGGTAGAGCGAGATGACTAGGTAACTTTTTTTTTTAGCTCTGGCTTGATCTTGTGAAGACAACGGATTCAATTATGTAAGACTATCACATGCGTGAGTGTTTGTGAGCCATTACGTGACATGTTCTCATCCTCCAATAGAATGCACTAGAAATAGGATGCAACCGTGCAAGCCTGTACATCAATCCAGAGTCATTGGCGCTGCATGTATGTCTAGTTCAGAAGTAGCCTGCTCGCCCGATCCCCAAAGATATGAGATCTGATTGGTTTAAGAACAGTTTTAAATTTTTTTTTCTGATTGGTCTAAGAACAATTTAATCCTCATGTAATTTCCAGACAAGAAAATCTGCGAAAATCTCTATAGCTCTGATTAACGCTGGACAAACACGACCCTAAGGTCCTCCGGCTGGACAGACGACCTTAAGGTCCTCCAACTGGCAGACAGGACCTTAAGGTCCTCCAACTCAAATATTTCAGAATTCCGTTTTAATGCTAAACGAGGCATTTTACAAAATCCTTCAAAAATTCAACTCTTCTAGAAAACAACAGTTTTGTATTATTTTTTTAAATTTGTATCTGCACGATTAACTCGTATTTTTTTTTCCAAGATATTAAACTTTTTCAATTTTTTTTAGATACTGTCATTATGCTTTCATTTATTATTTATTTTACTGATAACATTTGTCTGTTTAAAGAGACAGGAGATGTAGATGTTCAAACTATATTCCTGCTATTAAACTATTTATATTTAAACAATTACTATAAGCTATTAAACAATTAAACAAGTACTATAAACAGACAATCTCATTGACTCTGTTCAGCAGATCAAATACAGTCTATTTTATGTATCGAGATGCGTTGCCGTCTGTTATTTGCAGGAGTGTAACTGGCGATCTGTTCGGGTAACACAGTCTTTAACTTTTGCTCCCATTGCCGAGGTCATTAAAACGATATGTATACATTTTACTCAAACGGAAAGAGTCAACAAAAAAAAAAAGAAAACAAAATAGGCCTTATTACTACATAATATATTTACCAAAAAATGTCCCTAGTTGTATACCTTTAAACTGTTATTTATTATACATTAATATTCACTACATATTTGAATAAGTCTATAATTATATATATATACGATATTATAATATATAGAAGCTATGTTATAACTGGCTTATGAAAAGAAACATTTTGTTTATAATAAGGTTTATAGGTGTGTACATACGTTTGAGAATAGGAAGGTCATTGTATTTATTTTTTCTTATACAGAAAAATAAAGACGAAAAAACTAAAAAAAGAATTCCCTAATTAAATTCCGGAATTAAAAGAAAAAAAAAAAAAGATTTTTCAAGGCAATGCATTTTTTTACAAAACTAATACCGTGTCGCCTGGAGGCAAGCGAATTGGCAGCTTTTCAAAGCCCCGAGTGTTTCTTTCGTCTGCATGTCCATCCTCCTCCTTTACTCCCCTACACACACACACACACACACTTTGATGATCCTCACGATTGTATCGTTACACAGAAAGACAAACAATCCAATTGATCAGCAACTCCCAGGGACTTTATTCACGCGAGCTAGTTATTAGAAGCAAAATGATTGAATCTCTTAAAGGAAAATAAAACCAACTCAACTTTGTTAGACAGATAGATGAATGAACTCACTAAGATGATTTTGTCATTTGCGATACAACAAGCCCTTAACGAGTCCACACATAACTTGACATAGATTTAGATCTACTAAGATTGAGTCCAAACATAACTTGACAGAATCAACGTGTTGTAAACTGTGTGTGTGTGTGTGTTTGTACGAGACCAATCGTCTTAGAATGCCTCAACAATGACCTGCTACGTCAAAACCTGTGGGCTTTAGAAAGCAATAGCTCGTCGCCATGTTACAGGCCTGTACGACGAGACAACGAGCTATTGGTCTCCATTACCTACAGGTTGCGTCGTCGCATGTCAGTGTTGAGGCCTACTGTATCGACTGGCCTCTGTATTGGCTAATGTATTCTGAGGTCACTGCCAACAAGACTATCGCAGCCGATTTAAAAAGGGGGTTTAGGAAAGGGGGGGAGACGAGAATGAATTGAGAGCACAAGACGAGTGACAAAGTGGCGTGTGTTCATTGTAGCTTTGACTCAAAGTAGGCAAAAGTAGTTCCATAGTTTATAGGTTTTTGTCTTTGTACACACACACACACACACACACACATGTGTATTGTCAATAAAAGTTTAGTTCAATTGTAAAAAAAAAAAGTTGTTAAGCTCTGTTTAGAAGTTCTGTAATTAAAAAGTACTATGTCTAGAAGGGTTTTGTTGGATTAGAGCTGCCCAGAAGCTTCAACTACAAAAAGACTGTACCATCACACCACGTTTGAATACGTTTTTTTTTATTTGGGGAGGGGGGGGGTTGAGCAGTGTGTGACGAATAGTTTACATTACTAATTTATTCGTGTTGGTTATTTAACTAATACAATTATCAAACGTTTAATATTTAGAAGCAAAAAAGCTTGCGCAATGACGTCATAGAATATATATTTTTTTATTCGCTGTTCTAGTGAGGTTAAATCAATATTGGAGATACTGTGTCCTATTCTTTGCTACTTGTGTTATTTTAGCTTTAAAATTGTTTCATAATTTAGTTCTCAAGTGTCCCCTTCAATATTTTTCATTGCTATTGCTTACCCTTTGCGACGTCAGGACATGTGCTTACCCTTTGTGACGTCAGGACGTGTGCTTACCTTTTGTGACGTCAGGACGTGTGCTGGACAAGCGATTGTATTTCGTTGTGTTCAGCTTTGGTCCCAGTGGACAACGTGTGGTGATTGTATTTCGTTGTGTTCAGCTTTGGTCCCAGTGGACAACGTGTGGTGATTGTATTTCGTTGTGTTCAGCTTTGGTCCCAGTGGACAACGTGTGGTGATTGTATTTCGTTGTGTTCAGCTTTGGTCCCAGTGGACAACGTGTGGTGGTTGTATTTCGTTGTGTTCAGCTTTGGTCCCAGTGGACAACGTGTGGTGATTGTATTTCGTTGTGTTCAGCTTTGGTCCCAGTGGACAACGTGTGGTGATTGTATTTCGTTGTGTTCAGCTTTGGTCCCAGTGGACAACGTGTGGTGGTTGTATTTCGTTGTGTTCAGCTTTGGTCCCAGTGGACAACGTGTGGTGATTGTATTTCGTTGTGTTCAGCTTTGGTCCCAGTGGACAACGTGTGGTGATTGTATTTCGTTGTGTTCAGCTTTGGTCCCAGTGGACAACGTGTGGTGATTGTATTTCGTTGTGTTCAGCTTTGGTCCCAGTGGACAACGTGTGGTGATTGTATTTCGTTGTGTTCAGCTTTGGTCCCAGTGGACAACGTGTGGTGATTGTATTTCGTTGTGTTCAGCTTTGGTCCCAGTGGACAACGTGTGGTGATTGTATTTCGTTGTGTTCAGCTTTGGTCCCAGTGAACAACGTGTGGTGGTGATGTCCTTTCAAACGTCTGTTTCGTGATGTCGCATCTTCTTTTTATATAGTGTATGCGTCTGTTGCTTCTATCCTCTTTTTGTCTCTGTGGCTGATCGCTCAGACTCCTATCTCTGCTATCTCTACATTCAACCGTAATTATTTTTCTGGCTTTATCTCATCTTTGGCTCTTTGATAGATCCTTTATCTTTTCAATGATCACCAAACCCCCATGCTGTTTTTACTCACGCTCATGACCCGTTCTAGTTTATATTCCGACATAATCAGTCTTGTGAGTTCTTCTATTTCCATAGATGATGACATTCAATTGATTTGGTTGTGTTTATCAGCCCAAAGATTATATCTCTCTATATATAGGCCTACAGATACAGACATAGGACGTAATCATCTTCTTTTTTGAAGTAACGTCTGTATTATATAAGATAGACGTGCACATCTTTAACAGCAGTGTTTCTCAACCTTTTACTTATGATGATCCCCCTAAACCAAAAAATTACATCCTCAATCCCTCCACACAAATACATACTTATTTGGCAAGCTTGGGGATCTTGGGAGGCGCTGGTAACTCCCCAGTCGGGTTTCTTACCTCCTGCTCCAATTGTTTTGCTGCATTTTTTAGCTTCATAAATGTCTTCTCTTGACATGAACTAAGCACTATTTCTCCATGTAAGAAGAGCGCTGGTCACAAAATTAAATTGAACAGGGGTGGAACTGGCCGATATTGATGTGCCACGAGTTTGTAGAGCGTGGACATTTAAAATGGGCTTGATGATCGTCATATCATCCTCGTGTTCAGCAAGACGTCTGGTGGCGGAAATGCAAAAGACTTCATCAAAACGATATTACATCACTGAAGAAAATTTGACCGTTCGGAGTAAAATTAAGAGTCTAATTGGCGGAGTCTTTTTGAAATGTCTTCATCAAATGAACGTTATAAACCTTATTGCAGATACCACTAGCGCTATGAGAGGGCTTACTTACATGATGGAACGACGTCATTTAAGTTAATTATTTTTAAAACATTTTTAATAATTTCGTTATTACTTGATCAAATATGTATTTATAATTACATTGCAAATGCGACAAAGTTTTGTTTTTGAAAGAAAAAGACCGTCTTCGCGACCCCCCCCCCAACCACGTTCATTTTTGTTTAGAGGGGGAAGAC
Source organism: Biomphalaria sudanica (assembly GCA_036873155.1). NCBI lineage: Eukaryota > Metazoa > Mollusca > Gastropoda > Planorbidae > Biomphalaria > Biomphalaria sudanica. The sequence goes on along the minus strand of JAZGLO010002262.1, from coordinate 960,438 downwards.
GTTTTCTACAGCTTGAGAAACGCTGATATGAGCTATACTACTGAGTTTAAAATATTATAGACATCATTCAAGCTAGACTAGTCATTTTACTGTACATAGATTCGTTTACTTATGAATTATAGAGTGAATAAGTGTTTACACTAAGGCGGGTCTGAGTTTGTGTATGTGAGCAATGGGATAACATGTTATAATTTTGAAAAAAAAAAAGCAAATGGGCTTTGTTAAATTTTGGTGAACCGTTCTATGGCAAAAAAAAATATTTAAAAAAAATTACTAGCACCTTATTCTCTTTAGATCACTTGAAGTATTATCGACTACTTTGTGTTTTCTTGGCAGTCACCACAAGTAACTAAACGTAGTCAGCTACGTGCTGTACACTCCTATCGAGAAATTATTGCCCCAGATTGTGTTCCTGGAGGAAATAGTTTGCGATTTCCCAAGGGAGATCTACAGTTCCCACTATGAATACAGCACGTGACCTCTGGGGTTGGTCCGGATCTACTGGCTTAAGCTAGCAAGTGGTCTGTCGCAAGACACAGAGACTAAGAAAGTACAAAGTTGTGGAAATCTGAGACTTCAGACAGCACCATGACCTAAATAGTCTATCGCCACATGTGTAAATGGTGGGGCCAGCTAGAAATGTAATGATCTATTGATATATAAATATTTTTAGGTACATTGTCTCTAATGTGGAAGATCTGACATCTGATGTCTACATTTTGGCAAAGAATATTGTGATTGGAATAGTGTGATTGGTGTGCGTGTGTGTGTTTGCGCGCGCGTGTGTGTGTGTGTGTGTGCTGCTCTGGGAAATATGTTCCAAACAACCACTCCGTGCACATGAAAACAGAACACGATGTAGAATCAATAAAAAAATATGATAAAGGCCCTTGAGTGTGGTGAGTTTCTATTTGTTTAGTTGATACTGTAATTATGTGTGTGCTTGTGCAATTGTCAGTGCTTGCATTTTATGTTAAAGTGTTTGCGTGTAATGTATGTGTCATTTAGAGTGTATGTAATTAAGAGTGTAAACGAGTCTAATTATGTCTGTGTCGATGTAATTAGTGGTGTGTGTGCGCGTATAATTATTGCTATTTTCTAAGCAGGGCAATAGAAAAAATCTTTATATTGTAGTTTTACAAAAATGAAGCTTTCGATCAAAACTTACCATTTTGTTCGTCCACGTTTGACGTGGCACTCCGTGTAGCTTCATATTTACATTCCCTTTTACTTAGTATTTACAGGAAATCTAAACAAAATACTTCTTCACAAGCCATTTCTGTTCATTATCATGAAAACTATCTATTTTTATTTATGGATACATTTTTTTCGGCGTAAAAAAAATATAGGCTTTACAATTTACATTGTCATGAGAGCCAATAAAAATCCTCTCGCAAGGCTAAAGTAAGAACATTGGATTTCGGGGATGGTTAGGTTTGTGAGACGCATGTACAGTGGAGAGGTGTCTCGCCTCCGACCAATGTCTGTTGGAATTTCTCATTTATCTGGAGTTAAGATTTGGTAGTTTGATTGGCATTTTTCGGATGTTTCTTCAGAATGGAAGATTATTACACCCTAGCCAAAACCTTCCATAGGAGGGCGTGGGGTGGGCAGGGTTGGAATCTGGGACCATCCAGACAGTCCAGGCCGCATACCACACGACCAGACTAATTTTCTGCGTAGATAACTTCAGTTTCAGTGTAATGGAGAAGTATCAAAGAAAGTGTTTTATCAGTTATTTTTAAAAAAAGGATGTTACTGTTTGTTCGGTATAACTAATACAATCTGAGTCTCTTTGAAAAAAGCAAAACATAATATAATCATTTACACTGTGATATAACATTTTTATTTCTGTGACAATTCAATTATATCCGATCAAAAGTGAGTTTCTTCTGCGGACGTCATCTTCCCATGACGCTATTGACACAAGACGTCACCTTCCCTAGCCAGTAGTGAATGATTTTTTTTTCTGTATTTTTCTCCATAGCTTACGTATATCTGCATGGTTTTTTTTATTCAATCCATATTTTTGTTTTGATCAATGGCCAGATTTATTCTGGCTGAATTTTGTTTTTAATGCTAACTAAAATATATGCCACATTTCAATCAAGCATGCGATTTTGTTCTTCTTGCTAACACTTCAGAAATTAAAATTGTACTAATAATATAAATATATTTTGGCTCACTTCAATTTGTTTTACATTAAAATTAAAAAGCACACAATACTGAACTGTTTTTACCTTTAAAAAATAACATACCTTTAATCAAATTGTTAATGTTTTGTAAATTCACAAAAATATTTTTAGTGCACTAATTTTTATAGCAAATAAATACATAGATTCTAAATATATGTTTATTATAAAATTCTTTCATTAAAATGTATCTATCACAGTAAACATTTCTATTTATTTATTTTATTCACGCATGTCTAGCAACTTTAGTCATTTGACTTGCAAGAATATTTTTAACTTTTTAGTTGCAAACAAAAATTTGAAAATCTGGCCAGTAGATTTGAATCCCTTGTGCAACCAAATAAGTTTTTTTTTTCTCTGCTTCATTTAGATCTCAACCAGATATTGTCTAGTTCATTAATTTTGAGGCACTGATTAGTTTTAGTTTCGTGGTAGAGCTAGATTCTAAAAGCTGCATTACAATTTTCTGGAAGTTTTTTTTTCCTCTACAGCCCAGCACTAGAAGACGAATTTGAAGAACATGTAGCCAAACTCTAACAGTGGCCATCTAATTGTATTTTATGTTTTCATTCAGTCTTACAGCAGGTTCCATGTTGAATTGACTCAACGCATATTTAGCTAAACCATGTCATGACATGCTCAGCATGTGTGTGTATATAAGTTACTGCATCTTTAATCTTCTTTTCTTCGGAGGCCTACACTTTGTTGACTAGATGATGGGAGGAAGCTGAATGGAGCAACGACGAGCCGCTGTTGGCACATCAAGCTGACTGCGTACACTGAGCCGCATCATCACGGAGCCCACGAAGACGAGCCCACGGAAACGAGCCCATACTCCATGTAACAACCTCGTCCCACAATGAATTTGACCAACAAAAAAATCCCCCAAGTTTCCCGTTTTAATCCATCCAGCTTCAGCGACGTCCATCACAAGGTCTAGAAATGTTTCTAGACTACGTCATTCAGTGCCTGACATTGAATCCTATAGACTTGTAGGAATGTGTTGTACAGCCATCAGTACTCACCACACACCTCTAATTCTTACTACACAGTTACACGCTAACTTTGAAGTCATTCCTAAAGCATCAAGATAAGCACTTTGTATCCCTTTTGATCCATCACCCTGCTGGACAAGAAATACTTGGTCTGGATTAATTTGGTCCAACAAGTTATTTGGTCAGTGCACAGTCTTATCCAGCTCTTTCGTCAGTGCACCATGGGATCCAAAAACCATTGAACGCTTTCTCACATTTCTAACTTATACTAAAACTAAGATTCGACCTCCCCACATTTTGAATTTCTGTTTAACTCTTTGCCTTCCTGTCATCAAATGTTTTTCTATTGACAGAAAAACTCAACGACGTGCTACAGGTCTTGAAGGATATTTTGTGCCAAAAAGTTTGTTGCTAGGAATAGCTTAAAAAATTATGTGTTGCTCTTAAGGACTCTATAGTTTGTTTCTCTAGGTGACTTGAAAGATAGCTGACTTATAAGTTTGTTTCTCTGGAATAGTTGATACTTCGTTGCTATGGATTCCTAGAAAGACAGAAGACTTGTTAGTTTGTTGCTCTATATGACGTTCAAGGTAGTTTGTTACTCTATTTGACATAAAAGATAGTTTGCTCTCTAGATGACCTGAAAGATAGATTGCTTCTCTAGTTTATGAGCAGAGTGAAACTTATGTTGAAACAACAACTACATTATCCATATGGTCACATATAACAAAGAAATACACTGATAATAACCATGTAGGTAGAAAGTATTTTCATTGAACAACTTTTTGTCTCCATCATAAAAGTTGAGTTATTCACAAAGTCTTTAACCAAAACGAATAAACAAAATCCTGCCTGAAAAGAACTCGCCAGTAACATACAAACGCAGGACATATCAATTAATCACAATCATTTCAGCAATTTGTAGTGAAATAACAGTATATTAAATGTTTTATACACAAATCAACTTGTCTGAGTGATAACTTCATTTAGAGTAAAGATCCCCTTTCAGACCTAGTGATTTATTGGGCAGATGATGTTAAGATCATCTGTTTCTATGGCCCACGGTTAACGAGGGTATCATGTGGCCAGCACAACGACCAATCGCCTTTTCCCAACTAATGCCAGCTACCCGTTAGAGCTGGGTGGGCTTAGGGGCAGCTAAAGGTCCCGAAAGGAAAAGTTCCAGGATTCGAACCCCGGTTCAGAAGCCAAGTTCTATAACTCTTCACTTTGCTATGATTATAAATCTTGCTCGATAATTAGCTTCTATACTACATCTTTGGGAGGGGGGAACTCCACATTAACTACATTTTCTTTTTGAAGTGATACTTTTATTTCTATTTTTACTTCTATTTCTGACCAAAATTTTATGTTTACTAACCATAGGATAGGATCCGCGGTCTGCGGACCTTAGTTTGGGTATTTTTGATCTAGTGGATTGAGTAGAGTTCTAAGTTAAACATGGAGAATGTTCCCTTCACATTATTTTGTTTTTTTTATTTTGACACAAAAAGGTAGTGTGAAAATGGGTTTACCCGTTTATATCAAATATAAAATACTGTGGAAACGGGTTTACCCGATTTGTTAAAAAAAAAGTCTCGTTCTTTAATAGAGATACAATTAGGAATTTTTGACTATTTTTAGGGCCCTTTGGTTGTTGGGGGGGGGGAGGGACATTAAACATATACTACGGTCTCCGCCATGACATAAGGAATATTTATGCCAAGTTTTATCTAGAATGGTCAAACGGTTTTGACTTATATTTGGGACATACATACATACACACATACATACACACATACATACAAACATACATACAAACATACATACATCTTACTTTCTGCCTTATATTATAGATATATACTAGCTGGATATGACCCGCGGCCTTAGTTTGGGTATTACTAATCTACTGGATATAATGTAGATCAATGTCAAATATGGAGAATGTTTCCTTCACATTTTTTAAAATTTTGCTAAGGAACATTTTTGCCAAGTTTTATCAAGATTGGCCAAACGGTTTTGATTTGAATGCGGGACATACACTCATGCATACGCCTTCCTTACATACATACGCCTTACTTTCTACTTTGTATATTAGACGCTATAGGAAACGGTGATTGCGATGTTAAAAGTTCAGGTGCAAAAGGAGAGCATTGCCTAAATAAACTCAGCTTTCAAAAGAGATGGGGAGGGATGGTGTTGGGTACGTTGCCGAACTGAACAGTAAATGTAACATTGGCGTTGACGGATGATGAGTTGTGAATGATGTTGATGGATTGAAACAACAACATAATTGTAAGATAATCGATCCCAACCAAAACACTCCTGACGTCTACTCAATTGATTGAATTCGTCATATAATGCACGATATGTGATGGTATCGATTTTTTAAGAGAAAAGAAAAACTTGTATCGATTGGTGGCAGAGTGGGAGTAGACTCGGTTGAGCCTATGTGAAATGGCATTTTCTAGATTTCGATCACTATCTCATTGAGATTGTTAAGCTCTCTAAATCACTGAGCTTGTTGATAACGTATCAACTCATTTCGAAACTATTATCGTGTCATTTGTCAGACAAGCATCCATTTCCTCGGATAAGTTGATCGCACAGGATTCAAAATGCCCAATCTCTTCATAAAGGATGAATACTTATTGAAGTATATCTATTGATTAAAAATATATTGTAGTGTCTAGCCAACTTTAGTCGTACTGTTAAGCCAATTCTAGTTCGACAATTCTTGTATCTTAATAACATGTGTATCTCAATATCCTTTGTATTTCTTTTCTTCGCACTTACCTTTGTAACCTTTGACCTAGTCAAATAGTCTCGTTTCTATAATAAATCAAAGCATCTCTATTATAACATACTTGTTTGATAAAATTAAAATGTTTCCGAAAGTCATAAAAATGTACTTACCAAGTTCTTTTTTTTTTTTACACCTCGCCTCTGAGCTTCTACGTCAAGATTTTTACAAGTGAAATTAAATATTTCTTTAATACTTCAAAGTATGTAACATAGTATTATTTCCTAAACAGCAGGCTTCATCTAGTGCTTCAATTTAGAATAGATTTAAACTAATGTAAGACTAACTTACATTGCTCATATTCATTCTGCTTATTGTAGTACATTATATGTGAAAATTAACTTCTGTTTGCTTCCAAAAAAAAAAAACGTGTGTGTTTTTTTTTTAAATGGCGTTTTGCCTTTTCCTGATTAGAGCTCCTCCTTCGTGGTCGAAGATGACATCTATCCTTGCTAATGAGCTCAAAGATGACTGTGGATTCCAAGCCTCATTTTAAAAGGCTGGCCATATACATGGCTTGAGTAGGTTTGGTCTGCTGCAGATAGAAACTCCAGGAGGGCTGTGCAGTCCAAGCCTTGCTTTAAAAAGCCGACCACATACCTGGCTTGAGTAGGTTTGGTCTGCTGCAGATATGAGCTCCAAGATGGCTGTGGAGTCCAAGCCTCGCTTTCAAAATGCATATACTAACTCTCAGTCGTTATGTGATAGATTTCATATTGCAATAATCTTTTACTTCCGTGATTAACGTTTCTCAATTTTGACCCTAAACGCTTGTGAACTTTCAACTTTCAAGTACTGGTACAAAGTTCTCAGCTTCTGAAAAACCTGATGGCGTTGGTAATGGCAGAGGAAGTCAAGCTGTGAATGTAAGTTACAGAGCGTCTGACCTGCCCCAGTTCATCCAGTCTATAGACTACCAATTAAAGGCGACATCAAACTAAAGTGACTATCCACTTGTTGAAGATTTATTCGGTAACACAAAGAGAAAAGGGAGGGGGCTGTACTGCTGTGGGGGGGATATTGAAGGAAATTCATGTCTCGTCTTGCGTGAAGACTGGTTTGGTCTTCAGACGTTCAGTTCTAGCCATATCTTCCTCTTCTGGAACTTAACAGATTTCCAAATACTTTGAAATACATTTTTGGTGTTATGGGAAGGGGAGGAGTCGAAATGACTTGACCTACACACACGACCTTGACACCCCTGATATTGACGTTTGGTTTCGACATGCAAAGCTGTTTGTGTTTTATTACAATGCTCATATTAACTCGCTCTGAGTCTTTCTTGGATGTTGTTTAAGTTTAGATTCATCCAAGCGTCATAAAATTTTGTATACAGGCTCATGTTCGATGACAACTGAATTAATCATCTTATCAACCAGTTAGCTAATAAATGTGTCGCAATTAAGCTTTGTGTAGAGAATAAAATGTACTATTGCGTTTTAATATATGCGTTACTGTTGTTACTATTCAATATAAATACAACAGAGATTGTGATTTGAACAAAATTATACTTGAATAATATATAGAAACTTTACTGTTATAATGTGTCTCATGTGTGATAGCTTAAACCAGATGAACACAGGTTTCTATACTTTTGAAGGAGAAACAAATACCCAACATATTTATAAAAAATTTCCTATTATTATTTATTAAGGAACGTCTGAACCGTACAAGATTTCACTAGTTATATGTAGAGGTACATGTGCAGAGATCTGATCGGCTCAAAGTGACATATGTACATATTCTTATTATAGAACTGATATCTGTTACATTTAATATATATAATATTCCTGCGATAGCATTTCATATGTATTTGTACAATAGCTCTATTTAATTCACAACTTCTTAGAAACTAATACCTGGGTGGAAACGTCTGTGTGGATGATTTAAATATCTGAAAACTGCTCTAATAGTTTCCTAAAAATTCGACTGTTGCTGTATAGCCACACTATGAATACTCTAGTTTTCAAAGTAAAAAAAAAATCATTTTGGCAAGAAAGCAAGAAAATATTTATCATGAACGGTTATACCTCTTCGGGTATTTACGCATTCATTCAAGAGTTTAATACATAATGTTCATGAACATTTTGCGCATCGTCTTCTAATCTATGGCCTATCATTGGAATTGTATAAAGTCTAGTATGTACATTCGCTTTAACCTTTCGGGGAAAGGGAGGATGGGGTGGGATACAAAAAATGTGTTCATTGTTTTTGTAATCCAACATTCATGTAGAGAGAAACACCGCTCTATAAGAAGTGGTATAAAGGAGCTATTGCCTTTTTAAAAAACTATTTTAAATGTTTTTCTTGTTAATCTATTTCATTAAAACTTGATTTTCAAAACACAACTTCGTAGCTTGAACTATCATGGCGGCTAATCTTACAGAATGAGCGGGAACTACGCGTATAAAAAAAAAAAAAAAAAAAAACGCCAAGGGAGGCATCAACATGCGTCAAAACAAGGATATATCATCATTTGTACTGGGCCTCTACCACCCATTGTGGCGTGATTCGAAAGCTACAGCGTAAAGATAGAAAAAAAATATTCTTTTAAAAATATGTAATAATCATAAGGTCCGTCTTTCGCCTCTAAAATGCTATTGGACTTATCCTCAATGTGTTGATTTTAACTGAGCATAAAGAAAACACTGTTTACAAAACTAATAATCAGTGGTAAAGTAAGTGCTGACTGATCTAGCTTATAGTTCATAACAGTGTCTGGTCTGTTTCTTTCCCTTTTTGACTGCTTGCCAAATCCTTTCTCTTCGTAACTTTAGAAGGCAAGGGGAGATAAATAACAGTTGTGTTTGCCAAAGTAGTTTCAATTTGTCTTATATATTGTACATTACATCTTTCCAGTTGTTTTTACATATTGTTATTCTCTTCCACTCAGTGGGCTGGCTTGGATGATTATATATGATAAACATAGTTATGTTTTCACTATATATTATAAACAAAGATATGTTTTCACTATATATTATAAACAGTCATGTTTTCACTATATATTATAAACAGTCATGTTTTCACTATATACTATAAACAGTCATGTTTTCACTATATATTATAAACAGTCATGTTTTCACTATATATTATAAACAAAGATATGTTTTCACGATATGTCATAAACAAGGTGATGTTTTCACTATATACATTTAGTATGGAGCTTGGGTTATTGAGGTACACAAAAATACTTTAAGAACTGGGCCGGTACTCTTGGCAGCTATACTGCAGTAAGTTTATCATATACATGATTCAGAATTATTGTAGGTGTATGTGGGGTGGGGGAGAAGGAATGAGCACGAAAAAAATAGTATAGAATGGAGAGAGAGAGAGAATGGAATAAAAATTTCTTTATGTATGTATACAAAAATATATATTACAGTATGAAAGAGAGGAGCTATGTAGTTTGGACATCCTAACGCCCAGGCTTAACGCCAGCAATGGAGAGGTCACTGCATTTCTTAGCAAGAATTTGTCTCTTTAGGCACAAGAAAAGTTTCAATGGGGAAAGTTTCGAGACGTAAAATATATCGCTGTGCAATTTGCCTTAATTGTTACAATCCAGCGACAATGTGTCTTAATTGTTACAGCCCAGCGACAATGTGTCTTAATTGTTACACCCCAGCGACAATGTGTCTTAATTGTTACACCCCAGCGACAATGTGTCTTAATTGTTACACCCCAGCGACAATGTGTCTTAATTGTTACAGCCCAGCGACAATGTGTCTTAATTGCTACAACCCAGCGACAATGTGTCTTAATTGTTACAGCCCAGCGACAATGTGTCTTAATTGTTACACCCCAGCGACAATGTGTCTTAATTGTTACAGCCCAGCGACAATGTGTCTTAATTGTTACACCCCAGCGACAATGTGTCTTAATTGTTACAGCCCAGCGACAATGTGTCTTAATTGTTACACCCCAGCGACAATGTGTCTTAATTGCTACAACCCAGCGACAATGTGTCTTAATTGTTACAGCCCAGCGACAATGTGTCTTAATTGCTACAGCCCAGCGACAATGTGTCTTAATTGCTACAACCCAGCGACAATGTGTCTTAATTGCTACAGCCCAGCGACAATGTGTCTTAATTGCTACAACCCAGCGACAATGTGTCTTAATTGCTACAACCCAGCGACAATTTAATGAAGTTAAAAATTCATTGCCACTGTGTAGGCCTAATCGTTTTTTTTTGTTATCCTTACTATTGTACGTGAATCATTGTGTTTGTTTAGGTGTGACATAGTCTTACATGGTGAATCATTGTGTTTGTTTAGGTGTGACATAGTCTTACATGGTGAATCATTGTGTTTGTTTAGGTGTGACATAGTCTTACATGGTGAATCATTGTGTTTGTTTAGGTGTGACATAGTCTTACATGGTGAATCATTGTGTTTGTTTAGGTGTGACATAGTCTTACATGGTGAATCATTGTGTTTGTTTAGGTGTGACATAGTCTTACATGGTGAATCATTGTGTTTGTTTAGGTGTGACATAGTCTTACATGGTGAATCATTGTGTTTGTTTAGGTGACATAGTCACTTACTTTGTAGAGCCTTGGAGTTTTCCTACATTCTATACGTCAAGGCTTTTGGAATAAATTTTGGCTTGAAAAAAAAAGTATTGAAGCTTTTATATTTGTTTCTGATGGGTTTCAATTATGATATTAGTCCTATGTGTTTTAACTTAGCGACTTTCATAAGAAATAGGAGCTTTATTTCTCAGTGGCTTCGAGTACTTTAGTATTGATAACTGAAATTATCTGTGTAGAATACAATTTATACAATTTATTTTAAGAAATTCTGTTTTACAAACTAGTAGGCTATCCAAAATGTTTTCCGGAAATCAAAAGGTCCAGGTCTGCTGAAGATGTTTGTTTAGGGGAAGAAATTGAGGATTTTCTCTTTACGAAATAAAATAATGGAATCCTCGATTAGAAACCATAATGGCTGCCTGGTATATGAACCTTGCCTGTTGCCGTCCCCCGGGAGGTTGGGACTAGGTAATGATTATCTTCAAATCTGAAGGGACAAACGTAATGTGTAAAACAAAAGATCGAATAGACACAATAAATAAAGCAACAATACACATTATAATTCAAATTTTGAATTTCGGCCGCATTGCGACATTTAAATAAAGCTTGAAACTTTCTTAACTCCGAAATCGAATCTTCTCTATTTTGGTGCCAGAAACTTGTCAGAAACCACCTTAAGATTATTTTTATTCTCTGTAGGAACTAGAAACTACTAGAAGACAAATTGTAAAAAACTGTCCTACTTATATTTCTCTGGCAGCCTTGACACTAGGTCATTGGAAACTGTGCAAGGGAATTTTTTTGTTAATGAAATTAAGAGTTAGTTGTGCACTAACATATATATTACCGAAGCTGTATTTATGACCATATCTCTAGAACTACTTATCGTATAATCTTACCGTATCTCTAGAACTACTTATCGTATAATCTTACCGTATCTCTAGAACTACTTATCGTATAATCTTACCATATCTCTAGAACTACTTATCGTATAATCTTACCATATCTCTAGAACTACTTATCGTATAATCTTACCGTATCTCTAGAACTTCTTATCGTATAATCTTACCGTATCTCTAGAACTACTTATCGTATAATCTTACCGTATCTCTAGAACTACTTATCGTATAATCTTACCGTATCTCTAGAACTACGTATCGTATAATCTTACCGTATCTCTAGAACTACGTATCGTATAATCTTACCATATCTCTAGAACTACTTATCGTATAATCTTACCATATCTCTAGAACTACTTATCGTATAATCTTACCGTATCTCTAGAACTACGTATCGTATAATCTGACCGTATCTCTAGAACTACTTATCGTATAATCTTACCATATCTCTAGAACTACTTATCGTATAATCTTACCGTATCTCTAGAACTACTTATCGTATAATCTTACCGTATCTCTAGAACTACTTATCGTATAATCTTACCGTATCTCTAGAACTACTTATCGTATAATCTTACCGTATCTCTTGAACTACTTATCGTATAATCTTACCGTATCTCTAGAACTACTTATCGTATAATCTTACCATATCTCTAGAACTACTTATCGTATAATCTTACCGTATCTAAGACACATAGACTACACATTCCACTTAACTTCTGAGCTTCTAATCAATTGCAAGATCATTCTATTTATACAGATTTGTTTATATTGCCCTAACTTATGTTCACATCGCTTGTTTGAATGATTAATATATTAAACTATGTAGTACCTTACCTTGCAGACCTTCTGTCAAAACTGCTGCAATAGTCCTTTGAGCGGTTTATTTGAGCCGCTTATTTTTGTAATATTTACATTAAAAATAACTCGACTTTTTCATCCTATCTGTAATCATTTTACCAAAAGTGCTTACGTGTCGGGAATTTTCACGAGAAATGTCAAGGATGCTTCTCTCTTGCCAACTACCAAACAAAAAAATTGAATATTAACAAAATCTCAATGCGTGGTAGCTGATTTTCGTGTCAAATCTCCTCTTTTTACCGCTTGTTAGTTGCCCATTTGTTTTGAAATAACTTTTTAAGTCAGTGTCTAATGCTTCCTTCATATAAGCCTTACTTAAAACTTAAAATTTTTATTCTGCGTTGCTAAAAAAGTCTAAAAACAATGATCATAAACTTTGATTAAAACAAAACTAGCTTATCAACACTTCCTGTATATTGTACACCGGATACACCAAAAAGCTGCCTTTTTATAGTTTTTCCACCAAGTAAAAAAATCTTACTAAAGGATGGTTATCATTAGTTTAAAGGAAATACTGAAACTTAAATAGAATCTTCTTTCTTGCTTTTACAATAAATGCTAAAAATGTTATTTTATTTAACACTAAATAAACATCCTAGAGTTATAACAAATTTTGATTTCTCAAAGATCCCAAACACTTCATGTCTTCATGTCTGTCTCAATGTATGCCATTGTTTGCTTCGCTTATTGTAGTGCACACAAAAGATGGATTTTTTATTTTTTTTATATTTTAATCTGTCGAATAGGAGGCAAGGGCCAGGATCGTTTGTAGGCTACATATTTCTTCTTGTTACACACATACATACAGAATATTCTGTTTACACACATAAACACAACTGAAATTCTAGACTCCCTATCCTAAAACACTTTTGAAATATTTAGGAAGGAAACAAAGCAAGGTCAAAGGGCTTGTCCTTTACCTCTTCCGGGCGTTAGGCCCTAGTCACTTCTATCCAGGTCTGTTTCAGTTAAATTTATCAAAGAGAAAAATTGGAACAGTTCAGAATTTTTTTTAAATTTTTTGTTCAGACTAAAAATACCTATTATTGAAACTCTTCATTTTACATTTTACCCCAAGTTGAATAGTAAATTACCATTGCAGTTTATTTTTATCGGACATACAACTTTTGTTTAAATAGTCAGGAGTTTTTCATGGAAATAGCTTCAGCTCTACTGCTTGTCTTTCAGTGTCAGGATTGTCTTCCATTTTAGATCTCTATGTTTAAGTTATGTATGTCTTTGACTGTTTCATTAACCCTAACCCTAACCCTGCACCTGATTTTTTAGGTCGTGGCCATCATCTCTATCTTGTTCATTGTGTTGTCCACCATCGCCCTCACACTCAACACAATACCGGCACTGCAAGACCGCGCTGACCCGTCCCTCAATCAGGACAACGAAGACCTGGCCGTAGTGGAAGCCGTCTGCATTGGGTGGTTCACTCTCGAATACCTGGCCCGATTCTGGGCGTCCCCCAACAAGTGGAAATTTTTCAAGGGACCTTTGAACGTGATCGACCTTCTGGCCATAATGCCCTATTTTATTTCTCTGGGTCTGACTGAGACCAACAAGAGTACAACCGAACAATTTCAGAACGTCCGAAGAGTTGTGCAAATTTTCAGAATTATGAGGATTTTGCGTATCTTGAAGCTTGCAAGGCATTCTACCGGACTTCAGTCGCTTGGATACACGCTACAGCGCTCTTACAAAGAGCTTGGGATGCTGCTCATGTTCTTAGCCATATTTATTCTACTCTTCTCCTCGCTGGCGTACTTTGCCGAGAAAGACGAGCCAGAGACAAAGTACAAAAGCATTCCCGAAACGTTTTGGTGGGCTGCCATTACGATGACCACAGTAGGTTACGGGGACATTTACCCTAAGACTGTGTTGGGCAAAGTTGTGGGCAGTGTTTGTTGTATCTGCGGCGTGCTCGTCATTGCCCTTCCAATCCCCATCATTGTCAACAATTTCGCCGAGTTTTACAAAGATCAGATGCGGCGAGAGAAGGCGTTCAAGAGAAGGGAGGCGCTAGAGAAGGCCAAGAGAACCGGAAGCATCGTGTCTTTTCACTCCATAAACCTCAGAGACGCTTTCGCAAGGAGCGTCGACCTGATGGAGGTAAACTCCCCCTCGCACAAAGCTCACCTCGACGCCAACGGAGGCGACTCGTGCAGCCTGGACAGTAAGCGGAGTCAGGGCGTGATGTGCGGGGCCACCAACCCCGCCCACAGCAACGTAGCCCTTCAGCACGTGCTGCACCACCACGAGCACGGCATGCTGATGCCTCCGGGGCTCCCAGGGGGAAGCTGCGACGACCTGGTCACCAACTGCAGTACCAACAATCTGCTGGACGCAGACGAAGAATCTCTCAAGAGGATGGCCTCATCGCAGCCTCAGCTAAATTTACAATCTCAGGTTTGGTTTTATAAAAAAAAGAAATATTAATCTGTACTTAAAGGGACAAGTAACTAAAGGGGAGAGTATTAAAAAATATTTTAATAAACTAAGGGGAGATAACAAAATGTTTAGATATTAAATAGCATATTAGGCAGGGGTGGGGGCTACTTTAAGCCTTTTTTGTTCATAATAAAAGTAAAACTATTTAAAACGTAAACAGAATATGGCCTATACAAATAAATATTTTTACCCCTAAAGAGCTAACTGAACATCGTGTAATAACCCATCACCCCCGCTCTCATAGAACGGTCAGTAGAATCTCTGTTTAAACTACATTAATGACTCAGCGCAACAGAAGGTAACCACGACACTCTTTGTATTGTATTTTAATATCTCAATTTTCTGATGATATTTTTGTTATTTAAATATGGCACATGAAAACATTTTATTTCTAAGTTTGAACTGTCCGTTTTAGGACAAGAAGAAGTTGACACTATTTTCAGTCAAACAAACATTTCGAACTCTAGTTAGACTCCACATTATTCAAGAATTAAACTAAATTATTTTCGATTAATTTTCCCCGTGAATTTACAGTTTCATTTCTTTTCCTGTTTTCTTGATCTAAATGTGTGTCTTTGGTCGCTATGGTTACCTCGTTACACTTAGTCATTATTAAAAAAAAAGTTGGGGATGGGTGGGGTGTGGGGATTCCAAAGCTGTAAGAATCTAGGTAAGTACATTTTCTAGTCAGTAGTGTTTAAATTTTAGTGTTTACTTGCGTGTTTTTTTTTTGTAATTTGTTTTTGTTTTCTTTGTATTGAACTGAACAAGTTTATCAATGCCATGACAGGCTAATTAAACTGAGAATAGATTGAGATCCATTGGTGAAATAAAAATTTGTGATGATTAACATTTTCTTTAAGTTTTTCGCTGAACTATTTTGAACAAAGAAAAGTCTTCTAATCCTTCACTATAGTGTAATATTCTGACAACACAAACATTAAGGAAAAAGTTCCTAGTTTCAAATGTAACAGAACTTATCATTACTTATGTAAACTTAAAAACAACATCAAATGCATACCAAAACTCTTCTGTCTAAAATGGATAATTATTTTCTCCAATGGTAGTACAAGGTATTGATTTGAAACGGTGCGTGACGTTTTGGCGCCGCCGTTTTGGCCCCTCCGTTTTGGCGACGGGACGTTTTGGCGCGAGCCGTTTTGGCGACGGGACGTTTAGGCGCGAGCCGTTTTGGCGACGGGACGTTTTGGCCCCTCCGTTTTGGCGCGAGCCGTTTTGGCGACGGGACGTTTTGGCCCCTCCGTTTTGGCGACGGGACGTTTTGGCCCCTCCGTTTTGGCGACGGGACATTTTGGCGCGAGCCGTTTTGGCGACGGGACGTTTTGGCCCCTCCGTTTTGGCGACGGGACGTTTTGGCCCCTCCGTTTTGGCGACGGGACATTTTGGCGCGAGCCGTTTTGGCGACGGGACGTTTTGGCCCCTCCGTTTTGGCGACGGGACGTTTTGGCCCCTCCGTTTTGGCGATGGGACGTTTTGGCCCCTCCGTTTTGGCGACGGGACGTTTTGGCCCCTCCGTTTTGGCGACGGGACGTTTTGGCACGAGATATCATTTGACGATAATTTAATAAGCACGTAGCTTTTATAACAATGTTTATTTCACTCTACCATAATATTGTATGTATAGTATGCATTCTAACACCGTTCAGCGAATTGTTTTTCTTAGCAAGTGTTTGGTATGTATAGCTGGAGATACCATACGGTCATTAAATAAACCAATGTTAATGTCAACAAATCATTGCATCAATTTTTAGTCTATCATCGTTTCATTTTGTTTTAATTTTTTGTTTTTAATTTTAAAGTAATATCTTAAAAAAACTTTTTTGAAATAAAAGTGCGCCTCTTAATAAACACACATACACAAGCCAAAATGTTTATTAAAGAAAATGATGTGAAACACAAACACACATTTACATTTAGTACGTGAAAAATATGTCTTAACACAAACACTCATGCAAAACATAGATATGAATAATTCTTTTAAAAGAAATAATACAATAAACGTACATAATGTATTTCGCGCCAAAACGACCTTCGCGCCAAAACGTCCCGTCGCCAAAACGGCTCGCGCTAAACCGACCTTCGCGCCAAAACGGCGGGGCAGAAACGGCGGCGCCAAAACGGCGGGGCAGAAACGGCGGCGCCAAAACGGCGGCGCCCAAAAGTCCTGCTTGGGATTCGAAAAGAGAACTCTTATATCTGCACGGCTTATAGGAAGATTTATGCAACATGAGGATAAAACAATTCTGTTGTTGTTTGTTTAATCCAATCAGCAGTCTCCCGTGGTATCTTCTAATTGACTTTGAAACAACCTCCCCCACCCCATCCCCCGTTACAGCCACGGGCAAATTTTGAGCAGATAACTAATTTACGTAACTTTGAGGATGAACAGAATAATGGAGGGGCAGGCCACGCCCTCCCCCCCCCCCCCGTGTGTACATTGCAATCTCCCTCCGATCACTTTTCATTATCACAGTGAGACAGAATGTTCTCGGCATCTTCAGTTTGATCAAATTCTGCATTTAGTGGAGGCTTCCATAACAGAAGAGCAAATGTGTAAACTTACAATAAAATCTAGAGGCTTCTAGAAGAGCAAATGTGTAAACTTAGAGTAAAATCTAGAGGCTTCTAGAAGAGCAAATGTGTAAACTTAGAGTAAAATCTAGAGGCTTCTAGAAGAGCAAATGTGTAAACTTAGAGTAAAATCTAGAGGCTTCTAGAAGAGCAAATGTGTAAACTTACAATAAAATCTAGAGGCTTCCATAACAGAAGAGCAAATGTGTAAACTTAGAGTAAAATCTAGAGGCTTCTAGAAGAGCAAATGTGTAAACTTAGAGTAAAATCTAGAGGCTTCTAGAAGAGCAAATGTGTAAACTTACAATAAAATCTAGAGGCTTCTAGAAGAGCAAATGTGTAAACTTACAATAAAATCTAGAGGCTTCTAGAAGAGCAAATGTGTAAACTTACAATAAAATCTAGAGGCTTCTAGAAGAGCAAATGTGTAAACTTAGAGTAAAATCTAGAGGCTTCTAGAAGAGCAAATGTGTAAACTTACAATAAAATCTAGAGGCTTCCATAACAGAAGAGCAAATGTGTAAACTTAGAGTAAAATCTAGAGGCTTCTAGAAGAGCAAATGTGTAAACTTAGAGTAAAATCTAGAGGCTTCTAGAAGAGCAAATGTGTAAACTTACAATAAAATCTAGAGGCTTCTAGAAGAGCAAATGTGTAAACTTACAATAAAATCTAGAGGCTTCTAGAAGAGCAAATGTGTAAACTTACAATAAAATCTAGAGGCTTCTAGAAGAGCAAATGTGTAAACTTAGAGTAAAATCTAGAGGCTTCTAGAAGAGCAAATGTGTAAACTTCTAATTAAAATATATCTCGAGAAATGAAAAAGAATCGTTTGAATACTTGGGAGTTTCACACTAAAAGTTTACGCTTTGATTTAAACGTTCCCTTGACGCTCAGTAAGCAAAACAATTCAATAAGAGAGAAACAAGACTTCTTAGAACTAGTTTGGCGATTTCTTGGAACCTAAAGAAAAACGTAAAGAAATGAGAATAGGAAGAGCGTGAGAAATTTTGAAAGATGGGCTCAATGGGACGGTATAAAAGACGTCCCTTTGAAAGATGAGCTCAATGGGACGGTATAAAAGACGCCCCTTTAAATGATGGGCTCAATGGGACGGTATAAAAGACGCCCCTTTGAAAGATAACTGTTGTTGAATAAATAACAATTACTTTGTGAAAGAGAGATGTGATCCGACAATGGTGACAAGGGCACAAAAATACTTTGCCAATAAAGGCTTCCATATTCTGTACACCGGTTACACCGAAAAGCTTGCTATTTATGGATTAGTCCCCATGTATGAACATCTCTAATAAATTACATTATCTAATCGGAACCGCACTTTTATAGAGTCTGCATTTCAACTTGAGGGTGAAGGTTATATCCTGCACACATCTGCTTAGAGTGTCGTAAACTATCCTTGACACTGTAACAAGTGTCGCAAATGGTTAACGGACCCTTTGTGTTGGAAATCTAGCTGGCAAATTGTTTTTAAAAAAAATGTTAGGATATTTGGTAAACCTAGCGATGTTATTGTAAGCAACTTACCTTGAACTCGTTTATTTACTTTCTCAAAAAAGTGACCTTTAATCATCTTGTAGGTCAACTATATTGTAGAGCTGTTTTTTTAAGACAAAGGCGCAATGAAAATATCCGTGAACTTTGACATCAATGGTTCTCAAAATATTGTCTATTTAAGCCAGATTTTAAAACAATTAAAATCCAATCGGTTTTTATTGTTGCTTCAATATATTAATAATATCTTGTTTCAAATTGTACAGGGAAGGGCAGAGACTGGTCGTACTGGGACTGGAAAGAGCTGTATTGAGCTACAGCAGCTTCCGCGCCAAGGAAGCAATGCAAGCAGTAGCGACACCTACAGCAGCTGCATGACCCAGCCTCATGGCAGTCCCAGAAGTTCCGGAGGTCACGCTGGAGGCGGTCAGGGATCCGGGGACAGATATAAACAAAACCTTTACGTTAATCCAATGGAAGACACTTCCGGCTTGGAACCGGAAGTGGTGCAATCGCCTGGTGGTACATGCTACGACACAGTCTTCAAAGAGTCTCACCCGGACCCTCCTCCACACCTGCCCCAGCCACATCACCTTTTTCATCATCATCATCACCAACAGCTTCCCAAGCGGCCCCCACCTTTGATATATCAGCAACAGCAACGACACGCCAACAGCTTTGGGGTCCAGCAAGAGACACGGTTTAACGGTAGCAGTTCTGTAGAAAGTCAACCAATGGGAAGCCCCAGCTCTTGTCCCGGAAACCAGATTGTACAGAAATTGGACGATGGATTCACTGCCACTTGGGAGAGGGGCCCCAGCTCTTCGTACCCTGCAGCTCACCACCAACCTTTCCATGCCGTGACCTCCTCACCCGGTAACATTTGCGGCCTTGACCCACCTCAGCCAATGACAAGCCCTGATCACTCCCCTTCTGACTCTACGAGCCTCTTACAGGCTGAGATAGAGACAAGCTTCCCCAGAAAGGCTAGCTTCAAACGCTACAAGTCGCTTTCCGTTGAGAAACACCCACGTGTGGCTAACATCAAGGAGCGAAACTATTCTTCCACGGACAGTCTCCACATCAACGCCAGTGGCCGGCCGAGACTCAAGTTCAGAAAGGCTGTTTCCTTAGCCAGCCGCCTTCAGTCCAGCCCGTCTACAGGGCGGAAACTAGCAAACTATCACCTTATATCAAACTCCAAGCCAGGTAGGTTAAACAAATAATATGTCACATTTTTGTAATCAGTCTCTTCTTGTTTCTTATGCTTCAAAATGTAGGTCACTGGCATTTTAACATAAACAATCCCGTTTGTCTCCATAACGAATTGACACAGAAGAAACACTTTAGTAACATTACTGTCTTTGAATTCCATTTCGAATTTTTTCATCCATGTTAAAACTTCAAGACAGAGATCTATATAAAGAGGAACTAAGAATAATCCAATTGAGAGTTCTGAATTTTACAGACTGCACATCTTTTCTACCTGTCTTGATTACCGCTTACCTAGTCCTAGTTCATGTTTAGTACGTAGGACAGCCCTAGCTAAAAAAATGTATTTGTTTGGACAATAACTTTTACAAACCATAATCAAAAGAGCATTTTAAAAGCTGACAAAAGTTGGTTATATATGTAATCGGATTTCTACGTCTGCATTACGGAATTTCATATTAACACTGAAAAGTATATGCTATTTACTTGCTGGCAAAGTCGACCCTGGCATTACCATTACCCACAAATTATTTGCTATGTGATGGCATAATTCATTCAAACATGTGGGTGACGGCCCACCGGCCATTTGCCAAAATGCCCTCAGGGTCAATCCGCCCATGGTATTGAACAACAGAACTTGACCAAAGGGTTCACTGGACTCAACAAGATAAACATGTCGCGTGACACGTGTTAGTCCAATACTTCGCAAGTGTAATTTATGCATTTCAATAATCCTAGCCAAGTGACAAAGTCTGGTTCTTGGCTTGATGAATATAGACCTACTCGCGTTATCACTGTGTCAATCTCTAGCTATCCTCATATTCGAGACCGTCTTATTTATTGACCCAGGATGGCTGCCTGGTCGTGCGGTTTGCGCGCTGGACTGTCGTTTGGATTTATTGATTGTCCCGGGTTCAAACCCTGCCCGCTCCCATCCCCCGTCGTCCTGCGGGAGGTTTGAATTAGGAAGTAAACTATCCTCAACTCTGAAGGAATATCCGAAGCTTGTACTACAAACTAAACCTAGCTTTGACATTCTTATTAGGACATCCTTGTATTTGTATTGTGGTGAATTGATTTTTTTTTCTGAACTATTCAATTTTTATTTGTTCATTTCTGTGCCATTTTATTCTTCCAGATGAACACTTCCTTCTTCACTAGGTAGAGGTGAGTGGTTTGTAGGGGGCGCTTAGTTCGCACACAGGCGCCTGGTGTGACCTGCACGCGATCAAAACTGTATTATCTTGTGACGTCTACTATTCCATTGTCCCAGTCCTGTGTTTGTGTGTGTGTGTGTTTGAACGTGTGTGAGTGTTTTATTTCAATTCAATTGTTGTTATTATTTTTTTTTTATTTTATCTGAGCTTACAGTTCAACTGGACAGTGTGTGTAAACCTCTGCTCCCAATAAGTGTAGTACGTTTGCTGCGTTCACTGTGAGTCTGTTCACCGCTGTTGTCTTGTCTATCAAAGCAAAGCAGATAACTGTAGGTCTATAGCTCTAGTCCAATGCACAGTCAAATATTTTTAGCGAAAAAAAAACTAAAAAAAAACAAAAAAAAACATAATATAGATCTAATTCTTTAAAATTTGAATTTCTCAAAAATCAAAAAAATCCACCATTTTTTTGTGAAATAATACCTACATTTACACACACACAATCAAACACACTCTCTCATTACACACACACACACATCACAACCAACTTTGCTGTTGTCATTCATTTTTGTTGTCTACCAATTGGAGAAAAAAACAGATTTAGCCTTACTCCCACCTGGTGCAGTACCTCCATCGTGCAATATGTATTCTAGTCACATTTCTTGTCAGGTAAAATTTTGAAGCTACATGTATAAAGGCATTTATTCGACTTCTTTTAGCTGTAATGGTTCAAGCTTTCTCATTCCCCACTTCATCCCCTCCCCCATTCACCCCCCCCTTTTTTTTCTGTTTAAATGACACGTGATTTAAACAACCAATATATTTTCCAATTTTCTTAACCTATGTTACATTAATTCACTTGGAGTATAGGATTCTCTAGTGGCCATTTTTTTTATCCAATGAAATTTAAATTTACAGATTTACAGTATAGTAGTCTCTACCAATATTATTTTATCTTTTTTATATATATTATTATTAGGTGCGTTGTATTCCATGTGTTAGAACAGGTCTCATTTCTGACATCATTTTGTGTTGTTTTGTCCAAGACATTAATTGTTCCGTTGTAGCGGTTAAAATCATCTAGCATCCGTTCCATGTAGTCAAGCTATAATCTACCAAGACGAGTCTGGCTTCCTGTAACCCGCTCTCGCTGCAACATTCCTTCTCGTTACGTTTCCTTGGCAACAGATATAAATATATACTTATGTCAGTATAACAACTCAGTGTGTTTTTAGTAGTGGATACAACAAACTATGGCATGGTCTGAAGTGACTGCTAGGAGACACGATGGACTTCCTGTAACTAGTTTAGCCAAATTATTTTCACTCAGCTAATTGATTGCATTTAAAAAGTCATAGGATGTTTTGTAATATCCAATGTATAGGGAAATTGAAAAATGTAGGCTATAACATAACAATATTTCAAAACCTTTTTTTTTTAATTTCTTATTTATTGTTACTAGATTTAGCTATTACAAATTTAAAGTTTAAACATATGTTAGAGACAAGAATTTAAAGACAGGCTAAAAAAATATAGTAATATACTGTGATATAAAAAAAAATCAGTTACGTTTCAGATGTAGTTATTTAAACTAATCTGGAACGATAGCCAAATCTTGTTGTATCTATTTTAGGCGTATTAAATATGGTGTTTTGTTTGCCCATATATTTCGGTTCCTGTAATGTCAACCTTTGTATCACTCTATATATATTCTAGTTCATGTTAATTCTTTGTACCACAGTCAACCATCATTTTCTCTATCATTATTGTGGACTGAGGGAAAGTCTCTAAAGGATATTACCTTCACCTTTTTCCAACGATTACAATTTGAAATATATTTTCTTATCCAAACGGTCTTTTTTTTTTATTAATATTAATTGCACACCTTAAAACAAAAGGCTTTAATAAGCGTGGATACATTGCGACGAAGTAGATCTCTATAGATCTGATCCTAGCGCAAATTACTTTTTTTTTTCAACTCTAGCTCCCAGTTCTTTCAAATAGTCAAACAAACTCTAGACACTGAAGAGTTAGATGGTATATCTGCTGCTTTCTATGTTGTTTTTGTTTGTCTCTATTTTTTTCCCTTGCTCTAGGTCTATGTGTCTACATTACAATAGAACTAGTGCTGCATATGTCATAGTATGCTTCAGAGAGTCAATATTATTATTTTTATTTTGTAAACAAATTTATGCTTTTGTGCTTGGGTCACACCAGTCACGCGCCCCCTATTTCCCTCCCTCGTCCACAATATGACGTCTAGACAGAGTGTTGCTATAAGAAAAGAAAAATACTTTATTGTTCATTTGTACTTTTTTTAAGAAACAAAATTTTTATAACTCGGTTTTATTTTTATGTTTAAATATAATAAAATTATAATAAAAGAAATCAGCACACAGTTCTATGACGTCATAAAGACTTACATCTAATATCTCTATGTTTAGTTTTTCAGGCTTCACATAGATCTATATCTAAATGCTATAGACATTCATTATATGTACTATGCCATGTATAGGCCTATTGTACATCAAACAAAGAAACTGTAGACCTACGTAGGTCTGTAACCATAAGCTCACAAACTGGTTAGCATTGTTTGTTTCCAAAATTAGAATGAAGCTTTATATTTTAGATTAATCAAAATTGTCATACGAGTCATCTGGTTGATATATTATCATGTGTAGATCTATATATTTAGTTTTGTTCTTGATTGATAAGATAGACTACCATTGAACTTACTAGTTGTAGCAGTTTAGAAATGCAAAGTGAAAAACAAATAGTAATTTTAAAAAAAAAAATAGTATGTTCCTTTCATTAATGAAGCTCATCAGATTTTTGTTTCAAATAGATTTTGTTTAGTCCAACTTTGTTTTAGAATCGCTTTTGACTTTTAAACACTCCCTTTGTAGTCTTCCCCATGTTCCAAAATCCTAAATATAGCACTGTCAACCTGCACATAATGTATGTAATTAGGTCAAAATTCACTTAGGTAACATTTTCATTAGTTAATAATTCTTTCTGCACTGACAATTTTTGTTCCTACAGGACTTAATGGCATTGTCACAAATTGCTTCTAATAGTCTTTCCTCACCAGGAGTAAAGAAATATCTTGAAAAATTAAGAGTGTAGATTTTAATTTTTTTATTTTGAAATCCTAAGCAAATTTAGGACTTAAGTTTGACCAAATAGCTTCATAACTTCTACAAATTCAAAAATATGTAAATCTATTTCCTCATCATATAGTTATATGTAAATCTTCGCAGACAGAAATTAAAATCTTAAAGTGTTAAACTTTAGACCTAGATTTAAAAATTTTTAACAGAATAAAAAAAGAAAAAAAAAGAACTATTAGAACTAAGTTTTCTTTTTATTCTACAATCAAGATCTTTAGAGATCAATTTTTTAAGAATTTCACATGTAATTTTTTTTTATGCATTTCATAGGATTATCAGATAAGATATGCTTAGGAAAATATAAGTTCATTTGTAGACATATTTCATTATCTTTCAGTATCCTGATTTAGATCAATTTAAATTATTTAATTCACATTTGATAGCTGACATAATAATAACAGTAAGAAAGAAAAAAAAAATCAACAGAAGAGTATGCATATTATAGTCTAGTAGTCATAACACAAAAATGCCCCTACTTTCTATCAGGAGCTTTTTGTCCCAAAATAACTTTAAAAAGTTTAATACTTAAAATAACTTGAAATAAAATTCAAATGCATACATTTTTATGTTTTTTTTAAATTCATATTTTGATAATTATTTTTATATTTTAATAACATAATATAATTTTAATCCAATACTTGTTTTTCTTTCCCTAGCTATAGAGCCCAGTAGGCTTGGGAACAGGTCAGGAGACATGGAAGAAAAGTGGTCTGTTCTTCAACGTTCTAGTCCAGCACTGCTTGAACCTTACCCCTCTTGCATAAAGCCAAACAACAATTGTGACAGTCAAAAGAAAGTTAAAACCCAGCATCTGCTCACTTCTCCTTCGTCAGCCTCAGAATCTTCTTACTCTATTGGGCCTTTGTCCGCTGGTCAGAGACGAGCTCATTGGAGATACTTCAATGCTAACAGCCACCCCCAGTCCAATTGCGACAACAACCTATCTCAGGCGGATAATGGAGGTAGGAGTCCACTCTACAGACACTCCTCCTTCCCCTTAACAGGACAGCAGCTGATGACCTGCATCAATATTGACTCCCCTGATGACAACAATGATAACCTCAGCCCTCCTCCCACTACCTGCTCAAACAACATTAATAACAATAACAGCCCTGTGAATTGTGGGCTAGACTCAGCTCGTGGTCATCGCACACTCCACAATGGCAGACAGTTTTTGCCAGGTACCATCTTGCATTCTGAAGGTGAAGAGGAAGATGATGAAGATGATGATGATGAAGAAGACAATGGCGATGTTGAGCAGGAGAATAGGGCCAACCTTATGGCCTGGCCCACAACGAATGTCACTCAGAAACTGGCAGAGTCCGTCCTAAGCCCTAACAGTCAAGAGGGGGAAGGCAACAGCCATCGTGGCTCAACAACTGGTCTTTCATCTTCACCCTCCTCTAGTTCGTTGTCAGACCATCACCTGCTCAAATCTTCCCCATCATCGGATATCATCCCTAAACAGCCTGGCTCTCAGATTAGTGAAGATCCCACCTCACAGTCACACAGCTTGTATGAAACTGCAGACTCTCTTCCAGATGACAGTGAAAGTGGCGTAGATCCGTTTCTTGTCCACCCACCAATTAGCCCTGCCATGGCATGCAATGACAGCACCATACACTTCCAGCAGCCACTGGACCAGCTTGCTCAAGCTCAAACTCCTTTGCACCAGCTCGTGCCCCCTGTCGTTGGGGACACAACCAGTAAACTAGACAATAATTGTCAATGCACATCTAGTGGAGCAAGCGGCTAAATTCTCTTGGCTCTTTGCATACTCCAAATTTATTTTTTTTATCAGTTTTGATTCTCTGTGTCCTAAATGAATGTAGATATACTTTCAAATTGTAGTTCCTTTATATGGACATTCACAATTTCTAATTTATTTTACTTTCAATTTGTTAGACATTCTTTCAGATGCAAGAATGTAAGAACTGCAAAATTGTGGATGCTGTCAACCCTTCATAAGCCAGTGATATCAGACAATATTTGCCTCTTCCCTCAATTCCTAAAGCTAAAGGTCTCTTCCTTTCCTTTACCCCTGTGATTTATAACAATGCATTGGAGAGTTGCAAGAAACCTTCCCTCATATGTGCCAACACCTCTCAGCTCACCATCATGGCCAAATGTATGGCAAGAAATATTTCACAATCGGCAGGTTTAATCTAGGCTTCCAATTGGGCAATACAATGTATTAACTGTTTGTATGTACCTAAACTGTAAATATTCTATCTCACTTTTTAAGTATATTTTACTATCTAACTTAAAGTCCAATAGGATTCATATGCTTTTAAATGATATCCCTTGGGCATGTGTTTGTCTCTATCATATTAGAATACATTCACAATATGATGTGTAAACATGAAGTTCCACTTTGTAGAAGCAAAATATTTTGACATCGCTTAATGGTATACAAAAAGGAAAAAGTAAGATTTGTTTACTTAATTCTGTTGTGGTTGAAGAGTTTCCTTCAGAACGAGTTTAAAGATATGTTGTACTATGTCAGGTGAGCGCCATAGAAGAGTTTATTATAACTTGGACTTAGGTCAGTAAAAGAAACACATTTTAGAACAATGTTTAAATCTTTTTAAATACCTATTACCTGGAAATATATTTCATTTAAGTTGTCTGTTCAAAAAAGTGTTATATAGAAGGACAAGGTGTTCTTATTAAGTTATCTCATAAAAACATGATTCCATTTGTTTTGGATGACGTAAGCTAAAGATCTACTGTAAAATGGACTCTTGGAATAAACATGAAATCACTCTTAAAAACAACATGGAATCAATATGCATTTTAAGAATCCTGAAAGAGGTTTTTTTTTCAATCTTTTTTCTTGATTGATCACCCACCAGAGAACTGAGTGCACTCATTGGAGCCACTAAGAACAAATTGTTCAGACTAAGAATGTTGCAGGTTACTTTGAACTTGACATTCAGCAGCCTGCATGTCTAACAATTTTCCTTGACATACTGCAGCTAATCAAGCACTATTTATATCTTATTATCTATTTGTTAGAATTTTTTTCTTTCTTTTTTTTTCTTATACATAGAATTATGTCAAATTAAACAAATGCTCAAATCTTTCTTTTGAATTTTTCTGATGTACAGTGTGTGCACACTTAGTTATGATTTAAAACACTGTAAGATATTTTTTTTCTTTCTAATGTACTGTGATACTGTCACCCCTGAGATCGATCTGCCATGTTTTCTTGTATTTATTTGTCAAAGATGAAATCAAAATATTTTAAAATATATTATAACAATGTATTATTTTTATGACTACGTTAATTTTTACTTTTTGTATTAAGTGTGAAATGCAGGGGAAAAAACATTACATAATAAAAAAAAACATTTAAATGTCAGAGCCACTAAAAATAAAATCTGCATCTTATTTAAATCCTAATTACTTAAGAAGTAACACAAGATAATTCTCTAAATTTAATAACATTTCCTTCACATGATTATTGAAAAAAAATGTGCATATAAATATCCTTTTTAACAATCTTTTATTAAGGTTATTTTTCCACTGAAATATTTTCAATAAAACTCATATTTAGTTAAAGACATTCATTCTTTACAAAGTAAATATCACTTTTTTAACTTTATTTTTCATTTTGCATAATAGCAAAACAAAATAGCAACTCATTCAATATAATTATGGTATTTTATCAAAAGTCTTTTGTCTTTCTGAATGTTATTGTTGTCTGCACCAAATGTTCTCTGTGAAGAAGAATGGTGTTTGATATAAATGTGTTAATTACAAAGGAATGAACAAGATCACAGTGTAACCAATGCCATGCAAAAGTTGATAAAACCATAGCTTATATTTATTTCATCTGCTTTTTCTCAACTTAATCTCATTAGCCTTTAGGATTGTTTCAGTATTTAGTGCCAAGTTTTTTAGTTCATCAACTTCAACATGTTTTTTTATTATGATTAAAGGAACAATTGTAAATGAGAATCATTTTGTTTAGAAGGATCTATATCTTAGTGATGACTAGTTTGCAGCAGGGGATAGAACTTTTAAAAAAGAAGTTGTCCTCACATAGTTAGCATTGCTATTTTAAGACTTTAGAAGAATTTGGATATGCCTAGATGCTTCAACAAAATTCAGTATGTAATTTTTCATTTATATAACTATTAATAGATGTGGAGCTTCTTATTTTCATTTTTATTTACTGTTTTGTTTTGCTATCATTTTAGAATAACAAATGCTTGCTAAAGCTTAACGTAGACTAAAAGAATGATTGTACATATATTTGTTTCAAAAGTAATAGTCCACCCATGTACATAGTCTACAGATTTGTGTTCATGTAGTTTGAATTATAAATAAATATTTTCTCTACAATTTTTTGTATGATGTACATACATTTTTTAAAATTTAAACTACAATTAAATGTACAGTTGTACAACTTAGAAAGAGACTTGAGTTTCTAGTTCTAGCTGGCCATGCACACACTTGCATTGTGGCATGGTACTTACGTTATAAACAATGTATTGAAGTGGAGCTAAAGATTCCATGTATAGTAAAACTGTGTTTTAGAAGATAGTTTGCTTATGTCAGTTGTTTTTTTAGTTACTAAATTTATTACTACATGCTGTCAATTTGACTGGACAAACAGTTCAAATAATCTCTCTATTATCTGGCAATGCAGAGATTTGTCTATATTAATATATTTTTTTAATTTCTTTTTTATTTTTGATTTATGTTGAAAAATTAACTTTTTTTTTTCCTTGAAATTTTGTTTTAAGTTTGAACACTGGTGAAAAATAGATTTCAAATGTTTTGATACACTGGTTCAACTTTTAATCTGTTTCTAAAACTAAACTGTACTAGCACTTAGTAGTCTATATGCAATAGAGCATTGTTTAACATGTACCAGAAACAAAATGCATAAAATAATTGGGATTTATAGAATAATATACTTGTAATGTTATTAACATCAACTTAGAAAAAAAAAGAGGCCTTAATGTTTTTCTTAATAGAAGTGAGACATGGTTTGTCAGAGCTCACTAAGGAGCAAGTTCCTTACCCTTGGGTAATGTTCTTAGAGAAATATAATTAACTACCAACAGAGAGGAGTTCACTGAGCTCAGGGATACATACAATGTCATCAATTCCCTAAGTGATATTTCATCTTTCATTATTTATGTACTGATGACAAAGAAAGTCCCTCTTTCAATCAATTCATGTGCTCAGAGGAAGGCAGGGAGGTGTTTGCAAGAAAAATGTCACAGAAATTATGCTTCAGCTTTTCTGGGTTCCTCCCTGTACCTTTGGGATTTTGTCAGGCATACAGCTTCCATCTGACACAGCATTGTGGTCAATAAACAATGCAGGAGAGTGTGAAAGCCACAGTAATCTCTTTTAAGTTAGTCCATAGAAACAGGAGATTGGATCTGGTTGAAAAATGTAAATTTGTTTTTTAAACTGATCCGTTTCAAGTTAATTTCAACATAAAACAGTACAAATAATATTTTGTGAAACCCTTTTATCTCTGTAGTTTGTGGTCTGCCTATGCATAGTGTAGCTAATAACCAAATAATTTGAAGGGATCTGAAAGTCTTTTGATAACAAAATTTTGATTAGCTTTTTCAGTTTGAGTAACAGATAACCTGGAAAGTACAGATGTGCCATATAGATCCCTCATCAGTTGATTTCTATAACTTAAAAAGTAATTCTAGTTTAAACTTAGTATCTTTAATGACTTCTTTTCTTCAAATGTGTGTCAAATAGAGTAAGACAAATATTTTTTTACTGCTCTTGCCAATGTCCTATTCCTCTTTAAAAGTTATGAAATCATGAGCTTTTTATTCCTTTTAATCTTTAATCAATTATTGTATTTTGAAATAATTAATTTAATCTTATAGAGCATTACTCTGTTTGTAATGGTGGCGTATCAAATAGTGTGTACATTTCCCTTTTTCAACATTTCTAACTATTTTTTTTTTTACTTGTGTGTTTGTGTGATTTATACTTCTTTTAAACTTTCCATTTGTAAGATAAAATTTTTATATTGAAGCTGTCACAAAATCAACTGGAAATAACAAGTAGAACAATAGATTTCCTTTTACATTTCAAGATATTTAATATAAATCCTTTACATTTCCAAAGTACCGGTACAAAAAACAACTTTTCAACTAGGATACCATGCTTTTTACAGTGGTTATTGTTTTAATATCTTTTTTTTTCCAACAATAAGCCAGTCAGATCAGTTTTATAATGCCTAGCTGGAGTCTAGTTCGTCTAAATTGATTTCAAAATAAGGTTGATACTGAGATAACACCTTGCATGTAAAGTATGTCAATCTGTTATTATTTTGCTCATTGAAACAATCTAATTGATTGAATTTTTTGTAACCCTAAGAGAGAGCTTTTACAACACCCCTGGAATTAATTGAAATATTATTTCCAGCCTTCAAATGAAAACAAGAAATGAGTACAATTTATCATATCAGAGCTACAATGAGGCAAATTTTGCATATGGAGATTGTAGTTTCAGGTGGACACTTCATTTACAAAATGAAAAAAAGAATTAGAAACCATGTGTTCCTCTAGTCAGTTCCTGTAACATACATTTAGTTAGGCTTTTCTTATCTCTAGTTAGGTTTTAGCTTTACTAGTCAAAAATTGATTTCATTGTTTCTAAATACACAGATGAATAAATGTTGTTGATTTCATTCTTGTTATTCAGTAGATAATTAGATCCTAAATCATTTGTATGTCAGATAATATTTGATCCAACTAGCTTGACAAACAAAAATGTTACTGTTCCAATGCGAACTACACTTTGTATAGTGAATATGCCCTACCCTTCCCTTTAAACAAAAATTAATAACCTCTTACTAAATTATAAATAATGAAAAACAACTATACAAAGGGGACATAATCTTACCAGTTGACTACCAAACAAGAGAAAAATGTCAGTTTTCAATTAAATTGTTTTAAATTGAGTGTTTGCTACTACCTAGTGTTTGTTATTGAATCAGTGAGTCATTCATTTAGACTTAGTTTGTCTCTAACTGTATGCCTGTCAAAGAGTTGAATCAGTTAGTGAGTGAGTAATTAATTTAGACTTAGTTTGTCTCTAACTGTATGCATGTCAAAGAATGTTCAATTCCTGTGATAGTGGTTTTTATAGACAATTCAGCATTGGTTAACTGCAATTATAACAATCGTTTCAATAATAGAACTACTGGCTTTGTCTTCTTTTTAATCTATGTTTTTGTTGTCTCAATCAATTATTAACTTTCAACATTTCTTGGATTATTGTATGAATCTTTTTTTAAGACTACTACAACATTCTAGAAGAGTTACCCAAAGCCTAATTCCAACTCAGACTGTCCTGTCAAAAACAGAAATGTTCACATTTCAGCTAACTCAATTGCACAAATGATCAAATGTTATAAAACAAACAAAAAATAATTACAGACTATTTATGTGTACTACTGTTGTTATGAAAATAAAATATAATAACAAAGATTGTGGCTAAAATGTTTATTAATATCTAAAATGCATTTTTGAAAATTTGCCATTACTTATATAATCATCATCTGTTAAATCTTGTGTAGGCTCGAACTAAAATGGCAAGTCCTAACAGTGAGCTACCTAACCAAAACCAAGGAACCTGAAGTTTCTGTAAAAGATAAATAGAATTGTAAAATTTGGCTTTGGCTTTCATTTAGGGATGAAAAAAATATTCATTATAAATCAAGACAATATATGTACACAGACCAAGAAATTAAACTGCTTTAATGAAGTGTTGATGACATAGAAATAGTTTATTCTTCAAATACTTGTGTTATCCTTAAGTAACTCTACACTAACCAACCATATCCAACCACATGATGCATTTATGTCAGTGCATTGATTGGATATTACATTTTTCAATAACAAGATAATATGACATAATACAACAGTATACCTAGTATGACATATAATACAAAAGTATACCTATGATGGCTCACTTCAAATACCAAATGATATTAGTGCCACATAATTCTAGAGCTAGTAAGTATATGTATACTGTGACTGATGCCTCTTAGCTTTTTTACTGGCAATGCTAATGTCAAAATGATTGATGCACTAGTCTGATCAACTTTCTGTACACACAGAATAAACATATGCTAAGACTCTACTCCTTCTTTGGGAAAATAATACAAGTTTAGGGTTACTTCCTCTTTTCTTATTCAACTCTTGGTCTCTTCAGCAGGAAGTTGCTGTGTAAATGTGTAACTATGATTCTTGGTAAGATGTCATACAAATTAAGAAATCTAGAGAGATGGCTTATACTGTCCAGCCAACCTATTATACTTGTTATTATGCATATCTAGTGGTTGGAGGACTTGACTAACACGCTAAACCTGATATTTCATATAATTTTCTTGAAGTATCACATTTGGCAGGTGTAATTAGAAAGATACACCTATAAAATTTAAAAAAGAAGACAGGTCAGGATTTAAAATAACTTCTACAGAAAAAAGTAAATTTGTTATACAGATCGGCCAAGATAAGAAGCCCGAAGTCAAGCAGTGTGTGATATTCAAATCCAGAGCATAACATTATGTCCAGCAGCCATCTTATGTTTTGCTTGTCAATGTTGCCTTGCCAGTTGTTAATGGTGGTTATAATAGCATTCTCCATAATGTTTTCAACTGAACAAAGAGTGTTAATTCTTATTTTTGATTGTAAATCGTTTGTAACATTAAATGAAAGGTTCATGATGAAATACATAATAATTATATTATGATTTACTTTTCTCTAAGTATTTGTACTTCTGTAATCAAAGGAAGCCTCTTTTATCTTGGCCACTCTGTATTAGGTAGGAGATTTGCTTCTTAAAAAAATTAAATCTTTTATGTCAAGTTATGTAACAGCAATAGAAATCATCTTCAAAAGAATTCTTTTTAAATGGACTTACTTTTTCCTGAGAAGCCAATGTAACTCCTGACACTTGACCTTTCTTCAAAGGATGTGGTACATTAGGTTGTTCAGCAGTTTCATCTTGCAAAAGTTTCCCTTTCATGAAATGTTTTCCTGTCTCAAATATCTCCACTTTTACAATTTTGCCCATTATATTGTCTTGTTTTAAAACTAAAACCTTATAACATCAGAGAGAAAACAAAAATACATAAATCCAAAGAAATATATATATATATAAGTACTTTATAAAATATATATTGGTATGTTAATTAAAATAAATAACTTTATATAGATATTTTTAAGGTGAAGCTTGTGCTACATATTTTGGGCTCATTAATTCTAGCATCCCCAACCTCCCTCCTCCTCAATAGGGAACAGTTGTACATATAAGACTATTCTCCAATAGTGGATGAAAAGTGAGCATAAGGTGGATAAAGAAAATGTTTAAGGGACACCATGAAAGCCTCCCTGAGAACCTTCAACATGGCCCCTGCCAACTGGGAGACTTAAGCAAATGATAGAGCATTGTGGTGTGAAAACTGGCCCAATATTTTGCTGAGGACAAGAAAACGGCCTTGGCTGATGAAATGCGCTATAGAAAAAAATAAAGGTGATGGACACAAGCTCCAGCTGGTATTGTCCAGTGAGCAGCTAAACATTGCTGCCTCACACAAGCTCCAGCTGGTATTGTCCAGTGAGCAGCTAAACATTGCTGCCTCACACAAGCTCCAGCTGGTATTGTCCAGTGAGCAGCTAAACATTGCTGCCTCACACAAGCTCCAGCTGGTATTGTCCAGCGAGCAACTAAACATTGCTGCCTCACACACGTTTCACCAGCCACATAAGAGACACAAAACTGCAATGCAAAGACCTCAACCACCTCGGTGACAAGAGTGGTCATCAACTTATCATGATGAATAAACTTTAAAATTATTTTTTTATGAATACCAGCTGGGCATGGTGGTTGAGTTGTAATGCTTCTGAACCAAGAGGTCTTGGGTTCAAATTTCAGTGAAGACTGGGATTTTGAATTTCTGGATTTTAGGACTTCCCTGAGTCTACCCCACTCTAATAGAAACCTGACATAAGTTGAGGGAAAAATAAAGGTGGTTGATCACATTGCCAGCCATACAACACCCTCGTTAACCATCAGGCCATAGAAACAGATTATTTCTAAATCATCTACCCTATAGAAAACAAGGTCTAAAAGGGGTACTTTAATTTTTTCTTTACATCACACCAATAGATATATACCATCTTCTCACCATCAACAAAACAACAAACAATAAAATTAACATTAGATAAGGAAACTTTAGAAAAAAATGACAGCCCTACATATCTTGCAGTCACCTATGACCCGAGATTAACCTGGAAAAAAAAAATAGAAAAAACACAGAGTAAAGGCATCCAGAAACTATCTTTATGAAAAAATTAGCTGGCACAGAGTGGGGAGCTAATCACAGCATCCAGAAAAAGACCTATACCAGTTACGTAAGACCTGTTCTAGAATATGGTGCCACAGCATGGGGCTCAGCAGCCCAAACCAACCTAAGAAAAATAGACAAGGTTCAAATAATGACAGTAGCAATCAAAACAACACCCATAAGAGCTATGGAGGAAACGCTGCCCTGGTCTCTCTAGATGAAAGAAGAGAAAAATCCTTTCCCAATTTACTAAATTGGAAACCTTGGAGAGGCACCCACTCAGAACAAAAATCCACAAAACTGGCACAAAAAAACGTCTCAAAAGGACCAATTTCATACAGGAATCTCTAAACCTAAAAAAGAAACACCAACTTTAAAAAATAACTCTGGAATCCCACGATACATCATAATGAATCGCCATCCTGAGACGAAAGCTCTCCTCCTACTATAAGAGACAATAATGAAAATATAACAAAAAAATCTGACTACATTCCAACAGAGCTCATGGAAATAGTGAACTGTTTTCTACAGACTCAATTATCCTAGCAATAAGTGGATCAGAGTTTGCACGGATGGCTCATCTCATATAGCCACCACTAATGGAGGAGCTGGAAAACTCATTGAATGGCCCGATGGAGAAAAACTAGAAAAATCCATTGCAACTGGAGAGCTCTCTGATAGCCACAGAGCAGAAAGGGAAGCACTAGCACTAGCTGCTACCATGCTAGCAAAGCATCCAAGTACCCCACCCAGTCTGATTGTCTTTCTAACCGAAGAGAAAACAATCCTCCAAAGCTTGGAAAACTCTGATTCCTCCTATATAAAATGACTCAGGACAGCACTTATAAAGCTCAACAACAACAGCAAAAAAACTGTTATTCAATGGATACCAGCTCATATAGAACTAGAAGGAAATGCTGACATATTGCCACAAGTGGGAGAACAAACTCACAAAAAACCATTGCACTCTATCCAGAAGAAATGAAGAAACTAATAGTAAATAAAATAAATGAGAAATGGACAAGCTCTCATCCGAATCACAAGAAAGATGATACCTATTATAAGCTATCCTGACAAGATCAATGTCTAATCTTTCAACTCAGGACCGGAACAACCGAATGAGACATTTGTTCCAGAAGCTCAAAATTGAAACCAGTGAAATCTGCCCATGTGGAGTATCACCAGAGAATGCTGACCATGTCCTTCAAAAATGTTCTCTTTACCATGAGGCTCTTACAAGACACTGGCCCCAAAACACCCCAATAGAAAGATAACTAAATGGAGAGCTCCTGATTTGAAAACCACTGCGCAGTTCATCTCATATTTTGGTTTAGTCATCTGAAAGCTCCAACATAAAAATGAGAAAGAGGAAGAAGAAGACCAATAGATCTAGGGAGTTGAATTTCTATAGAGATATAAAATTTTTAAAGAAATTTAATGAAAAATCACTTCACTTTTTGAGTCTATATATTTTTAGAAAGTCTTTAATAATGTAGTGATTGTTTAGTCTACAGCATACCTGATCATATGATTTATTGTGAGCAACAAAATATTGTTGGTCAAAGGACACTTCTGTTACAAGAACCTCTTGTATGAGCCCTAACTATTTGGGCAAAAAGAAGAAAATAAATAAATCATCATAGATTTAAAGCATGTACAAAAGAGTATATTTCTATTATAAATGATTTTTAATTTTGAACATAAAATGTTCAAAATAACACATGTTGATACATTACAATCAAAATAGATTAGAACGACTGATTAACAACTTTTACATACTTACTTCGAGGGAACAAAAAAATAGAAAAACTTGTTTTCCAGGCAAAGTATCATTTGTCTTAAGGCCAACACAACTAAAGTGTCATTAGAGTCAGCAGTAAACCTAAGTGTTTTTTTTTTATTTTTAAGGCTGATAGTTAACAAAAGTTAACAAAAGTCATATGTTTTTATGGCAAAGAGTTAACTTCAAGGGAAACTGATGGTTTTGAAACTCCAATTTTTGATATATGTGTTTTGATTTAAGATAATGAATATATTGTTCTTTTTTTTAAATTTGCAATAATAACTCAGTAATTGATGTTATTCTGACGTAATTTTCCTGCACATCCGAAATGGTCTGACTTTCACCGGGTTTCTATGTGACTTCACACAAACCTATTAATTTAATCTATTGACTTACTGTATAACAGAAAACCATACAGTAAAGTTTACATTCTCGTAAAAGAAACATATCTTCGTCTATGCAGTAAGATCTAGATCTTGTAAACAGAGAAAAAAATGTGTGTTAAAAGTAGATTTACATGCTTGACTAAACACGGCAGTGTGTATTTTCTCACCTGACCACTCAACACATAACAAACACTATCGCTTGGTTGTCTTTTCATGACTGACTACACATAGTCTAGACTAGCCTTACACTGACTAGTTTATTAGAATAAGCTAGACACACGATCTACTTTTTGGGACAGGGAGGGAGATGAAAATGTTACTTTTTTCTTGAGCTGGTTATCCTAATGCTTTTAGATCTATCTATAAATATATATAACTGTACCATAGCTCTGGACTAGGCCGTCACTAAGCCTAACAACTTCTGTAAGAATGAAGCGATATGATTGGTTAAATCTACTTTCCCTTTCAATATTGTTAAGGGAAGTGATGTTTGCCTAAGCTAAAAACAAAATCTCAAAAACCCCGTTTTTTTTAGATGTCAAGAATTTACTGACTAATTTATTCAATAGAAATGTTTCTAAGCTTTAAAATAAAAAATGGTAAAATGTTTACTATTACAACTTTTTACATTTAATTTAAATATGTCAATAAGTCAAATTTGAAAAAGCATTGGAGTTTCCCTTTAAGTCTTTGTCTTATTCCTTTCTATGTCCCTCTGCTAGTGAACTAGTGGAAAGCACAACCACCTTTACATTTTCTATCAGCTATGAAATATTGAGCAACCAATATCATGAGTACAAATCTTCATCTCCTCCTCAGATGAAGTCCATTCAAAGTTAGAAAGGTTGACTCTCCCTGTAAAGCCCTAGGATCACCAAGAAGCTCTTCACTAACCCTTGTGCCTGAAGGTTTCTCTATGTATGAGATCATTACTGGGAACTGAAAAGCATGGATGCCTAGCTCTTGATTACACAGCCATCACATTCTAGTCTATGGCACCTTCATTAAGACAATTACCTTGTGGGTGTATGGGTGGTATGACTGAAATAACTCGGAAACTACTTTTGTCCGCTTCTTCACCTAAAGAGACCACAAATATAAAAAATAGAAATGAAAAGACGAAACAAATAAAGGTTATACGCGTTATATTTAAAACATATATTATCAAGGCTTAGTATTCAAAACTATTGTAAGAATTCCCATTGTATTATGTTTAAACAGATCATATCATGCCTGAGTTTAATTCATGAAGTAATGACATTAGAGGGACTTACTTCTTGAGCAGGGATTCTCTGCATTTTATAGGCCAATGTTCCTGGCCTGGGAAAAAACTGATTGATAAAAAGACTAGCAAATTTGTACTTTTCAACCAGAGCCATTGTTTCCTTGAAATCCTGCAAAAGTAAAACAAACACAATTTTTAAATGTAATAAATATTCAAACTATAAAGTAAAACTATATTTAACCATTGTAACATTCAACAAGATTGCAAAAATTAGCATAAGCCTTGACAATTTATATCCAGAAAATGCTTGTGATAATTTTTGTTGGGAAAAATGCTGCACTTTGTACTCTGATACAGCTCCCTTTATGAAACCTTCTAAAGCAGTCATGATGAATGAACCCCTTTGAGTGCACCAATGTGGCCAGACAAGTGCTGTCAAGTAGTTTATTAAACTTTTAATGTTGATCATTAAAATTGTACCTTATAAATTTTGCTGCCC
The DNA here is from genome assembly GCA_036873155.1 of Biomphalaria sudanica. Classification (NCBI taxonomy): domain Eukaryota; kingdom Metazoa; phylum Mollusca; class Gastropoda; family Planorbidae; genus Biomphalaria; species Biomphalaria sudanica. The sequence continues at coordinate 921,815 of JAZGLO010002262.1, read as the reverse complement.
TCAAAACAACATAATGGGACCAAGGAAACTATTGGGACAATTGTTGTACTTTAGCTCTATTAAGTTTAAAAACACATAGACACTTTGTACTTTTGATTCCTTACAAGACAAATAGAAACATATAAATTTAAATTCATATTATCTTTCCTTTTATAAATCCCCTGAAACTTTTTTTCTTCATCTTTTAATGGAACACCTGCATTATAGAAGATAGATGTACCTTAAATTATCGATCTTTAAAATTAAGTAGGTTCTCATAATTAGTCAATGCATTCAAATATAAAATGTAAATAAAATGTAAGCTACAAGTCCAGGGTGTCAATAAACTTTTGACCGTAGTGCATAAGACATGAGATGAGTGATAAAAAATTATTTTAACTATACCTTCATTTCATAGAATTATTGGCATGAGAGCACAACTAGATGGTCAAAATAATGAAAATGACTGTCATTATTTAGATATTGTTTACCTGCACAATGCCTGAACATATATTGCCTGTGTTTGCTTAAACAATTATAATGTGCATGCTTTTCTAATTAATTGTCTGAATAGATCTTCAGTACACACCTACAAGTCTAGGAAACTATCTCTGCACATGAGTTACTAAAGGAAGAAACATGAAGGATGTATTATTCAGCCTACCTGGTCAGTTTCTGTGGGAAACCCACAAATTAAATCAGTTGCTATGTTCACATCAGGTACCCTGAAAAATATTTGTGATTAACACAGAATAAAATATCTACTTCAGAAAATCAAGCTCAATTATATATATATTTATATATATATATAAATGTGTACGTGTGTATGTATATATATATATATATATATATATATATATATATATGTGTGTGTTAATGCAACGCCAGGTGATAACATATGCCCAACCTGTGACCACAGCTGTGTATCAAGGATTGGCCTCTTTGGTCACACAAGTAGTTGCAAAGGGAAAAGATTGGCTCTTGAGGCAGAATAAATATTTATATATATATATATATAAAGTCTAAACATAATAAAGAAAAATACACTATTACATCAATATTCCTAATAATATAATACAAAGTCAGAAACAAAAGTGGTAAGTTTGAATTACTTCCTCGCCTAAAGAATAAAGGGTTTTATGATGTGCTAATACCAAGTATCAAAATGCTGTACATTCTTTAGTTTTTCTTCAATTGCTCTCTACTTCTCTATAAATATTTTTACCTTTCTCTTAAATAGTCCACAACATGTCTAAAATCTGCAACACAGTATTCTCTCCTCATGTCCATCAAAACACTATCAGATCCAGACTGGACAGGTACATGAAGAAATGAGTATACCCTTGGATGGGACAGAATCTTGGACATCTCCTGCCATAATCAAAATAAAATATGTGTAATAGTAATTGTTTACAGCTCAAAAATTTTAACATATAAGTAATAATAAAGTATCTTCAATTGTTCTGTGGACTCACCTCTAAATGTTCTAAAATATAAGGGGGGTTCGTCATACCAAGCCTAATCATGGCACCTTGTGGTACAACTTCAATAAGCTTCCACAACAGTTCTGGAAGAGTGACACCAATGTCTCTGCCATATGCTCCCAAGTCCTCAGAAGTTAACCAAAGCTCAACAACTCCCTCTGATTTAAATTGAAAAAAAAGGTAACATCTTTGTATCACAATATTGAATTTTCATGAAATATATTTGATATATAAAACTATTTATATGAATTAAACAAAACTGAATGAGTCTTGACACAATGTACAGATTTCTTAAATATTGTACAAAGTTATAATAATGACAATTTAAGATTGAATTTAAATATTCTTTGTGTGCCCCACAAAGTATTGATTCAAATACTTTTAAAATTTTCTCAATGACAATGACTATTTACCTGAAAAAGACTGTTTGGCTCGCTCCACAATTTCTTCTGGTCTGTAACTACCAAGTTCACCCCTTGCATGTTTAGTTTTGCAATATGTACATTGATTTAAACATCTGCACAGTTAGGGATGAACAAAAAGTAGTTTTTATTATTAAAACTAAAAAGTAAAATCTTTCATCTGGCTTAAAACAAGGAACAAAAAAAAATCAATCTTTTGAATACTTATAAATAATGCTTCTAGATCACTGTATTTTGTCTTTTAATTTATGTATACACTGTATATTACATTCACTTTTCTTTTTTCACACTCCCAATTGAGGAATTACAATTAGTTAAAGTTAGCAATTTCTGAAACCAATTTTATGATTTAAAAAAATATTGTTGTCTTTGTACATCCCAATATTTCCCTATAAATAAATAGGGTGTACTTAATGTGAGGATCAACTGTTGGCAATAGTGCATAATGTTTCAGAACTATATATAGCTTGCTTGTTGTCAGCCTTGGGACAGCTGTCAAATTACAGTCAGTCAACATTGACCTGTGATTACACTTGTTTAGTTTCCACAAAAGATATACTTATTCACAGATGTATGTGGACCTAAATAATTTGAGTATTTAGCAGCAAGGGTTTTTTAAGTGTATAAATACAGCTTCTGGCACCCAAAAAATTCCCCAAGAAATGACTGGAACTTCTCTTTTAGGTCATAATATGTTTGAAGTTGTGTCCGCTGGAGTTGAATCAGCTTCTGCACTAAATGGTGAGCAGATGGTATTGAAAACTGATTCATCACGTCTTAAAATTTGCTTTTATAAATCTCACAATTAAGGAATCTAAAAAAGACATGTCTTTTTCAATCATTTTAAAAGAAATTTTTTCACCTTTCAGTAAAAGAAAATGACAAAACCTGTTTTCTTTAGCTTGTTTGGAGAAATGGGAAAACCTTTTTTGAAAACATTTAACATGCATTTACATTTCATATGCAAACAACCCATTGCAATAGCAATCCTGAAAAACATTAAATCTTTCTTCCACTCTTCATTAGAAATATTAATAACAAAGTCACAGACAATTTCTTCCTTGAGATTCCATATTCTTCTCATTATCTTGCCCATGCTAAGCCAGCGGATACATCGAAATATTTTGTTTCTACGTCTTCAAGTACTTGGCGGAACTGCCTGTGGTTAAGATTCCTAGCTCTATGTTTAATCATAAATCATTATGAGATACTCTTCAATGATATACTGATATTTTATCAGCTTTGTGCAAACTTTCCTGTTTAGAGTTTATGGTTAGGATATTCTTTTATTTAAAAAAAATAACAATCGTTTTTCTCAGGCAAAGATTGAGCTCCATCAGTTGTTACACTTGCCTTCTTGTTCCAAGCATATCCAACACTCAACACAGTTCTTCATAGCATTAAATAAATAATGACCAGAGATTGTGTGTATTGAATTATAGCCAATAAGCATAATCTTCGTTTACTCAAAACTTTTTATAATGAGACAGTGTCAATAATTTAAAAAGACATTATTTTTGCTATATTTGCATTTTATATGTATATACTATGGGCACACCTGATTTCTGTAGGTGTCGGCGGGCGGCACGAAACACTCTGGCGGGTCGCATGTGGCCCGCAGGCCCCCCCCCCCATTTTAGATGATTGCTTGAGACAAGAATGATAAACAGTATAGCTTATGTAGTGATTGGGGTTCAGGAAGTGAGCAAGGACTCTGGCAGATAACAAAGTAAAAGACAAAAGTATTAATGTATAATACCTTTGTTATTTTTTTCATTTAGTACGATGATGTAACACTAGTTCACCTAATCAAATATTTCTCAATATATCAATATCTTATTTTTAGAAAGCACCATCAATCAATTATCTCTAAATAACTTTATTCCATTAAAATACATAAAGCAAAAAAATTAGCAGAAGAAAAAAATTCAAAGAAGACCTTAGTTATTATTGCTCTGAATAATGCAGACTAAAAAACAAAAGTATTGATTTTTAAAAAAAGGGTATAGATTAGTCTGAAATATATATTAGTCAGTGGTAGTGCCAGTTAGGAGTGATATATATATATATATATATATATATATATATATATATATATATATATATATATATATATATATATATATGCGTGTTTGGTGTTTATAAAGTAATATAAAGTGTTGTTGTTTTTTTTAAAAAGGGGGGGGAGTTGATTTTGGTGTTGGGATGAGAAATTCTTAGCTAAAGGGAGATAAATTAAGTAATAACCATATATAAATTATGCAATGCTAAAAAAATACATTTGTGAACGAATTTAAATAATTAAAAAAAAGAATAATAAAAAAGAATCAGAACTAACCCAGTATTTATAGCTATGATCTCAATAAGAGGATTTTTTCTTATTTTTGGTAGACTTAAAGGAGCACCACCAGCCTTCTTACCAGATGATTTCTTTTGACCCATTAGTCGTACAGAGTTACCTAATGGGGAGTAAAATTTATAACATTAATTAATATACAATAATGATTTCTAATTTTTTTCATAGAAACTTCAAATAAGTGAGTTAGAAAATAAAGAGTCATACCTAGACAACACAGCTAAGCATAACTAATCTACAACTCAAAAGTATATTAACACCCATCCCAATAAAACAAAATGGAGTGCTTTACCTTTAAAAGTTTCCTCCACCACCTCCACCACTCTGTCAATTTGTTGAACGCCAATGACACTCAGACCCTGCACATTAGATATATACAATTAGGCTAATAATTTACACAATGTAATTTTACATTGATTTTAAGTAGGATTACTTAAAAGTAAATTGTCGTAAAATTTGACACACAATTATTTTTATTACAGAAATAAAATAGTCTACCATTAAAAAAAAAAAAAAAAACCAACTACTCAATGGATTTTTTGGTTGAAAGCAGGAGCTTTAACAAAATAAAGAACAAGAATGTCTACTAAAGTGCTTACAGTGAACTTTTAACTAAAAGGGTTTTTAAACTACAAGCACGACAACAGTTAACAATAGTCGGTGAAGCTATGTGGTGTTTCTTGTTTGATTTCTGCAAAACTGAATAACTGATTAACAGATATTCAACAATGTTTCAATGCTCAAAACTAAGTCAATAGTCCTCTTAAGCCATATGATTATGGTGCTGTACCAATTTTGGGGCAATTTCCAAAATGGCATTATGCATTTTTGCATATTTACCAATACTTGACTATAATACTAAAAAATGAATCAGAATCTAAAAACAAACAACTACTCATAATTAAACCACAAGGTTAATCATTCCAAATGTCTGCCACTATCTATTTACATTGAATTGTTGTGGATTTACATGAACAATTTCTGAAAATTTAGTTAGTTGTAGGGACGAAGGTATACTAGTGTTTAACCATTGGGTTGTAACTCTGCTTGAACATAGAGATCAATGGATAATAGTGTTCCTGTATGGTCTAAGAAAAACAAAATTGTTTCTGTACCATTTGTCATCTATAATGATGTGTGTTACTTTAAAACTGCTGATTTCAAACTTTTAATTATAAAATAAACCATTGAAACAAATTATTTTTAGCAATACGCTCGCAATTACCTGAATGTAATCAGCCTTCTGATGCCCTTGTGGGACACATCCAGCCACAACTAATAATTTTCCCATAGACTGAGCTTCTTTGATAGCATTTCGGAAGTGATCTTCTGCTGGATTCTTAACAGTACAACTATTTAACAACCACAAATCAGCCTCTTCTTTTTGTTCTAGACAAAAAAAACAATTTAACATAACAGCCTTGCAACAATAGACATATTATTTGTTAATGCAGGTTGTTTTTTTAATTTATGAAAGTGTTTCAACACCTACTTACTTTGTCTCTTACTGATACAACTGAATAATAATAATATAAAATATATATTTTTAGTCCTTGGTGATTGAATATTATCTTGCCACATACATACATTTTAAATGTACTGTCCAGCTGGTACCTGGCTCTAACTCAATTATATGTACAAAATTTGAATCTTGAAACTAGGATGGGTGGTTAGAAGAATTTATTTCTACAAATAAACCTACAAAATGTGAATAAATGAATTCTGAATGAAGTATATATAACCTGTTATCTTGTATCCATAAGCTGCAAGTTGTCCTGCCATGTACTCGCTGTCTGAACTGTTATGTGAACAACCCCATGTACGAACATATATTTTTTGTGTACCTTTAAGTCATTTTTAAAAATTATTAAATTTTGGAAAAAAGTAAACAAACAAAAAAAAACTTTTTTTTATTTTTAATTTTCTTGTCAAATAAGTTTTAAAATTGTTAGCAAATAGCTTGCTTGGAATTATGATTCTAAGAAGAGCTAGTAAATAAGCTTATAAAGTAGCATATATATGCATGCATGTTATGATTTTTTTTTTAATATTGAGTTATTGTTAACTGATGTTTTGTCTACTCTCGTTGTGAAGATGTTCAGCACATATATGAAGTTATCTCTTTTTTCATAAAATCAAACAATACTTACATTTTTCAAAATTATCATGTTCTCTAAATATTATTATATTTGAAAAAAGGAAACCTTAAAAGTAATTTTTAGACAATGAAATTTTAAATTATTTTTTTTTATTATTCTATGAATCAAAAAAAATTTTCTCTGGGAAAAAAACTAGAGAACTGATGAACAATACTGTTACACAGTTTGAGTTTTCTGCTGATCATAAAGCTATCCCTTGCTTTGTCAAGTATTTCAATTGCTACAATTAGTCATTCCTGAAGTAGAATTATACTAAGTCTAAAATTGGAAAGATCTCTAAGATGATTTTATTAAATTAAATTTGAGATCCAAGACTAGTCTGTCTCAGTATAGCTAATTTATGCTACATAAAGATCTAGATAATAAATTTAAAATAGATCATGATTTGATGTATATTATAATTATGTATTTCTGATTGGCATAAAACCCTTAGGACACTTACAAAGAAGGCTTGATTTTACAACCCAACTCGAGCTGACTTGTGCTTTGTGACAGCCTAAACTTAGCATGGGAACCTTCTCCCTGATATCCCACATGTCCATAAAATAGATTGGGTATTGGACCATGCTATAACTAGATCTATATATGTAAGTCTATAATCTTAGACGAGATTAAAGTAGGACAGCCTAACAGAGATGCCCCCTGTAAGCGCTATACTGATCAATTCAGGTGCCATTTCATCCTCACTGGCATATCTATATTATATAAGAAAGTAGCTGGCAGCAGATGACCACTGAAAGAGACAGTTGGAGAGCTCTCACAAAGGCTGCAGGATACACATTTGGCGGAAAACAAATTGAGCTCTCAACATTCTACTTTTAGGACCATTTTTTCGACCAAATTCAAATTGGCTATTATTGACATATTATATATCAAATTTATTGCCCAAGAATAGAGGAATTAAAAAAAAAAAAATCAGAAGCAGCAGACAATTATTTAATTTGAAAAAATGAGGTCAAACACACTTACCCCTAATAATGAAAAATCCATCACTCACAGAAGATATGTCCAATTATCCATGAATTTCACAAGTTCACAATATTATTAATAGAAAAATGTATCACAAAGTAAAGTATATTTATAGAACATTTGAAAAAAATATATAAACAAGTGTTTTAAGACATTTATGCCTATTAATTGAGCCACCCCCCAGAACCCACCCCTTCGGTAAAAAAAAAAAGTTGCAAATTATACTTTATCATCATCCTGAATAACAAAACCATTATCAGTTTTGACATAATATGTATCAATTTTAATGCCCAAGAACAGAGGAATAAAAAAAAAGTAAATTCATTAACATCAGACAAGTATTTAACATAAAAAAATGAGATCAAACACACTTACCCCTAATTGTAAAAAATCCACCATTCACAGAATTTCACAAATTCACAATATTATTAACATAAAACTGTGTCACAAAGTAAAGTATATTTATAGAACATTTGAAAAAACAAACAAACAACTTTAAAATGTATTAATAACTAATAAATAAGCACCCTATTCGGCCCACCCTACCATAAAAAGTAACTTTTTTTTTCAAAAATTTATCTTCATTTTTTTACATAAATACAGTATAATATACTATTTATATCAATATCAATTTTAGATAAAGGGTATAGACTAGAAAAGATCTAATATTAAATGAAATATTATCAAGATATAAATAGATCTAGTTCTTGATAATTTCTAGATCTAGGCATTTGAGGTCTAGACTCTAGACCTAATAATAGGCTTAAGCTAGAAGTGCATGGTGTTTTCTGTTTACTATCTCAAATAATCTCAATTTTTGTATCTGTTGTAAATGTTGCTGAGAAAAGAAATAAAAACATTTATTTGGTTTATATGTGTTTGTTGTTATTTTTAACGATGTCTTTAAGTCATAAGTAGATCTATTCTTCTATAGTCTATATCTATAGAGATTTAGAATTTACTATTTAGTCTTATAGTCTATAAATCACAAACATAACAAGTATTATAATTATTAGATCTAGTGTCTAGATAAAGAAAAATGTAGTATCTGCGTTATTTTGGTAGCTCTAGTCTAGATCTACTAGTACTAGACCTAGATCTAAATCTACCGTCTAGATCTAGATCTAAACAATGGAAGGGATACAGCACTCGATTTTTTACCGGTCAGCATTTTTTTAGATCTAATTTAGCAATACCGTAATTAATTATTAATTTTAATGTAAACATTTGATTTTTAGATTCTATATCTACAATCCAATCTTTTATCCCGATCTTGGTTGTCTTGGCGTTAGTAAAAAGAATTTACAAAGGAAAAAACACTCGTAGTCGCCGTAGAAGTTTCTCTAGATCTAGCCTCTATTAGACAGTTACAGTATATAATCACTAGATCTAGACTGGGGATAGATCTAATCTCTATTATTATAAATTATAGATCTAGGTATTCTATAATCTAGATCTAGATTATAAAATATAAGTTAAAATTAAGATATCGATCTCCATGCGGCATCACACTGTGTAGTGTTTAGCCTGTTTAGCACGTGTGCGTTATTGCCGATGTCCGGTTATTTGATAATCGGTTGTTCGGATGCGACAACTAGTTTTAAAGTACAATAATTACCTTAATAGTTGATAATATTATAAAAAATATTGTCTTATGGATAGTTCGGACTGAGATCGCTTTTAGCTATGTTTCTTTCTCGAGGATTCAGAGCGAATGATTGAAAATCAAGTTTTAAAAAAAGCGTAAGCCCTCTGATTTCAACGACACCACTTCCGATTGGTTTATAAAAAACGTAATAAAACATTATTTTTTATATTTTTTCCTCTTTTTTAAGTAAGAAAATATTGCAATATGATTTCTAAAATAAAAATATGTGTTTCCTAATTAAAATTGGTAATATTTAAGTGTAAATAAATAAATATCGACAAGTGTACATTCGCGACAGCCAATTTTCGTACTTGCATCGAGACTATTTTTTTAAAAACTAGGACAAACGAAACATTCAATTCCTTTTTTTCTTTTCTTGAACATTTACAACAACCATTTTTTAATGGCCAGTAGGCAATTTTTTTCATATAACTATAAAAATAATATGTTTCTTACCTTTTCAAAGGGGATCACATAAAACCATAAGTAAAACCTGTCTGTCGTGAATAGCCTACTTGGTGAATTTCACAAGGGCACAAAATCTTAATAAAAACGAATTTCCACAAAATGTTGCTTATGAAGCTTACACAAACATATATCTACGTATCAGATCTAAAAAATACGCTACAGGTGGCCTAAGTTCAGAGATAATGAATATGGACTTTCAAAAATGCATTTTCAATGGGAAATCTGGTTTCCGCCATTTGAGACCCAAAAAGCCCTTATTGGAGACAGGTGCAGAAGATGCAAAGAAAACTTAGATTTCCAGCGGACAACAGTTTTGTCTGCATGAGATGCAGAAAAACATGCAGATATCGAAACTGGGTTTGCACAGCCAACAAGTGAAATACTGCACTCATCCTTGATATTCAGAATCGAAGACATTTCCATTATTATTAGTAGATGTATCAAAGTATGCTGAAAGTGAGATGCTCTATTTAAGTATTTATCTAGACTAGTCTTAGACTTAATAAGTAAATAGAAAGTCTATCAGTATCCTTTCAATTTTCAATCTATGTTATTTATTTAAAAAATTACCAGGTACATAGCTGTCTCGTTTTTCATTCGCCAAACTCCCTTCTGGATCACAATAATCTAGGTCAATGGATTTAACCTTTTCAGCGATCGTGGTTGTCTTCGTTTTTTTAGAACGTGGTCGAGGAATAATTAAAGGACGATTTCCTTCTCGTTGTTCATGAGAATGATTAGCCGAAATTATGTCTTCGATGTCTTCTAAAATAACATCATTATCATGATTATCACAAGTAGATCTAGTCAATTCATGAGGCACTGGCATTTTCATTTCACAATAACAAGTACTCCAGGTGGTTGGGAGGTTTATAGATCTATCTAGACCAGATAAAACACAGGGAAGACATTTTTAAAAGCTTTTGAATATGCGTATGCAATGCTTCGATTTTTGTATAGATCTGTATTGCCTATTGCATGGTTATGTTTTTTATTTTTCTATGTTACATGATTATCATTACAATGTACTTCCGTTTGAGACAAAAATTATCGGGTAATCTTTACTAACTACATAAAAAAGAGTATGACATTTTGTAGCGGCCCCCGAAAGGGAAAAAGACGTTATAGTTTTGTGTGAAATGTCTGTCAGTCTCGTAGACTAGAAAAGATAGTGAAAATCCGTCATCATACTATTTTAGTCCATTCAAAGTTCTGATTCAACAGCTACTTTTTTCTTTTCTAAAAGCGAAAAATCTAATTTTTAAAATCACTTATGCAAACAGTTTTTCATAAAATACTCCACTTTAACAACTATTCACTATTAATAGTAACAAGGGGAGACTTTTTAGTAGGGGTGTTGGTGGGATCCGTGACTATTTGCCAATATTTTTAACACATTTATGCAAATGGTTTTAGATTTTTTGTCAAAAAATATTTTTTTTTACTTCTGTATTTCTACGATACGTAAGTGCTGCTACATTTACCCAAAAAATAATGTTTACTTTTATTTTCAGAGAAAAAATCTATTTAGTATGCATTTAAGTTGTATGTAAATATAAAATAACAATTGATAAGTAGTTTTTCATATTAACGTGTGAATTGCAATATCCAAAAGTGGTCATAGAACTCTGAACTAAATGAATTTTTTAATTTTTCTTTTACGAAAAGTTTTTTTTTTTTTTTTTGATGATTTGAATAAGTGATTGACCTATTACAAAAAAAAAAAAAAGATCAATTAGATATTCATTATAAGACATCATTTAGGCCAGGTTCACATAATCTAACTTCACATTCACTTTCACCTATCCCTTGGTCTGCTTGACCGCTGGGGCACCACAAAAGATCTGTCAATTTTCTTTCTCCATTCTTCTCTGTCATTTGTCTTTGACAGAAATTCATTCTGATGTTCTTTCTAAAAATATTGATACCTGTCTTTTTACCTGCCTGGGTGGACCACTTCGGGGGCCGATTTTGAGTTTGTGTTTCCACACAAACTGTCCTAATTGTAATCTTGTTGTTTGTACAATGCCTGTAAAACAAACAAACAAAAACACAAACAAAATAAGTAAGCCTAAATCTAAATCATTTCAAACCAAACAGATCTACAGCTTACGTTGGACAACGTTTTTTTTTCTTGTTTTTTGTCATTTGTCTCCATCTTGTGGAACTAGCCTATATATTTCCACGTTTACTTCCAATTTAGCCTATTTAGGCCTATATGTTTAACATAATTGCGATAGACTTACTCGTGGATACGTTAAGATCTTTTCAGCCTATACAAACAAATTATCTGCCAAAATTTGTATCATTATGTTAATCAGAAACACGCACAACATACAGCAACTCATAACACATTAATCAACACCGACTATATATCTAATTATTGGTCTGCAGGGGGGGGGGGGGGAAGAGAAAGGAAAATCAGCCAAAACTGACATCATTCGTCCTAAACATATGGGCCCTATACAGCAGGGGTCTCAAACACGCCAATGTGGCTCGCGAAACTATTTTGTGTGGCCCACGGCCACGTCCGCGAATTAAAAAAAAAAAAAAATTAACAATGACCACATATTAGCCGTGAAATGATTTACAACTGCACAAATCAGTAAATGAGGTGTCACTGTCGCCTACCGACCGCTTATGCTTTCAGCCGAAGCTGGATGAACGGTGGCCTGATTGTAACCGTTGGCCGCTATACCGCCGCTCCGACCGATTGGCCATTGGCCACGCGGCTAGCGAAACAGGAGAAAGAGAGGGAGATGGGGCGGGATGGGGTACATGTGTCAGGCATCGCTCTGGCGTAAAGATACATATAATATTCTTGTTTCTGCTTTGTCATCAGGTTTGTCAGATGCGGTGGAGATTTCATTGTTTACTCACCCCCCACCTCCGAAATGAAATCCCCCCCCCCCCGCTTAGTGACTGATTTTTACTTTGATTTTGTTTATTTTAGGTGAGATTTTAAGACTAAACTATCACTTGCACTAGCACAGCAAAGGAGGTTTTGAGTTTAAACCCCCTACCAGGGGGTTTGAGTTTAACCCCCCCTACCAGGGGTTTTTGCAGTTAAATTCCCCTCTTCTATAACACACAAAAAAAACACGACAATCCCCCAAATTTCACGAGCACAGTTAAGGAAGATTTTGATATTTAAACCCCCTCCAAAATTTACGATAAACTCCCTCTTCAATATAAAAAAAGACAATTACACACTTAAAATTCGATGAGCATAGCCAAAGGGGTTTTGAGTTAACCCCCACACCCTCTTCCGTAGGGTTTGAAGCTTAAACGTACGTCTTCAATACCCGGTATAAAAAAAACGCAAATTACGCACTCAAAATGTTAGGAGCGTAGCTAAATGGATTTTGACTCAGTTTTGAGTTTAAACCCCCCATTCAGCGGGGTTTTAATGTTAAAAAAATACCTCTTTAATATTAAAAACAAAGCAAATTATACACTCAAAATTCTATGAGTGTAGTAAAAGGGGTTTTGAGTTTAAACTCCCCTCCAGTGGAGTTTGAAGCTTTAAAATGTCTCTTCAATATAAAAAAAAGCAAATTACACACTCTAAAATCTATGAGCGTAGCCAAAAGGGTTTTGAGTTTAAACCTCGCTAGCGGGGTTTGAAGCTAAAAAATACATCTTCAATGTAAAAAAAAAAAAAAAACAGCAAATTACGCACTTGAAATGCTATGAGCATTGCCATAAGGGGTTTTGAGTTTAAAACCCCCTACATAGGGTTATGATGCTAAAAAATACCTCTTCAATATAAAAAAAAGCAAATTACACACTAAAATTATTTGAGCGTAGCCAATTCATTTGGGGGTTTTGAGTTTAAACCCCTCTCCTACAGATGGCTTTTTTTTTAAAGTCTAAAACCCCTCCAGATAGTTTTGAGTTTAAGATCCCCCTACAGAGCATTTTGAGGTGGAAAACCTCTATCTTCAATATTATTCTAAAGCAAACTACAGTTAGTAAATTCTATTACAGTAGCTGAATGGGGTTTTTAATTTAAAAAAAAACAACATCTCCAGAGATTTTTTAGTTTTAAACCCCCAACAGATGATTTTGACGATAAAACTTCCCTTTTCGATATAAAATCTAATGCAAACTACAGTCACCTAATTCCAAGAGCTTATTCAAGAGAGGTTACATAATTCTACCAGTGGCGGGGCTCCATTAATAGAGTGCAGTGAATAGTCATGTGCCGAAATTGAAAAACAATAAATGTGGCTCAACAAAGATGGCTAAGACAGATTTTAGGAGTCAGTTTTAGAGATGGGGTCTAAATCAAGGAAATCCTATGCCGAACTGGGAGTCGACCCCATAGTAAGATTGTGACAGAGCGTCGCATGAGGTTTGCGGGAAGAACCTATTCTAGGGCACAATAAACGTCTTCTGAAAGAATGAAGGGTCAGAATGTAATAAAGATTATGTACACACATACATACATATAAATATTTTTTTCGTGGGTGGGGGGGCACAGGGGGGGAGAAAAAATCCCCCCAACACCCCCCCCCGAAAAAAATCCTGGCTACGCCCATGGTGTAGTAGACTTAAAAATGTCATCGTCGTCCAAAAAGCAAAAGATTGGGGATAAAAAAAAGGCTGTTCCAGGAGAAGTGGGAAAATGTAAGTTTTTTTGTATTTCACACAAGTGGGCGAGAAACTCCGCTGTATGATTTGCTTGCAGTGCATCTCTGTGCTCAAGAAATACAACATTATGAAACATTGCATCGAGAACAGTATGCTGGATTGTCCAGCAAACTGCGTGAGGAAAAAGTCCATCACTTGAAAGATGCTTTCAGCAAACAAAGAAACTTTTTTGCACGCATCAACACTGTAAGCGAAGATTCTGTGAAGGCAAGCTTTGTTGTTAGCGAGATGATAGCAAAGGCACCACGACCATTCTCTGAAGGCCAGTTTGTAAAAGAATGTATGCTACAGGCGTGTGAAATTATCTGCCCCGAGTCTACTGGTGTAACAGACACCTCATACTGTGCCGTATTCATTCGTGGGGTCGACGAAAACTTGAACATTGTTGAAGAGTTATTGGACTTACTACCCATGAAAGAAACGACGACTGGACGCGACGTGTTTCAAGAACTGGAAGCTTGTATTGACAGGTGTGTGGGCTACCGTGGGAAAAACTTGTTTCAGTGGCTACGGACGGTGCACCAGCAATGTGTTCAAAGAAGGTTGGTGTTGTTGAGAAACGGAATCAGCTCAGCCTGGCGGGACCTTTTGCAGCCATATACTGTATTCTGCACCAAGAAGCACTCTGTGGTAAAAGTCTACAAATGAAGAACGTGATGGATGTTGTCGTGAAGACGGTGAACTTCATACGTGCACGGGGTCTCAACCACAGACAGTTTGTGTCAAATCTAGCTGATTTAGAAACGGAATACGGAGAGTTGCTGTACCATACGGAAGTCGGATGGTTGAGTCGTGGAAAAGTGCTGCAGAGATTTTTTTAACTGAGGCGGGAAATAGCATTGTTCATGGCAATGAAAGACAGAGACATACCTCAGCTCAGTGACCCAATGTTTTGTCGGATCTTGTTTTTCTTACTGACATCACGCAACATCTCAATGTACTCAATTCACAACTACTGGGCACAAAGCAGCTGATTACCGTGATGTCTGACCGCATCAAATCATTCAGATGCAAGCTGACTTTGTGGGCCACTCACCTGGCATATGGAAACCTGTCTCATTTCTCCTTTCTACAGAGCATAACGGTTGAACGCCTGAAAGACTACGTAGACATCCTCTCCAGACTACTGGAAGATTTTGAACACCGCTTTCAGCAATTCACTGCTCTCGAACCACAGTTTTTCCTTGTTGCCACTCCGTTCGTAGTTGACGTGAAAAACGTTCCAGAGGAAGTCCAGATAGAACTACTGGACCTGCAGGGTGACACAGTTCTGAAGCAAAAATACGCTGATGTTGGCGTTCCAGATTTCTACCAGTTTCTTCCCAGAAAGAAGTTTCCAAACTTATTCTTCGCAGCTGCTAGAATTCTAGCGATGTTTGGGAGTACGTACGTTTGCAAACAGTTTTTCTCCAGAATGAAGATTAACAAAACAGCATTACGATCAAGACTGCACTGATAAACTACACTAAACGTAATTAATAATTATAAAAACTTTATTTTAGCAATTATCTGCAGTGACAGTAGTGTTTGTAAAATTTAATGAAAAAACATTATCTTTTCGTGGTGCGGCCCGCTGACTGATTGTTGCTTTCTACTGTGGCCCACATGCTGATTTGAGTTTGAGACCCCTGCTATACAGGCTGGAGGAGAAATTAAACCATGATAAAATGCATTTAACATTTTCTACTACATTAGACAGTCAGGAGAATGTCGCAAGCCTTTGACTCAATCAATCAGAATTAATCTACAAAAGAATTAAAAGAGGATTTGCAACTTGACCAAACGTATCGAATTATACAGCAAAGTCCTGTTAAATATCAAACTAAATCGCCTTCAAATTCTTTTATACACATTCTTAATGAACTTTTCCCCCCTACAGACCATTAGTTAGAAATAGATAGTCGGTGTTGATTACAGTTATAAGTGGCTGTGATTAACAATGATACAAATTAGGGGTTACGAGAGCACTGTTAGTATTGGCGGGAGAAAAAATAACCTGCGTTTTGCATAATTTAGACGGACTGAGAGAGAGAATGTGTGTGTGCGTGCGCGCGCGCTCGCGTGTGTGTGTGTTTTCAGGTGACGATATGTTGAGGTGTTAGGTTGGTTGCTTTGCGAATCAGAATGGTGAAATATGAGCTGTTTTGTCGTAAAGCAGATGTTAAAGACGGCAGACGATCTAAAGTCACGAAAGAGTGAAGACGTATTTTTGTTTTGAGTTTTCATTTCAAGTCGATTTTGTTGTTTTTTATTGTAGTAAAAGTTCTATTTAGTTTTGCTTTAAAAGAAAAGTTTTTTTTTCAAGGTATTTCAACTTCTATCAAAAGAAACTAATAGACTACGTCTATATCGGTTTACTTTGAGCCTATAGGCCTACTCTAAAGTAATCTGGTGCTACAAGTCAATGATCGATAACAACAAAGGATCAAAAGTTTCAATAAAAGATCTTTACATAGCCTACTTAACGGTGTGGTAGGCCTACTAGCCACATAATCCGAAATAATGGATTAACTTATACCCGTAAACCGTTGTTCTGTGAGTTTCAATTCTCTTTACACACTAAGAGATTAACAAACAACCTAATACCTATATATTTTATAGTCCTACATAGTGAAAACCTACTCGTGTCAATCTTCAACAGAACCCGCGCGGGACCATGGAGAGGACACCCCAGAACACACGTGACAAGGCAGTCATCAAGTGTTTGGCTTTACTCGTTTAGGTTTCATCTAAATAATGTAGTCCTAAGAGACTAATTAATAGTAAGAAGGAACTGGAGATTTTTTTTTTTAAACTGAGATATCATATAGCCCTAGGTCTATTTTACATATCATATGAAAACAAGTCCTGGGCCGAATCGTATGATAATGCTCTGGCCAATTTTGACACCCATGGCAGTCCGTCCCTGAATCCAGCCAACATTTGGACGATTCCTACGAAACAAAAAGTGGTAGAGAATCTGGCCATCTCGTGGTCCAGCGTGTTAACAGGATGAGGACAAGTCCAGCATAGAAAGGATTAATGACATGTTGTATAGGTCCAGTAGCGTAGCAAGGGATTTGGGGGCCCCCGGGGGGGGGGGGGCTTGGCGTAATATTTAATATTTAATGTAAAAAAAAATTCGAACAGTCATTTGGAGGCTTCGGAAGATTTTCAAATTGTCTCCCATCCCCCACCATAGCTACGCCACTGCCTATGTCGGAGTTACGAAGTGAGTCGATCATTTAATACACTGATAAGTGCCAAGGCACTTTCTGTATGCAGATTTCAATTCTTCCAGAGACAGTACCGTTTCAAATGTTAAAGAATTTGCGCCAACATAATGCGTTACAGACAGGAAGGCAAGATTAAATACCAGGCAAACGTTGTATTTTTAGTTCTTAAATTGAGTTGCTGAAGTTCAATGCCAGAAGGCAGTGAAGCTCTCATTTTTAAATCATAACAGGCAAGAAATTAAAATACATTTCGCTGAACAGAGTTCGTAACGTTGATATCTGATAGGTATTACTACGACTTAAGACTATCAGTGGAGAATGATGTCAATAACACAGCAAGACACGTGAGTAATTCGATCATGGGGCAAGAAATGGGTTATAGAACGATACTCACTTCTACAATAGTACGAAAGAACAAGGTGTAAATACGTGGCTTGGTGAAAGGGTAGGGAGGAAGCAGATGTTCCCCTCAACACCTCGGTATGTACTTACGCAGATGATGAGAACACAAGCCGTGTGTAACTGTGTGTAGCCAGGTTAGCAAGTGCCCTGATTTATTACTTGAAGACTTGAGCATATGACAGGTGTTTAGATAATTGTCTTACCTTCGCACATATTTAAAAAAAAAAGCATCTGGAGGCTCATTCACTCAAACACAGAAAGGCTGCATAGTGTAAATCAATGTAATACGTCATATATCCACACGTAGGTCTACTAGTAGCCAGTGCAAGAATGTACGCAATGTCTTGCCCTATATTATCATCATGCCAGCACGAGATGTAAAATGAAATGGTAGGACTATTCTTCTCGGTCTTCGAAAGGAGAATTTCACATGCATCTAATATTATTTATTATTTAAGCTTACGGAATGAAGATACCTCAATGCCTTGTTATTGATTAAAACGTGAAAGAAACTATCTGTATATTACTTCGACAGCTTACATTCCCCACGATTTGTCTCCCCTGAATCAAAGCAGTCAATAATAATATGATTCCCGACTATAAGTTGACTTCTAGATAAGTACATATGACTATAAGTTGTCTTCTAGATAAGAACATATGACTATTGAGTTGACTTCTAGATAAGAACATAGGACTATGAATTGACTTCTAGATAAGATCGTAGCAGGACTATGAATTGACTTCTAGATAAAAACCGCAGGGCTATGTAAGAAGGAATAAAGTATGTCCATGTATCAATTAATAGGTTTAATAATTAAATGTTAATTGATGTTTCAGACAGATAATTGGCCTACTAAAAAGTCACAAATGAGATGCTGTTGATTGATGTCAGCTCTTTTCTACACACGATGACCCAATAGATTGTTATGTCGACTAGAGCAGCGGCCCTCAACCCAGAGCTCACACATCCCTGACTGGAAGATTAGGTTTTTTTTTTTTTTTTTTTTAATAAACTGAGAAGGGTCGATACAAAAAAAAATGAGATGGGTCGATTAAAATGTTTGAAAGTGAAATGTGTCACTTAAAATCTTTGAATGAGGTGTATTAAAAAAGCTGAAAATGTGTTTTAAAAGAAATCGAACGCAAACAAGCAATAAGAAAAGTAAAAAAAATGATATTTGGCAGATTTAAGAGCATCCTTTGTATGAAAGAAAGATAAGAAATGAACTCCTTCCGACTTGAATATTTAATCTCTATTTGTTTTAATTTTATGGTAAAAGTTACACTTTTATAATTTTAGCAGATTTATATGACAATGTATAATATAACAAATTTGTACCATAGGCTATAGCAATATAGCTCAAAAGGCCTAGCTACAATTACATTCTATTCTAATTGAAGCTATCCACATCACACACAAAAGTGTTGGACACCACATGTATGTGTGTATCCCTTGTTTGACGCAGTGTATCTCCCTACGTACACATTGAGTAATCTTGACATTCTTGTAAGACAAATGTAAGTAAGGTATACGCATGAACAATTCTTATAATTTTCATGCCAACCCAAGTTGAAGTATAGTTAAGTCAATATAAATAAATAATAGGCATAGAGTTCTGTTAATTCTTAATTATTACTACACTATTTTTCGATTTTAAAACGCTTTTGACATAGAACTAAGTAACATTTACTTTAGGCTTATTCTAAGGCCGATAACTCAAGCTACACGTATTGGTTAATTGATTTCTATAATGTGATACAGACACACATGGCCTCAAACAGTCAAACTCACTAATATTTACGACTCTTGGTTTTTTTTAAAATGTACTTAGGTCTGACGCAACACAAATTTGTACTATCTGATCAGGTGCGAATACCAGACTAAAAAGTGCGTTGGGTGTTAGGTGCCAAAAGTTGTAGCACAATCGAATTACAGCCCCTTTCACTAGCATCAGCGCGAGTTGTCTAACGTTCTAGCTTGGAGTAAGTCTGTTTTCCTGACAAGATTTATCGTTGCTTCTTCAGTGTTGAGAGACAGCCAATAAACTGTGTTCTATCTAGATCTAGTCATCAGAAGGAGCAATCTAACCTGACAAAATATCGCAGTAGCCTACGGTTCGAATCATCTCTGAGGAGATAGACTTCAACATGCCTGTAATTCGTGTCAATTGTAACAGCACTATCAATAATGGATCAGTGCAGTTTATAATCAACGTAAGCCAAACCTTAACAGAAGCAAACTCGACTAATATTCGTAAGTGAAATAAACAGTGATTACGTATTTAGGTCAATATCTCAATACATTATACTATTGATGTATGTTATATTTAAAAAAAAGTTTTTAGTTTGAAACGATAGCATTTATCACATTATCTCTCAATGAATTGTCTCAGGAGTCACTATTCCATGTGTGTTGTTATATGACTGAATAGCCAATATGTTGTGCTACATTATCCTTAAATTTATCGCTTTCACCTTTTTTTAAAAATATTGAGTTATTGTTAACTGATGTTTTGTGAACTCTCGTTGTGAAGATGTTCAGCATATATGTGTGCCTTCTAAAGGAACTGCGGTTAAAAGGTCCATCTCTTTCTCGGAAGTACGACCTCTCTATGATGTCTAAAACACACATTTTAATGAAGTTATTTTTATTTACAACAAATAACGAAGCACCTACTATACATTTACTTTTTTTTTTTTAAAAGTCCGCGTACTGCACTCTTTTCGATTCTCTTCAACCAATAGAGACAAAATGTTCATTAAATACTTCTGTCGGATTGTTTCAGTAGGTAATGCTGGCTATTTATTACCTCTGTAGATGATTCCGAAGGAGCCCTCAGATTCACTATTGCAGTAGTATTAGTCTATGGTATTGGAGTCATTGGTCTACTGGGGATCTCTGCCCGCAGAAACAGGAGAATGGAGGCCATGGACAAAGAAGTCAATAAATTCATCAAAAGCAAACTCTCCAAATACGAAGATAGAAAAACAAGGTTTGTATTGTCAGAAACAACTTTCAAACAAATTGTCATGCTAATAAAACTAATAGGCCCATTATAAGATCCAGGCTATTTAGGAACCTAACACACTGCATTCAAATGAATTGCTTAAGAGCTTACCTGTTAAGTTAGCCCAGATTTCAGTCTAAAAAGAAAACAATATAAGCCTTGAATACAACCAGGTAATAACTAATTTTAATAGAAAACCTTTTCTGTTTCAAGTTGGGCCTTATTAAAATCAGTTATACACAATATATTTTTTAGTTACTACTACTGTATATCTTATTTTGTATCTTTCAAGGAGGCCAAAAACAATTAACAAGCTGATTTCATCTTTACATTCAATCATACAGACAGAAGAATCACTGCATACAGTCATGAGTAAATCAGGTCAAAGTCAAGCCAAAAAGAACTTTCCACTCAAAAAAGCTTACACCTGGTCAAGCAGAACACAGGAGTCTATTGACCCACTAGGACTGCAGCTTCACATTAACAGCTGCAAAGAACCCAATAGATCAGCAGTCTTCAAATCCATTAGCCACAACAAGAGCCTTGAAGAAACTTTACCATTGAACACCCCAAGTCAAAAGAAAGTGACATTTACAAAAATGGACTCCACAGAGGGTATGCTTGTCTCATCAGTATGACATCATTGATGGTAAAGTGTTTACTATATAGCCATTTATCACATGGCAATGGAAACAATATTTCACTTATTTCAACGGACAGTTCTGTTCCAATAAAAAGTGAGTGCTACTCCTATAATGTGGATTAATTTATGCTTGAAATAAAAGTGTGCAGTTTGATGAATTTATTGTGTATCCAAGTATCATTCTCATTGTAAAACCATGGAGCTTCACACACTTCCTTAAGGAATAGTTCCAGTTAAATCTTTGCAAAGGTGGAGAAAAAAAAGGTGTAATTGTAATCTTTTAAAGTTCCTCCCTTTATTTCTAGAACGTGAAGAGTATTTTCCCATCTTCATGTAGGAGCCAGTTTAGCTAGACTGACCAAAACATTAGCACTACAAATAAGACAGTCATTTCATAACTACAGACTGACCAAAACATTAGCACTGCAAATAAGACAGTCATTTCATAACTACAGACTGACCAAAACATTAGCACTACAAATAAGACAGTCATTTCATAACTACAGACTGACCAAAACATTAGCACTACAAATAAGACAGTCATTTCATAACTACAGACTGACCAAAACATTAGCACTACAAATAAGACAGCCATTTCATAACCACACAAGATGTCCTTTCTTGGTGTACTCAAATGTCAACCTAGAACATGATGAACTGTGCACTTGAAAGTTTTGGATCTCTTGGATACCCTTCAGCCTTACAATTCATAGGAAATTTTATTTCAGAACATGGATAATGACAGTTAGACTCTGAAATAATTGATTCACATTTCTAATTGATACAAGAACCTAACACCAAATTATATTTTTGCTTATGTTTTAATCATTTTGGAAACTCTGGAAGAAAATTGTCACAGTGCCAAAAGAAGATGTTGAAAATTACCTGTCTAATGAATCGGATTAACTGAGTTCAATTTTAAAATAAAGAGAATGCAACAACGTTGAGACATTAATAATATATTTAATAGATCAATTGATTTCAATGACACAAGCAAACCATAAATACTAAACAAATCAACCATCCCGACAACAAAATTATATGACATTTAAATTATACAATCCATATGTGAAAATGAAAATTGTGTTCAAATAAAATAGCATTGTTTATGCAACTTCATTATTCCCCCAAAGACATAATATTCTTAGCTGCCCATCATTCATAAACGTTTTCTTTTATTTACACACGAGACTTAAAATTGTTTCACAAAAAAAAAAAGAGAAAACTATCTCGTTACACACCTGAACATGTCAATAATGCCATAAAAACATACCAGCTGCCCTTCAATACAAAAACTGAAATACTTGGGCATTGCTTAAGATTCTTTTAATGGTTTAAACTAACAAAAGAAAAGAGATTTATTTAAATGCATCACTATGAGCACTAGAAGGCACCCCCACCCTAAGAGGGAGAGTTCAAAAGTTTAAAATAATTTTGATTTTTTGAGGGAATCAAAATAATGTCCACCGAGGCCTTGAGAGTGCTGACCAATGTAATCTAGCCCTTCAGGGCTTTTTTCAGGCTTGGGAAGAAGCTGACTGTAGCTGCGTTTTTGTCCAATAGGTGTCAACGGCTAAAAAAAAAAGAGATACCAAATAGTTTGTCATTAAAAATATTATTAATTTAACAATTACTAACAGAAAAAAATTAAAGTATCAAAAACAAGAATTTCTCACAGATGTACAAGTTTGGAGATTTTACAACAATTTTTACAGTTAATAAATTAATTAATGAATTAAAAATATCTAAACAATATTTCAGACTTGACAAAACAATAGAACAATATAGAAAACTTTTAACTAACTGTAGAAATTTAAACCAACTTGACTAAAAAGTGAAATGTAGATATAGTACTCACATTTTTGCCAGGAGATGGTAGAAGACCCATAGAGTGACCTGTGCTGGCTCCTGTATAAAAGGATGCATTGGTGACATCTCTGCCTGACATAGCACTAGTTCTGTTGGACATATTACTGCCACTACCAAATAAGCTTGTGCTACTAGCACTACTTTTCACTGATGAACTCATCCCCATATTAGTGTTATAGGAACCCATATTATCCCCCATTCCTGTATTTATCATTCCAGTACCCATACCAGATCCCATCATTCCAGTACCCATACCAGATCCCATCATTCCAGAGCCCAAGCCTGATCCAACATTATTTCCATAATTATTAACACTACCACCACTGCCCATGTAGCCACTTCCCATGTATGAGTTGCCAGTTCCATAAAATCCATTGCCACTGCTTCCAGTTCCAGAAAGATTACCTGTGGCCCCAACATTGCCTAATAGACCATCGCCTCTACCAGTTCCTAATAGACTATTTCCACTACCTGCAGGGCCATTACCTAATATTCCTTGGCTTGATGTATTGCTTAGTAGACCAGTCCCCCCCATTCCATTATCGGCAAAAGAATTTGTTTGTGTTCCAAAAGTATCATAACCCTGACCTAGTTGATCTCTAGTCCCATAACCATACCCACCCATTCCCATCCCTGCACTAGTATATCCATCTGTACTAAATTTTGAATTATCTTGGCCAAGGCCACCGCTGCTGCCTTTGCCGAATGTTTGACCATCCTAGAATGAAAAAAAAAAAAAAAAAAGGCAATGTCAAAATATAAGATTACTTAAAATTAACCAAGATCATATGTTCTATATGGTGTCTAACTAAATATTAAACCGGATGCAGTTAAAAGCAATACACCCCAATATGATTTTTCAAAATAGGAAAGTAGCCTATAAACTAAATATGAATTTGTAAGTTTTTTAGATAGTAAGCTGCACACCAAGCAATACTAACTATTTATAGTCCTCAAAATGTGGGGGAAAAAAAGGCATATTGTTATATATATATAGAAATAGGAAACTTTAAAAAGTCTATTACCAACCTGAAAAAACTGAATAATGCAATATCTTTTGTGCACTGACTCACATCTTTTTATAAGATTTGAAGTGACAAAATGTATTTAGTTTTGCTATTTCTAAATAATTATAGACTCAATTTATAATTAAAGGGTAAATCTGACAAGTTAATACAAAAATTGTTTCACATTTTTTGTTTCAATTGTCAGTTTAAAAATGCATTTTCTATCAAATTTTATTTCATCTATTTACTTTTTTTTTTTTTTGCCTATTCATTTCTCTTTAAAATAAAATGAAATACCAGTATGTTGGATTTTATATAAAATTAAAAGATGTTAGTTTTAGTAAATTAACCCTCTTGAAATTTCAGTTCATCCCTGCTCAATTTGTCTACTAAAACGTAGATACTGAAAAAATTAGGATGTAATAAGTTTTGTTTTCGTTTTTTTTTTTTTTGCTTTTTTTTTGAGAACATTTTGGCTTGGGAATGTTGAAAAATTGAAAATGTAAGCATACTTTTACTATAAACCTGCCCACCATAATGCAAAATCACTAGAAATAGATTTCCACTACACATAAATGTCACATAAGTGTTATGTTAATTTATCATCAAATTAATTTTAAAAATTACCAGAAAAACAGGAGGGGAGGAATTGAGATTTTAGTTTAAAAATTGAATGAATAAAAAAGCTCACTATAGTTTTTTTTTTACTGAGTACAATGTGATAAATTTAAAGTAAAAAAAAATAAAAATAAAATGTGCACATCCATTAAATATTCTATTATAGCACTGTAATATTGATTGCAGATTTCACTTTGTACTCAATTCTTTTTAGATTCAATGTCTAGATCTAGTAGTACATCTAGATCTAATAAAATCTCGAGCAGTGTTTCACAAACTTGTTCCTTTAACGGAACACTTTGCACATTTGAAAAATTTATCGGAACACTTTAAGTATTTTTTAGGATGGATTTTTAAAATTATTATTAGTTTAACTTTTAAAAAATAATAATTATACCATACTCTAAGTTAAGCATTTATTTAAAGTATAAAACTTAAAAAAATAATTTTTAACTACTACAGTATCATGCCATCCTTAGAGAGCATAATTTCTTTATACCAGGCACAATACTGGTATGCTGAATTCTAATATAAACTGTGGTTAAACCAGTTTTATATTTTGACTTTGTTGCAACATAAGAAAATTCTGCTTTGCACAAATAAATTTTGAATGAAATTGAAGTTAAAAAAAAAAAGCTTCAGAAAAACATGACAAGTCATTTAATGGTTGATCTTTTTATTGTATCGTTATAAAATTAGAATCTAGGTCAGTTCAAAGTTCATAGTGATGTTATAAAATTTATTTAGTTACCAGGATTTTTTTTTCTGCATATACTTCAAGATTAATTCCTGTCTAGGCCTACTAGTTAATAATTCAAGTAGTTCATGGAACACCCAATCAGGTCTTTTGAAACACTAGGGTTCCATGGAACACAGTTTGGGAAACACGGATCTAGTGTGTGATAGATCTAGGTTAGAAGGTAAAGATATCTAGTGGTAGTAATCTAGATCTAGATTAAATCTAACTAGTAAAAATCTGATCTAGATTATTCTTAATTTGACATTCAATTACATTGTTTTCTAATATTCATTTCAAGATATAGTTTACCATTTTTTTCAATAACATACAAAAGTTTTAATTTATATTACTGGGTAGTAGATAATTATATTAGAACTCAGATACTAGTGATCTAATGATCTTGTATGACTGATAAATCTAAATATAATGTTATAGATCTAGTAATTGTAATCTTCTTTGTTTTTATTTTTAATGATGATATAACTTTACACTGTATGAAATAGTGGATGCGGTACATGTTAAACAGTGAGGTCCTAAAATACACCTTTGGACTATTATTGTTACATGTTTGGACTTTTTTTTAGGTAGGCAGGTATGCTGTTAGTATAACTAAAGTCAAACTGCTATGAATGATTAATGGCCATCAACCAATGAGTGCTACAACTTGATACCTGGAAATTCACACCTGAAGCCTGGTTGGTGCTTAGTCCCATGCCATATTCAGTGCCACTGCCTGTCATTCCAGAAGGTCCAGCACCTGAACCATAATTACCAGTACCAAACTGAAATGAAACAAAAAGTCACATTATTTGGTGCTGGTGATATGTCAATAAGTTAATGTAGAACTACAAGATACTGGAAAGCATATACCTAAAACCACAAAATATGATGTAAAACATTCTCAGTACAAGTTGGGTAATCATTAATTTAATAAAATTTAGAAATACAATATTTTTTATGTTACCTTCATATATATTCATTGCATTATTGAATTGGTTGAAAAAAGACATAAGAATACTATGACGAAATGCATTTACTCTAAACCAAAAGTAGCCTCCCCCTTTTTTTTTGTCTGAGTAGGTAGATGCTAAAGTTGAAAATATTATTTTATGTTAAAGAGAATATTGATTTAATATTTATGAGAGGAACAAATAAACCAAGGTGATAGTCATCATTTCATGATAAATAATGAATATAATACTGAGCTTAGCAAGTATAAGAAAATCGTAAAACCCAAACATGATAAAGCTGTAACTTGAGTCATAGTGTGCAATGATTATCTGAATATCTATATCCATAATGAAAAGCCTAAATGTTAGTAAATACTATTTGGTCTATTGTTCTACTATTCACAATATCTACTTAATGTATTTCATTACTTTGGAATGGTGTTTTCCTGTAAAAAAAATACCATGGTTGATGCTCTAAAATCGTGCGTGTTTCCTTTGAGTAATTTTCTAAATGGATTTAATTAGTTTAAATTTATTCTAGAAAAGTTTCCTCTGGTAAACATTCTGACTTTTTTTTCTCTTATTTAAACATATTTCTAGCAAGAAAGTATTGTTTAAAGCTTATATATTATGAGGCTGTGTAAGTACTCACATTTACAAACTGATTCATGAGTAAAATATTGCTATAATTATCCCGGCTACTCACTTTTAGAGCTCATAAATAAAATTATGAAATAATTATTCTTTTTTTTTTATTAACAGTTCTATGCCACTAATATATGTTGCCTGCAAGTTAAGCTCTTTAAAGTTAGAAAAGAAATCCTGTCTTTGCAATCAGTTTCAGATAATAGCTTTTCTTTAAAAATAGTTAGAATACATTGTAAACTGATAATTAACAATTTATAGTCACAATCAAAACCTAAGTGTATAACCTGAGAGTAGTTTACTCTTGGGCTTTTTTTTTTGTTTTGTTTAACTGTGCACAATAAATTGTTAAGAGTAAGAAGAATACACAAAACTAATGTAGAAAAGAAAAAAGTTCCCATCAAGTTTACAAATAACAAGCTGGATACAAAAAAACTGAAGACATTAAAAAAAACTTTGTTTTGAAAATAAAATAAAAAAAAAAAAATCATTTTAAAATACAACTTTAATGTCATGTAAGATTGTCTAATCTCCCCTTTTTTGTGCCTTTAAGTTAGGTGATTATAAAGTTACTAGTAGGAATGAGAAATGAAAAAGACAAACTTGAGGACCTATTTTTGAAATTCATCTAACTTAAAAAAAAAAAATTAAAAAAATACAGTCAAACCTCAAATAACAAAAGTTTTTGTTTGCAAGTACTATACAAATACCGGTATAGCAAAATTATAATTCTTAAATTATCCAATATTTAAGAAATTGGATAGACATTTCATAACTGATCACGCTAATTAGGCAAAGCTGTGTAATAATTTTGTCTCAGTTTTTTATCTTAGTGACCTGCTATAAATGTATTAATTATTTGTTATGTTTATTTATACTTAAATAAACACAGTAAAGGCTCAACACTACCTAAATTAGCATTTAAACAGACATAGAAGTATGAATACATTCAGGGCCTAGAAGTGTGAAAAGTTTAGGGCCATAGAATTCTGGACTACAGAATTCCCAATAAATAAATTCAGGGTAGCAGAAGTGTGATAAATTCTTTTCAAGGTGCAATGCTAAGAAAAGGTGTATACACTAATATCTGTATATGTACTAAGTGTAAATTGTACATATGTAGTAGAGTGTCTTAAAAATATTTTAATAAATAAGCTTTTGTAGCAATATTGTAGTGTCAGAATGAATTTTTTATTTCTTATATGGAAAATTTGCTTTGATATGCATGGTTATGAGGATCAAGCATGGCTTAGGACCAAAAGTAGCCTATGCTCCACATTCCAGGTTTGACTGTACTATATGCAAAAAGCAAGAAAAAAAAAAGAAAAAAATTAGGAATGAAAAGCAAAATTGCCAGCCACAATGTTACCTGGCTGTAACAGCCATTGTCAGTCTGGTAGTAATAGTCCACTTGCCCATTATAACAGTACTGTTGAAATATTTAACTCTCAAGTCTTTGCTTTTTGCATCTTTTGAAATACATGTACTAACTTAAATGACAAAAGTATTGTGCTTGTTTAAGTAAAGTCTTTTTTTTTCTTCAATAAAACTCCAGATGTAGCTCACAATGAATTCTCTATTATTGCTATTTTTTGCTCTATAAATGTCTATATTCAATGAAAACAAAAAGCCCCCTCTAAATTAGAGATCAATTAAAATGTAATTATTATCAATTATAATTTTATAGCTACTTTTAATAAGCATTGATTTAAAAAAGGATAGAATCAAGGATGAATAGAAATGAGCAAGCATTTCTGTTAAGTAAATAGGTGCACTATGGAATCAACTCATGCACTGAACATTAAAACATAACTTACTGCTTGATAGTTATTATAATAGTCTGCTCCAGTCTCATAACTTCCATAACCAGTATTTGTATCCTTTAAAAAAACAAAAACAATATGTATGACATTTACCCTTGATTATTTTTTATTAGCAGAGAGTAAGCAATAAAAATTATGTTCTACATTGGATAGTCAATATATAAACAGAGAATTACAGTGAATGTATCACCACCATAGGAATAGTCATTATATCCTTGGACAGGACGTCCCTTGTTGTTATATCCACTTTCATACACTCCAGTGCCCCATCTGAAAGGAAATCATCATAAAAAACTTGGATAGCTAGTGTTAACTTATATATATTTTCAAGAATGCAGTGTTTTAGTAACTAAAACTTAACATACCTTTCACTATTATTGAAACTTTCATAATTTTGTTCAACTTTCTTCCTGTTGAACATAAATATTTGTATGTTGTAGTGAAAAAAAAAAACACATTAGGAAAAAGCATACAGAATAAAGCAATACAGACGAAAATCAATCTAGCAGTCTTTTATGCATTAAATATTCATTTTTGATTTCCATTATGTGAAAATGATCAAACATTTTTAAAAAGAATTATAATACAGAGCTGCTCATCTAAACGTCAATAAAAAAAGTCACAAAATGTGCAACTTTAAGAATAAAGCTAGACCATATATCTGTTCATAAGCCAAGCCTACTATTCCTATTTTAGGATGACAAAATTGCAAAACATAAATCCCAACACAAAGAAAACTGTCTTAAGCACAGTCATTATATTATAGTGTATATACATTTTTTCTTAATTAGATTAGTTTAGAAAATTGCTGTAACTTTTCCTCAAATGAGTAGATTTTGAAAAAAACAAAAACTTAGCAAATAGGTCTACAGTACATAAATATTTGCCAGTGTAACCCAAGCACATATTTTCAAGATAAGCTAATGATGATCACACTGACTGAATATACAAGTCTGGGTTACAATGTAAGTTGTTTTTTTTTTTAAGAAAAGATGGCAAGGCACACACAATTTTATTTTAGGTAGGTCTCAACATTATGGCAATACATATTTTAAAAAGGTTTCGAATATCCAGAAAGAAGTTACAATGACATTTTTAAATAGAATAACAATCCTATTTAAGTAACTGTACAAGTCAGTTTGTTACGAAGATGTTGAGTAAAAGAAATACATACTTATTAGGTATTCCTTTCCAAGCATTTGGCTCAGTTGGAGAGATTGGAGGTGGTGCACTGGTATGAGCAGCTTTTAAGTGTGCTGGTGGCTCTCCAAGAAGTGAAGACTTTGGTGCAGAAAATGATTTGACTTTAGGTGCTTCACTAGGAACATCTCCCAACAGACCTCGGCCAGAAGATTGGCCAGTTTGTCCAACAGACATTTGATATAAAAGGTTCTGCCCAATTTGGTGAACCAAACCCTGACTAATCTGACTGAGCAAACTTTGTCCTGCACTTCCTATTGAGCTCCCACTACCAACATTTAGTCCTATAGCTTGCATTAAAGATGCATTCACATTGGCTGTTCCTAAGCTGTTTAGAGAAGAATGTGAAATGATGTTTGGCGGATCTCCTAAGAGAGAGTTGCCTTTACCACTCCCCATAAGAGGCTGTGGTAAGCTCCCAGGTACTGGACCCAACAAAGACTGTCCTTTAAGGCCTAGCAAAAAACAAAAGAACACAATTTTATAAAGTGTATATCACTTCACATAACTGTCATTAATATTAAACAGATCCAAAAGTCTTAGTATTTGTACATATGTAGTTATCTTTAGAAAAATACAAACAAGTAACTTTGTACTTCAGAATCTAGAACTTACTAGCAGTGTTGGGACGCCCAATATCTACTTGTTTCATGGTCACAAGGAGCTGGCCTAGGTTGTTAAGAAGACTGAGATTCAAGTAGCGTCCATTAGCAATAAATTTTTTGACTATAAACTTTATTCTGTCATAAATTAAAGAAGGTTCTTTTAATTCTTTTCCATCTTCTCCAAGAACAGGTACTTGATTCAGCTGTTGCTTCAAACTTGTTAGTATTACATTAGCTTGGCCTGTTAATGGGTCACCAAGGATCGAAGGTTTTGGTCCTTTTAGCTATAGATAAAATTTTTAAGTGTTTATTTAAAATACAAAGAACAATAAATGTAAAGATAATGCTTGGTTTGAATAACAAGTACAACAAATATAGTTTGAAGATCTAATATAATTTTGGGAATATTTGTATATATTCAGTTTCTGGATTTTAAAGAGACTTTCCAGGCCAACCCAGTTTTAAGGACAACAAAAATGAAAGCCTTGAGTATAATGAAAAGAATGTTTAAATCAGAGAGAATTTTGTTTGACATACATGTTTTGTTTTGTCAAAAGTAGAGGTAAGCTCAAATAAATATTACTTATAGCCAAAGGTAAACTCGTTTAATATTTAATTTAAATAGATTTTTTTTCACAGACAACACCCTATCATCAGTTGATAATGTGATTGACATCCTTAACCCCAACAACTCCTAAGTGTTTGCGGTATATTCTAAGTGTGTTAATTTTTTTTTTTTAAACTTATGCATAAGAGATCTTCCTATCTCATTCAGAATAAGAAGATTAACTTAGCTATAATATTTCAAGAACTATTGGGTTCAGAAATATTTAGCTATAAATTTTACTTACATCTGTTAATCCTTCTTGCTCACTTAATGTATTCAGCTGTTTAGCCAAAATCCCAGTGAACTGTAAATAAATATTAGTAGCACAATATTTTAAAATAGTAAAAAAATCAATGATTAAAAAAAAGTAAAACTATGAATTTAGTACAATGGAAATTTACATTTAGATAAAGCTAAGCAAGTAATGTTCCAAAGTTTACATGTCTGTGAATGATTTGAAGTATAGATTCATGTTGCTGGTACAAGTGCCACCTTAGACAAACTTTATAAGCCAGTGTAAACAAAGAGGTCTCAGCATATCTATAAAGCTTAAAGGTTAAGAGCTATTGGAAGTGGCCAAATGGATAGAAGATATGGATTTATTATTTTGCCTTTTTTCATTTCCACTACATGGTATGTACTTTGCACTGCAGTAGTACCAACAGGAGGTTATTTTAATGTTATCTGTTTAGCTATCCATTACCTCTTCACAAACGTTTCCATCAAAATGCCATGGTGGGCAGGGGATAAGGAATTATAATTTAGTTTCTGGGCTCCAAGACTGTCACGTCAGTTTTAGAACCCCTGTAATATTTTGTGACTAGTAATCACTGAACCATTCCATGCTTGTTCGCACGAGATTTTGTTTTTTGGTCGGAAGTTGACCACGAGGTGGACGGCAGTTGATCTTGGACTCTCGTAGAGAGAGGTTTATTATGGATATCTTGTCCAGTATAGTAATGTATAGATATTAAGATTGATTTTGGAGTATATGTGATACCTGAAGTATTTTATTGGATTATAATTCACTATGTTTTGTGAATATTTCTTGATGGCTGGACTTGCCAATATCTGTTATTAATTATATTATATGTAATAAAAACCATATCTGCTACAAGTGAGTTTATTACTTATTATATATATTGTGATCAAAGAGTTCAGTATATTAGTGTTCTCACGCACTAGCAAATCTAGTGCACGAGTGAAAGTATTTAATTAAGAAGTCAAAGAATATCATAGTAGTACCAGTACAACACAGAGACATTCGCGTCATCACGCCTACAACAAGAACTAGGCTGTGACAAAGACTTACAGCCTCCTCCTCATCCACTCATACCCATCATCTTTTTCTAGTTTTCTTTGTAAAGCCATTTTGGCAGACTATATTTGGATAACTGCTCTACTCCAGCATGACGGAGCAACTGTAAAAGTTGCCAGACAGTACTATTCCCACAAAAAGTCATATATATATATATATATATATATATATATATATAACGCATATATATGTATATTTATATATATGGGTTTTCAAAACAGGTTTGTAAGGACAGACTGCTTGACTAAAACTGCTTTACATAAGGTAATGCCTCTGATCTTATTTTAGAGAGTTTATAAGCATAGACATGTTGATGAAAAAAAAAAATAGCATGGTGAAAGTAAACAAAAAACTAGTTTGTACTCAACTCAGAACAGCTAAAAGTGAAATACAGATGTTAGAATTACTTATACCTGCTCTCTTTTTGCTGCTTGGATATGAATGGCTAGCATAACAAGTAGACCAAGCTGCATATTTGGGTTCATCATGGGACTTAGTGGAAGAGAGGGGGCAGGTCCTAAGAGGCCTAAACCAGAAAATGAAAAATAAAAAGCTATTCTTAATCAATTATACATAAATGATATGTATCTTTGGTAACAATAACAAACTTTTTTTGAAAAACTAGTTATTACAAAAGGTATGTGCTTTATAGAATGCTGCATTCCTTATTTAAAGACATTGAAATAAGCTATGAAAGATATATAATGATCAATGATGGAAGAAAGACTTTAAAAAAAAAAAAAAAAGATTTTCAGATAAAGACTGGAAAAAATGCAACAAAGACACTTAAGGATTTCAGCTTTAAATCATGACAAAGGTGAATATCTTTTATCTTAAGCAAGTTTCACATATTCTACATTACTATTGTAAAAAAAAATATATACACAAAGAGGACAGTAATTTCAACAAAAACTTTTGAGGAACTGAAGATAGACGAGAGATAGACAGCAGAAATAAAGGTGATGAAAACTCTTCATCTGGATATCTGGGAGACAAAGCATGATACAGGTGTGGAACTCCATCTGGAATTTTTGAAAGACAGAGAAGAAAAAGACAGCAGAGGAAAACAAAAGATTTTACACGTTACTCATCCAGAACATGGAAGACAGACGAGAAATAGACAGTAGGCAACATTACTACTGTATATAGAATGCTTACAAATTGCTCACAGAAAATGTTGTATTGTGTATGACTGAAAGTGAGTATGTGTTCAAGCTTTTGAAAAGAGATGTTATTGTGAAGAATGCATTGGCATTGAACTAGAGTGTCTGGATGAGTCAAGTCTACCATATCTGAGCCTTGGAAAGTAAGCAGAAGATGAAATCATATTTCTCACTGCCAAACCCATCAGTATGGCCCTGAAATAAGTCACAAACCTGAATCAATATATCAAAGTAACTAAGAGTTATCACACATTCTGAGGAAAACCAAGCCTAAAACAATATTTTTTGCTTAACAAGGAAAGTCTATTAGAAAGTGATATTCAATGTCTTTGAAATTAAAATTTCATGTGGTAATATGATCTAGGTATATGTATTTCTAGATAACATAACTTTAACACAATTTTAAAAACATTTCTGAAATAAAAAAATAGTTTATCGTTATTTATAGGAGTATTTTTTGACTGTCTGAACCAATGTTTAGAAAAGCAGTCAATCAATAAATAGAATCTGATTGTACAATAACTACAAAACAAATAGTCCCATAGAATCCTATGCCTTTAAAACTCATATACCACTATGAATGTCTTAAAAACCAAATGGCATAATGAGTTTCAAAACATACAAAATATTAACAAAAAAACAACAACAACTTAACTAAGGAGTTCAAATGTTTCATAACAAAGTAAATAGAACTAAAGATATTTAGTACAAAATATATTGAAATACAAATCATTGTTTAAAACATAAATAAAAAAAATCACCTGGCTTGTTGACAGGAGACATCATCTGAGAGACATAAGCTTGCTGTAGCTCAGCCAAAACTTTGCTAAACTCATCCATTACTGTACAAAATATTTTGATAGTATAATTAGATAAATATCAAGCTAAAAGAGCATCAAACAAATAAAATATGATGATTGATATTTTTTTCTTAAATAAATAAATAAAAAAAACTTATTTAACCTCCTACATAGATTTTAATCACTTCAAGTTACTGAGTCATGTGATGAAATGTTTTTCTTTTAAGATAGTAAAATTGTCAATAATTAAAAACAGACTAATTTAATGATATTTATTTCTAGCTACAACTTACAATTAGGGTTTAATTTGGAGAGACTAAGGACAAGAGGATTTCCAGCAATGACTGGGTTGGCAGAAACAGGATCAGGAAGAAGACTGGCACTTTTTGTTAATTTGTCACCCTAAAGAAAAGAATTAATGTCAGATACGAATTAAAAAAAACAACATATGTAAAACATGAGTTCTAGTTTAGTAGTATTCAACTGCTAAAGAGTCAATGAAATACTCTTACATATTTCCACATGATACGATTGTTTATTACAACTGCAGATTTTCCTGGAATACAGAAAGTTAAGACAATGCTCTTCCCTTGAATCTTCTCATCTTTTAGTTTAAACCAAGTCTTTTCTGCATCTTCAGATGTGCGAAACTCAACAATGCCATAGCCCAATGACCTGTCTCCCTTTGCAATAATCTGTTTTTTTTTTTTTTCAAAAGTGAAGATAAAAATAACAAGTTAAAGAAATATCAAACTACATTTGTACATTAATAATTTTTTATAGTTATGTCTAAATCTTTTCAGCATTATATTATTACAGTCAAAACTAATCAAATTCACTACTAGCCTTCCTTCTATGGTGTCCTATTTCTAAGCCATTCAACTAATTTTGCCCTGAAAGGACTTTCAGCTGAGGACAGTGGCTATCATTTAAAGAATATATCTGTCCATTTCTATTTTTATGGTTTGTATGTCTTGATTAGGAACAAATTTTCATTTTTATTTAGTGGAATTTTTTTTCAAGCCTTAAAAAAATAAAGTTCATTATAAATGACCCCTGCACTGTTTGCACTCCCATGTTGTAACACAACTCTCCTTCGCCAAGGACATTGCAATGGTACTTTGGTCAGTGATAGTGATAGCCTCAAAGATTAAAATATAAAAATCACATTTTTAGAGATCAATTTTATTTTGTTCATTTTCACATTATAAAAAATTAATTACTATAAAAGAAATAATTAACATAGAAATCTGCTAAGGAATAGTAGATTAAAAATAGGCCCAATGATGGTATTTGTTGTTTAAAAAGTAGTAGATATAAATATTCTACCCTACAAAGTGCTGCATCTATGTGAGACTAAATCTTACAATGACACACCTGACAATAGACTGGACTGGTTATGACTCCAAACATTTCCCTCAATTTAGAGACATCAACAAAATTATCTAGCATGTTGGTAATAAGTAGGCATCGTGACTGAAGACGATCCCACGACTGACCATGCTCGTCAACAAAATCAGCATGCAAAATTTGTCCATCTAAGTTTTTCCAATCAAATTCTGACTTGATGAGTTTGGCTTGTTCTATGTCCACATCAAATTCTACAAAGCCATATCCTTTACTGTCTCCTGCAGACAATAGTTGTTTTTTTTAAATTTAAGATGAACAAGATGATTAAAACAGTTTCATTTAATTTACAAGTATGCTATATATATAAATGTGAAATAATATATGAATAATTTATCAATAAAAGACATCTTTGGTTATATAGCCAAATCTATATATAGGTCATCATTTTATCTTGAAATTAGGAGAGCCTGTGAAATTCACTGTGTACTCTTCTTAAAGCTGAGAAGCATTTAATTTATAATTAAAATACATGCAATAAAAATAAAGAAATAAGCAAGACATATTTTTAAAATCTTGAAGTAGTCAAAATGTTAGACAATTTATTTATTATGTTGATATTCTCCTGTAGGTTGTTTTCACCTAAAGCCGTAACATACAATTTTATTATGAAACGTAACAAATTATCTAAAGTCATTGAACACAAACAAATTTCATAAATATGTGGACCATTTACTTTGTAATTATTATAAAATCAAATACCTTTAAAAAAAAAATAAATTATTATTTACTTTTTTTTTGTTTACTATAAAGAGAAAGTAAGAAAAAATTACCAGTTTCCTCTGCTCTCATTATATAACTATACTCAACAGTTCCATATTTTTGGCACATTTCCTTGAACTGGGCATCTGTATAGGTTAAAGGAATATGAGATATGCATATCAACTGGTTGCTATACCCGTGTTTGACAGTAACTGTATTATCCTTAAAGTCTTTATTATTTAGCTTTTCAATGGCTTCATCAACCTGATTTCCATTTTCAAGAACAACAAGAGCTGAAAAAAAAAATATAATGATTTTACAGAGATATTTGAGATGGTACAAAGTATGTTGAAGTACAAATGTCTATGCGCATGTAAAGAGAATCTATAGGTGATGTACACAGAAAATGCAAATGAGAAAAATTAATAAGAAAACAGCAAACTGAATTTTTTATGACCTTAAATGCATTAGTACCTACCATAGATATCTTCCAAGACTAAGCTACACTTTTTTTTATTACAAAGTGAAATGTGTCTTTTAAATGGTTTTGAAAGTTTAATACATTACAAAGTGCTCAAAAAGAATACTAAATTTAGTCATTGGATAAAAGTACCAAACAATATAAAAAAAAAAAAAAAAGAAAATTTTATAAAAGTGAGAAAAAGTGCTATTTCTGTAGGATAATTAAAAGTAGAATAATAGTGAAGATAGGGCGAATTTGAGAAAGCATTTCAAGGCATCCATGTGATTGATGTAGACCATGAAAAGAGAAATGAAAAGAATACAAGCATTTCACTGAAAAGATGTGTTTAAATATGAAGAAAGTAAAGAACAATAAAATGATCTATGCTACACTGACATAAAAAAAACAAACTCTTTAACTTTGGCACTAATCTCAGGGAGTAACTTCGCTAGCACTGGCGAATGCAACATTACTCTCATAAAGTAACTCATATAATATTTATTTCACTAACTTTCTAATGTTCAACTTAAAATTTTTATTTATTTTTTGTATTTATTTTCCGGATGTTTTTTGTTTTGGTTGTAAATTCGATGCAAGACTAACATGTTTTTTTTTTTTTTTAAAAAGGCAACATTGTGTTAGTGTTTTTTTTTTCTCTTTTTTATTCTATTTCACTAGTCACAAAATAATGTAAATAATACAATTTCTTAGTACATTTGTTCATCTTTTACGAAATCTGAAGTGATAAAATGTGTTTAGTTTTGTGATTTTTCAGTATTTGTGGATTAAATGTATAATTTAAGTGTTAAATTTTTCAAAATATCAATCTTTAATGAATTTTTATATATATATTTATTTATGTATATTATATATATTTTTTTATTTCCTTTTTCTGTACTCAGTTTAAGGTTTTTAAAAAAAAATTATCAACTAATTTTTTATTTTTTTTTACACTTTTGCAGCCAATTCTTTTCCTTTAAAATA
Source organism: Biomphalaria sudanica (assembly GCA_036873155.1). NCBI lineage: Eukaryota > Metazoa > Mollusca > Gastropoda > Planorbidae > Biomphalaria > Biomphalaria sudanica. The sequence continues at coordinate 883,506 of JAZGLO010002262.1, read as the reverse complement.
AAATAAATTAGAATATATATATAATAATAAAATAAGCGTTATGTTAGTTTTGGTAACTCTACATTTTTGTTAACTTCATTTTCTCAATCAAAATAATATGCACTGAAAGAGTTTTTTAAGCACAAGTCATGCACTTAATACATTGAACCTCGAAAATGAAATAAATATTTTACTCGTGTCATGAGTTCCATGAGTTTAAACAGTAAATAGACAAATTCAGTTTTATTAATATATAATTTAATAAATTTTTGTTTTGTTTTTACTTACCTGAATCAAGTGAATCATTGATTTTTATTTTCTTTGCTTTAAAGCCTCCCAAAAACTCTTGAAGTTCCTATTTGGGGAAAAAAAAATAAATACAATGGCTTTATTTTAATGAAAAGTCTAGACTAGTTAGGCAGAAAACGAAAGTAAAGTTCCCCTTTCAGACTTTGCGATCTAAAGGGGAGATGATGTTAAGATCATCTGTTTCTTTGGCCAATAGTTAACAAGCAACCAGTGAGTCATGTGGCCAACACAACGACCACCCGCCATTAAAGTTGGGTGGACTCAGGGGCGCCACAAAATCCAGAAATTTAAAATCAGTCTTCACCAAGATTCAAACTCTGGTACCCAGGTTCAAAAGCCAAGCACTTAATCACTGAGCCACCATGCCCCCTGGCAGAAAACTGAACACACCTAATTTTAACGCTTTTTTTAGTATGGAGGTATGTGAACTTTCTCCTAGATCTTTTTTATAAAATTATGAATAAAACTATCAAGGACATAATTTAATCCATTAGCTCCTTCTAACACATTTGTATTCTATTCCCATACAAAACCATAGTTTTCATTTTATAAAGAGTTTGTGGATTTGTGAGCTCCATGAAGTAAGCAAAATGAGACGCACAAGATTTACTTTTTGATTACAAAAGGTAAGAAACATATTTTCTATTGTTATTGTCGTACTTTAATATAACAAAAACCATGTTAACATCTAAAGCTTTAATACACTGAATGACGAAAATAACTACACACATAGTTAAGATCAAGACATGGAATATGGTTAGTATACGATTTAATGTGAATCCACTAATTTAAACAAACACTAGGGGCGACAATCGTAATAAACAAATTCACGACAGTTACTATACTTACTTACTATAAAAAAAAGTTTTTTGTACATTATCAAGGGAAAAAAAGTGAATAGAATAGATCATTTGTCTTAGTTTAAAAAAAAAGGACTTGATGCCATAACCTGTGCATACCTAGACTATGTGTACTATTTTTTATTGTTTTCATTAAAAATTGCCTATTTTATTGACAAAACATATTTTTTTTTATTTACAAATAATATTATGTTATTTTCTGTAAAAGGTAAATAAAATAAATCCATATAATATTTAAATAAAAAATAATAATTTTTTTCCAATTGGAAGTGCGTCTCTGAAAATGGGCATCCCAAACTTTTGTGAAAACTTGTTTTTCCTTCATTCAATCTGAATCCGTGAGAAAAGTGTTATGAAGTGTGTGTGTTTATATGGTGACGGTGGGAAGAGGTTAGCAATTGGTTGTGAATGATGCAAAATAGGTGGCATTGTTGTCACTTGGTCTTAGGACAGATGATTCCAGACAGTGAGACTGAAAGGTTGTGTTATGTCAATAATGCAGTGAGTTAGATTTTTGTTTAAGATATTGGTACTAAAGTCTACTACATCTAGAGCTATTCAATTTCATTTTATCACAAGTTGATTTTGTTTATATTATAAATAAAGTATAAAGTGTTATTTAGTTTGTTCACAAAAGGGAAGTTATTCAAGTTATTTGAAGTTTATTAAGTTAAAATACATTAATTACGCATATAATGATTTAGTTGTCTAGTAGCAGTTTGGTGCTACAAATCAACGACTGGTAACAACATATATGGATAAAAACAACACAAAAAATGCAGTTAATTTTGTCATGAATGGATGAATCATATAGTCTTATCTAGATCTAGATCTAGAGTAATTTATTTATTCTGGACATTACATGAATCTGTACAACTCGCTGTTTTTGTGGTCTTTACATCTTTATGTTGATATTTAATATGAAACTAGCATGCTGCATAATGTGTATGTCCATATTCCAATGATTCTGACACAATTTCCTTCCATTTAGCTGTCTTTTTATGTCAGAAAAAAGAATTTCAAATTTGTAAGTCAGGGTTGTTGTTTTTCCTGTTACCAGGATGACTTTACCTCTTCAGAATTTCAAATTTGTAAGTCAGGGTTGTTTATTTTCCCTATGTTACCAGGATGACTTTACCTCTTCCTAGGGTTAAGACTATATTTTTTGGTTGGCTAAGTCTAAGCTAATGAGCCTGACAATATTTATTCGTTTTTCAGTGATGGAAACAGACATTTGAAAAACTTTTAGGAAATTTTGTACACCCCAGTTGTTGAACTGGCCTGTCACTGCGACTTTAAAAAAAATGTTGCTGAATTTTTTAAAAAATTATGTAGAATCATTTTATTTAATATTTTCTTTAATTAATGTTTATTACATAATAATTACACTGCATAAGCTTTACTGCACACATAATGCATGCAAAGCACTATTGTTTGTACATATAGATGAGAGGAGAAAGCTTTTTGCAGATGCTTTATATATCTGGTTACAGGCAGTATGAGCATTCTATAATAGATAAGTGCTTTACTGACATTGTAACAACTTCTCTCTCAAACAATACTTCAAAAGTATGAGCTACACTTCTGTTTGTTCCACTGATTATTAAATTTTATACAGGAGAAACTTTTTTAAACATGAAGTCCACCAAAATGCTTGAAAAGCAATTGAGAGAGCTCTCTGACAGTCACAGAGCAGAAAGGGAAGCACTAGCACTAGCTGCTACCATGCTAGCAAATCATCCAAGTTCCCCACACAGTCAGATTGTCTTTCTAACCGATGCAAAAACAACCCTCCAAAGCTTGCAAAACTCAGACTCCTCTTATATTAAAAACCTCAGAACAGCACTTACAAAGCTCAACAACAACAACAAAAAAAATGTTATTCAATAAATACCAGCTCATATACAACTAGAAGGAAATGAGAAGGCTGACACACTCGCCAAGAGTGGGAGAACTAACTCACAAATAAACTCTGCACTCTATCCAGAAGAATTGAAGAAATTCATTGTAAATAAAATAAATGAGAAATGGACGAGCTCTCATCCAAATCACAAGAAAGATGACGCTTACTATAAGCTATCCCGACAAGACCAACGTCTAATCTTTCGACTCAGGACCAGACACAACAGAATGCGACAACACATGTACTGGAAGCTCAAAATTGGAACCAGTGAAATCTGCCCATGTGGAGTATCACCAGAGAATGCCTACCACGTCCTCCAAAACATCTCTCTCTTTACCAAGAGGCCCGTATAAGACACTGGCTCCAAAACACTCCAATAGAAAGAAAACTATATGGAAAGCTCCCTGATTTGGAAACCACTGCGCAGTTCATCTCATGTATTTGTCTAGTCATCTGAACATTCCAACATAACAATGAGAATGAAGAAGAAATTGAGAGAAAGGCACTAAATTTTAAGCAAGACAAGCAAGAGCAACCAGATGAGGAGCAATGCTTAGAGGAAGAGAATGTTTAGCAATAAAACTGCATATTGAGGCTTCCTTATGTGACTCTTTTTCAAGCTGATACAAGTTGTTTACAAGAAGTGTATCTCTACCACACTGGGCTTTTAAAGCATTAGTAATGATTAGTTATTAGTTAGATATAGAAAAAAAATAAAAATATATATTTTTCTCACTATAGATCTAGATCTATCTATAATTTATAATCTACTTAAATCTAATAACTTGGATCTAGATCTCTAGATCAAATATATTACTTTTATATCTTCTATTAGACTTATACTCAGTAACTCACTATATACGAGTATATATATATATATTATATATCATCTAGATCTTTTAATAAATCTAGATGTCTAAATCTAATCCCATTTGAAATCATGGAAGTCAGCAGGCAGGGTTCAAATTAGAAAAAAATCTAGGGGCCATAGTAACAACAGAGTAAAAATTAAAAGCGCATCTATAGCGGCCGGGCTTAATGATACTGACATCACTGAGCTACTCTCAACTCAGATACTATTCAAAAGCTGCCAAGCAGCCATTTAAGTCTATACGCTCTAGATCTAGATCAAATTATTTAAATTAAAGAAACTAGATTTCTTATCTAGAATTAATCTATCTAGACTGATTCAAACCACTCTACTCACTCTGGGCCTAGATCTAGATTTTAAGACAATACGATAACAGGAGATTTTTCTTAAATTAGAACTTTAACTGTGTTAAAAGACCGGATGTGTGCATGTTCAAAACAAATCAAATCTTCTTTCGCATTCTTCTGAAAATGGAAAATAATAAAATCAGATTTTTTTTTCACTAAAAATTTTGTTTGTTTTACAAATTGGGATTTAAAAAAAAAAAAAAAAAAAAAAAGATTTTAAAAAATGTCTGGGAAAATTTAGGTTTTTTTTTTCTTAGAAAATCGGATCAGAAGAATTTTTCAGAATTCTGAAAATTTTTGGAAAATTTCCATTACTGGTTTTTGGAGCTGATTTATTTGATTAATAAGACAAGTTGTTTTATTCCATACAAAAAAAATGTAATAGGGTGTTTGTATTAAATTACAATTTTCTTACCAAAATTTATTTCAAACAACCAGTTCTGGACATCAATATTAATGATCTTATATTATATTTGTTTGTTTGTTGTTTTTTTATAGAGAATAAATGGGCAAATGTTTGGAGTGAGCGTGATACATTGAATGAAGTTAAATGCCTAGATCTAGACCTACTAAATATATCTAGATTATATATAGAGAGAGTATATAAGAGTATAGAGGATTCAGCTATTTAGGCAAGAATGGCCGTCCTAGCCTGTACTATACTACAAGAGATCATCTGTAAAAGAAATGTATTAAATGATTAAACAAAAAAACACTCACATATCTAATCATGCAAGCATAAAATAAGTCTATAAGACTATAAGTCAGTGTAGAAGTCACTATTCCATTGACCTAATTTTAGTAGAATAAGTGTGTTCAAATTTTTAATTTTGTGTTCGTATTTATGGCAGAAAACAGATTTCCCATTGAAAATGCATTTTTGAAAGTCAATATTCATTATCTCTGAATTTAGGCCACCTGTAGCATATTTTTTAGATCTGATACGTAGATCTATGTTTGTGTAAGCTTCATAAGCAACATTTTGTGGAAATTCGTTTTTATTAAGATTTTGTGCCCTTGTGAGATTCACCAAGTAGGCTATTCACGACAGACAGGTTTTACTTATGGTTTTATGTGATCCCCTTTGAAAAGGTAAGAAATATATAATTTTTATAGTTATATGAAAAAAATTGCCTACTTATCATTAAAAAATGGTTTTTGTAAATGTTCAAGAAAAGAAAAAGTGAATTGAATGTGAAAATAGCCTTGATGCAAATACGAAAATTGGCTGTCGCGGAAGTACGCTTGCCGATATTTATTCATTTACACTTAAATATTACCAATTTTAATTAGGAAACATATATTTTTATTTTAGAAATCATATTGCAATATTTTCGTACTTAAAAAGAGGAAAAAATATAAAAAATAATGTTTTATTACGTTTTTTTATAAACCAATCGGAGGTGGTGTCGTCGAAATCGGAGAGCTTACGCTTTTTACAAAAATTTGTTTTTTCAATCATTCACTCTGAATCCTCGAGAAAGAAGCATCGCTTAAAGCGATCTCAGTCCGAACTATCCATAGGACAATATTTTTTATAATATTATCAACTAGTAAGGTAATTATTGTACTTTAATACTAGGTTGTCGCGGCGAACAACCGATTATCGAATAACTGGACATCGGCAATAACGCACGCATGCTAAACAGGCTAAACACTACACAGCGTGATCTGATGTCGCATGGAGATCGATATCTTAATTTTAACTTATATTTTATAATCTAGATCTAGATTATAGAATACCTAGATCTATAATAATAGAGATTAGACCTAGCCCTAGTCTAGATCTAGTGATTATATACTGTCTAATAGAGGCTAGATCTAGAAAAACGTCTACGGCGACTACAAGTGTTTTTTTTCCTTTGTAAATTCTTTTTACTAACGCCAATACAACCAAAATCGGGATAAAAGATTGGATTGTAGATATAGAATCTAAATGTTTACATCAAAATTAATAATTAATTACGGTATTGCTAGATTAGATCTAAAAAATGCTGACCGGTAAAAAATCCAGTGCTGTAGCAGTGTATCCCTTCCATTGTTTAGATCTAGATCTAGACAGTAGATTTAGATCTAGGTCTAGTACTAGTAGATCTAGACTAGAACTACCAAAATAACGCAGATACTACATTTTTGTTTAAAAAAGCATTGTAAATCTAGACACTAGATCTAATAATACTTGTTATGTTTGTGATTTATAGATCTAGAGTCTAGACTAGTCTAGATCTAAGACTAAATAGTAAATTCTAAATCTCTATAGACTATAGAAGAATAGATCTACTTATGAGTTAAAGACAGCGTTAAAAATAACAACAAACACATATAAACCAAATAAATGTTTTTATTTCTTTTCTCAGCAACCTTTACAACAGATACAAAAATTTAGATTATTTGAGATAGTAAACAGAAAACACCATGCACTTATTAAGTCTAGAGTCTAGACCTCGAATGCCTAGATCTAGAAATGATCAAGAACTAGATCTATTTATATCTTGATAATATTTCATTTAATATTAGATCTTTTCTAGTCTAAAATACATCTATACCCTTTATCCAAAATTGATATTGATATAAATAGTATATTATACTGTATTTATGTAAAAAAATTAAGATAAATATAAGAATTTAAAAAAAGTGACTTTTTATGGTAGGGTGGGCCGAAGAGGGGGCTTATTTATTAGTTATAAATACATTTTAAAGTTGTTTGTTTGTTTTTTCAAATGTTCTATAAATATACTTTACTTTGTGACACAGTTTTATGTTAATAATATTGTGAATTTGTGAAATTCATGGAATATTGGACATATCTTCTGTGAATGGTGGATTTTTTACAATTAGGGGTAAGTGTGTTTGATCTCATTTTTTTATATTAAATACTTGTCTGATGTTAATGAATTTACTTTTTTTTTTATTCCTCTGTTCTTGGGCATTAAAATTGATACATATCATGTCAAAACTGATAATGGTTTTGTTATTCAGGATGATGATAAAGTATAATTTGCAACTCAATTAATAGGCATAAATGTCTTAAAACACTTGTTTATATATTTTTTTCAAATGTTCTATACATATACTTTACTTTGTGATACATTTTTCTATTAATAATATTGTGAACTTGTGAAATTCATGGATAATTGGACATATCTTCTGTGAGTGATGGATTTTTCATTATTAGGGGTAAGTGTGTTTGACCTCAATTTTTCAAGTTAAATAATTGTCTGCTGCTTCTGATTTTTTTTTTTTTTAATTCCTCTATTCTTGGGCAATAAATTTGATATATAATATGTCAATAATAGCCAATTTGAAATTGGTCCTAAAAGTAGAATGTTGAGAGCTCAATTTGTTTTCCGCCTTAAGCATAATTTGAAAACGTCTTTATGATTTCATGTGAGGAGCTATGCCTGGGGATCTTAAACTTTAGTTAATAAATATTAATATAGAATTAAAATCTGAGTTTACTGATGCCAAAATATAGAGACTGTTTGGAATCAATTTTGGTGTTTGGAATCCAATAAAGTATGAAAAAATGTGTTTGAATTAAATGACATATTAGCCATATAGTTGATATAGATCTAAAATCTAAACTACTCTTTGTCTTTCTCTTCAATTTCAACTCTCTTTTTAAATTTAGATCTAAATAAAACTAAATTATTTAAATTTAATAAATTAAAATTATCATAATAATGATAATTATGACACAATTAGACTTTATAAGACTATGTGAGAGTATACATAATGTCTTTATGATCTACAGTACTACAGTCTCTACAATGACTACCACTACACTTACACTGTCTACACTCTGAGTACACTACAGTCACAGTGTGTACACCTACAGTCCTACACCCCACTTCCCTGGCCCTGACTTTTCTCAACAACATACAGTGATACACTCTATTCCACTTTCCGGTCTTTCCATTTCCAGTGCAAAGTAACACTAAGAAAAATTTCATAACTCAGTCTCAAGACCAACTTTGACCAAGTCGTGTCACTAGGAAGTCTCATCCAACCAGTAAGTTCAGTAAGCCGAAGTTGAGTAACCAGTCCAGTTACTAAGTCGTCTAAGTTAATTATTTTATATTTACTTACTTCATACTTGTGTTTGAGACAAATTGAGTTGCCAACCTAGAATCCTAGATCTACCTAGCGCCTATTTATAGTCTAGATTTTGATCAAAACTAAAATACTATGCAGTCTAGATGCTTACCCCTTCGGTGCTTGGTGGTAAATTTATAAGATATATACTCCTATGTTTGTTAAATTCTTCTCGAGCTTTGAATCGCATAGAAAAATTAGGAGATGTAGATCTTGAACCAGTCGCCATTTTGTTGCCTGTTAATTATAACTAGATCTAGCTCAGTGTGTGATCACGTGGGTAGTCAAAACCAATGGAAAAAGGAATGCTGATTGGCACTAATCTATATAGATCTAGAGGTGGAGGTGTAGCCCTAACAGACTTGTCCACCCGACCTTCGAGATTTGGTTATTATATCTAGATCAACTAACTAGATCTAACTGCTCCAACAATCGAGGCATTCCACACTTTTATTTCTCCCTCAACCACTCTCGGATCAAGTTGAAGCTTAAAACAATTATTTATTGCAGATGACAAAACTACTTCCATCACCAAGAGATAATCTAGCTTTTTCCATGTCTTATATATAGTTCGTCCAACGTGGTTCGATGATGACCACTTTGTCATCCAGGGGGCTGAGGGCTTTGCACTGGGGTTTTATGCCTCCTCATGTGGCTGGTGAGAGCTATGTGAGCCCGGAATGTTCGGCCGCACACTGGGCTGGTTATTCCAGCTGGAGCTAGTGTCGTTTATCTTGCTTTTCTTTTCTGGCGTTTTTCTTCTGCCAGCGTTGTTCTTTTTTCCTCAGCAATCTGTGCACCAGTTTTCGCAGCTCGACGCCATGATGCTCTGTCATGTGCCTCTGTCTCCCAGGTGCCTGGGTCTATGCTGAACGCCTTCAGAGAAGCTTTGAGGGTGTCCCTGAAGAGCTTCCTTTGACCACCTTGCGAGCGCTTTCCTTCGCTTAGTTGGCCATACAAGAGTCGTTTAGGGATGCGGTGGTCTTCCATTCTGTAGACGTGACCTGCCCATCGCAGCTGGGACTGCATCAGATTGTGTGGATGCTTTGCAGACACGCTCTTCGAAGGACTTCTGTATCTGATATTTTGTCTTGCCATTTGCCATTTAGTATTTTTCTCAGACATGTCATGTGGAAGTGGTTTAGTTTCTTTGCATGTTTACTGTACACTGTCCATGTTTCTGAGGCATAGAGCAATGTAGGGAGGATGACGGCTCTATGGCATATGGGACGAGGAATGTGCCTTTATCTTTGTGTTTTTCTGAGTATTTTATTAAATTTTGTATTTGAAGATCATGGTTCAGTGTTTTATGTATAATTGCTACTTTACTTTTGAGTCTTCTGTCCTGAAGGCTTTCTAAATTTAGTGATTTTACTAAAGGTGTTACTCTAGTCAAATGTGAATATTCATTTGATATGAATCTCATGCTGCTCTATTTTGTGTCTGTTCCAGTTTCTTAATGTTTTCTTGAGTCGAGGGGTCCAAAACAGAGGTTGCATATTCTATTATTGGCCTAACCAAGGTTAAATAACATTTACGGGTATTATAACACCTAGGTATTTTGCATTTTTAGCCTGTGTTACTGGTTTACCATGAATAAGATAAGTGGAATTAATTTGTTTTAGTTTCTTTGTTACTCTTAACAACTGACATTTTTCTGGGTGGAAAGACATGCTCCAATTTGATTCCCATTCCTGTAATTCATCTAATTCTCTTTGTAAAATTTCTGTATCTTGTGTTGTTTTTATTGTTCTATATAAATTATGCAATCATCTGCAACTAATATGACTTTTGTTCCTGAACTAATGCAATTTGGTAAATCATTTATGTAAATTAAAAATAGTAGTGGACCCAAGACTGTTCCTTGAGGTACGCCTGAGTTTACTGTTATTGGTGTTGATTTAGAGCCATTTATTATTACAGTTTGTTCTCTCCCTATCAGAAAATCTTTAATCCACTGATGCAATGGACCATCAATGCCAAAATATTTAAATTTTTTAAGCAAACTATGGTGGTGAGTGGTGAACTTTGTCAAAAGCTTTGGAAAAATCTAGTAAGATAGCATCTATCGCGTTACAGAATTTCCTAATGTATTAAGGCATTTTGATTCAATAGTATATAATGGATTTATGTTAATAAAAAATTTGCGCATTGTCTTCTAAGTCTAGATATCTAAGCCAGGGAAACCAAGGACTAAGCAGTTATAAGTCATTGATTAATATGTATGACTAGATTAACACATGAAATGCATATCGTAGGATGTAATTATCTTTTCTTTTTTTTTTGAAGTAACGTCAGTAATTTATAAGATAAGCTCTAAATCAGATGTCTAGGTCTAGAGTCTGTTAGATCTAGATGTCCATGTAATTATAATATCTATAAATACTCGCTAAATTATTAGATTTTACGTTGTATAATGGAGATATTGTCTTTAAAAAAAAATTATTTTAGAAATGTTTTTCTTGTTACTTTTGCTTAATAAAAAAAGTGTTATTCTTAGTTTGAATGCATTTGCTCAGCCAAAAAGGAAATTCCAATTACCTTACAAACAATACTATCTAGACCTACACTCACAAATTAAGATTGCTTTTGACTGTTTTACAAAAAATGAAAACGCATGTGAATAACATTTGTATTGAACCTTCAAATGAAAAAATTAAAATTATTGATAAATATTGATAATAAAAATGAGACTTTTTGTTGAGTCTGAAGATTAATGAGGAATTTCACATGACCTACATCCAGCACAGACATAAACATAGTAAAAAACATTTTTTTAATAGCCCTAGTGATGAATGTGCCAGCCAGCTTTGGCTTTTATACATATGAAAAAAATATTTGTCTTTTATAGTTAGAAAAATTCCATGATAAATCTTTTCCTACTTTGAAAATAAAAGAGGTGCACTTAAGCGTTGTATAGATAAAATTGTATTTTCAAAATAAAACTGAGAACAAACCAATTACAAGGACTAAAATAAAACAAAATTGATGTAAATCAAATGTAATATTTAGTCATTCATAATATTGCCAAACTACATCAATAACAATGACATACAATGGATTATATACAAAACATTCTTGTATATTTCAAAATTGGGTTTTATTTTACATTTGTGAAAAATTCATTCCTTATGATTTATATCATAAAACAATGGAAGCCTAGGACGTATTTTCCTTTTTTGAAGGAAAATCTGAAATTTGTAAAACAAAATGCAAAAAAAACTAAAAGATGAATGAAGTTATCTCATACATTTAGTTGATTGGTAAGTTAAAAAAATAAATACACAAAGTTAAATTTTTAATAACATTAATTAATTCATAAAGACCCGAAATTGATGATTCTTGGTTGCTTCTTTTTACTGACATTTATTTTCAATCCTAAAAACAGAAACATAACTGATGTTTTTCTTTATTTGTAAAAAATCTAGCCAGTGGTGTAGCTAGGGTATTTGATGCCCTGTGCAGCAGTTCCTCATGATGTCCTCTAAAAAAAAAGTTTTAAGACAACGAAAAGTTTCTGATTTTGAAATAAAGCCAAATAAAGTGCATTCAAAATTTAAGCATTGCTATTTCGCAAAGAATCGATTTTACAAAAAAGATAATAAAAGTGAATATCACATGCTTTCTCGCCGGCAAATTTTCGATAATGTTATCGAAATCAGTTTTTCCACTTAGTCTTGTTCAATAGATGAAATTGCCAAATTAAGGAGTCAGTCTTGTTCAATAGATGAAATTGCCAAATTAAGGAGTCGTAAATTCATCATCGTAGATTGTATGTATTTCTTCATCAAGTAAGTTTGGAAAAACTTTGCTTCCTTGCCACACTTACCACAAAAGTAAAAAAAACTCTAAAACTCAATAGATTCTTGTTTTGGAAGTTTGGAGACTTCTGGAGAAACTGCGACAATTACCTGAAGCCCCCAGACAAAATTCGTTTTTGTTTATATCACTATGAGAACCATTGAGATTGATATCCATCTGAGGATTCAATAAAGGCGACTAAAATTCCTATTTATCATGATGTTGTTCTTAAAGGGTTATTATTTCATGAACAATACGGTCCAAGGAAAGTATTTCCATCAGTGGTTCTTTCTTGTGTGTTGATAGAAAATCTATCTTCATCTTTTTTCTCTTGGCAATTTTTTTGTGTGGCCAATACACCTTTGAGGCTTTACATGACAATGTACCATAAAATTTAGATCAAGATTTTAGATATTAAGTGTACTGTGGAAAATAATTGAGAAATATTTGCTTTTTTAACTTTCTGTATGATTTTGTTTTCGTTAGTTTTTATATAACAAAAAATGCATTTTTATTTTGTTGGGACATGTCCTCTCATAGTAATTTGACAACAGGATATTACTTTGACATGGTACTGCCAATTCTTCTTCAACTCTTTCATGCCCACAGAGTGCCAGATTCTGCTTTAAGAGAAAAAGCACAATGTCCAAGTTTCTCTACAGATAATCTCCACATTTTCCCCTCTTGCTTTTTTAAATCTTGAGCCTTGCTGTCATTATTGTTGGTTAGTCACAGACAAACTTCCAGTTCACTCCAAGCAAGTGATGTGTGGCTGAGATGCTAAAACTGCTTGGCTTAACTTGGCCACCTTACAAGGGAGCTTGAGTTTGAATCCCGACTCTTTCAGGGTTGTGTTGGCTGAGCAGTTGGAAAACCTTCTCCCAGATACCCCCTCCCCCCATGGTCCATAAAAGAGATTGGACCATTACTAATTAGTAATTAAAAAAACAACATTATAAATGTGTCTATTGCAATACAATGAAGTAACATCATGTAAGGCTTCCAAAAAAAAAGTGTAAAAGTGCGTTGCCTTCAGGGATTTTAACAAGTCTGGTAAAATTTGATTCAAGCTGGTCTACAGCTTACACATTTAATAAAGAATGTAGGACATTACAAATTACCAAAACAAATACATGTGCTTGTTTTTATTTGTGTAATTAAAATTTGTAATTTTACTGAGAAAGTTTGTCCTCAGTTTGATGCACCCCCCCCCCCCCCACCACTTGATGCCCTGTGCAGCCCGCACCACCCGCACATTGCTAGCTACGCCACTGAATCTAGCAATACTAAAAGAAATTATTTCTTCTTAGTTTTATTTTTGCTAGCTTCTCTTCTTCTCTGTGTAAGTGGGTTTCTGGGGTCATGAATTTCATATCTGTCTGCATCAGCTACATTGGCATCTAGTACTTTTTTACCACCACCATCATCAAACTGGAGTTTATGCCTCATCCTATTAGACAAAAATTATCAACAATGAAAGTTAAAAATAAAAGTATATTAGGATATCTTTATTATAAATTACAGACGTTCATTCAAAAAAAAAGAAGATAATTAAAATATGTTTTGGGTTGCTTGAATGGCCAGAGAAACAATCTCTAGTTGACTCTCTAGTTGGATGTAGCTGGGATGTTAAATATTTCAAAAGAACATTAATAAACAAAACAAGGTTACAAGGGCCCCCCAAGTGGTCCACCCAGGCAGGTAAAAAGGCAGTTTTCAATATTTTCAGAACGAACATCAGAATGAAATTCTATCGAAGACAAATGACAGAGAAGAATGGAGAAAGAAGGCTGACATCATGTGTGGTGCCCAGCAGGCCAAAGGATAGGTGAATGTGAAGTTAGATGTGAACCTGGCCTAACTGATGTCTTAAAATGAATATCTAATTGTTTTGTAAAGATCTCTTATTCAAATGCTCAAGAAAAAAAACATTTCCGTAACAACAATATAACGATATTTTATTTAATGTTTGGTGTATTTGTTCTTGGCTAAAGTATGGCACTGAAAAACTACTTATTAATTGTTGTTTTAAATTATGTCCAACTTATATGCATACTAAATAGATTTTTTCTCTTTAAAAAAACATTTTTTTGTGTTTTAATGTAGTAGTTAGTATGACAGAACTTACTTAACTTAGCAATACAATTGTAAACAAAATTTTTTTTGACAAAATCTAAAACCATTTGCATAAATGTGTTAAAAATATGGTAAATAGTTATCTCCCCTACTAAAGAGCCTTCCGAGTTTGTTACTATTAATAGTGAATAGTTGTAAAAGTGGTGTATTTTAATGAAAAAAATGTTTTCATAAGTGATTTAAAAAATTAGATTTTTCGCTTTCAGAAAAGAAAAAAGTAGCCGTTGCATCAGAACTTTGAATGGTCTAAAATATTTTATGAGATCTAAACGGGACAGACAGACAGACATTCCACACAAAACTAATAGCGTCTTTTCCCCTTTCAGGGGCCGCTAAAAAAATAAAATACTATTTTAACATTTATCAGTGACAAGGCAAGGGAAAGTTGCATAGCAGTAAAGAGAACAAATAGTTTTGTTGGATTGGGTTTAAAGGGCAAGTGCTAATTCCAATTTTTACAATCACTACAAAAGTGCTATTAATTATCAGAGATTATATGACATAAGTGCTACTGAAGCAGTAGTTACCAAGATAAATCACCGGCATCATCTTCTGGAACATCACTCATTTTTTTTGTTTCTTTATCGTCTTCACCTTCAGAATCTGAATATCCAACAGAGAGCTGCTTAACAGAAGACAACTTGGACTGAAACTTTTCTAACAGTGCTAAAGTTTGCTCTTCACGACTTTGACCCGGTTTCTTTAGCATCTTCTTTTGTTCTTTAAAACGCTGGCGTTCCATTTTAAAAGATTCAAGGAAGTCAGGTGCCTTGTCTTAAACAAAAAAATAAACACAAGAAAAAATAAACACCAATAACAGGTGTGGACAAACATAGCATTAAGTCACCAAGCCAAGAAGATAAAGAACAAAAAATTAACCTTCTTCAGAATGATGATAACTGAATTGTATTTTTTTTTTTTCCTTCACTTCTAATGATGAGGAGTAACAAGCAGAAGGTAAAAAGAGAGTAACTTGATTGCTGATATATATTTGTAAAAGATAGTTTCAATGCTAAGGTACATAATTTTTGCCAATAAATGTGAATTAATCAGAGAAGAGAACTATGCACATACAATAAGCTTTATGAGATTTATGTCATTTATAAATTCTAGAAAAGTAAAAATTTTAAATTTTGATAAAAAAAAAGATGTTGAATATTTAAAATATTTGTATTTATAATTGTTTTGACTTAAATCAGATTTTATTTATTACTTAGCTGTTTATGAAAATGTTGAAATTAGAAAAAAATTTTTGTGAAAAAAAAATGTTAACAGATAATTATCTCTCTCTCTCTCTATATATATATAGCTTTTATATAGCACAACTTTCATGCTTACAGCATACTCAGAGCGCTACTGTCCAATCTCTTTTGGGGGGAAGGGGTATATGGGAGAAGTAGGCGCTAAGTTAACACAACTCTACTAGAGTCTGGTGTCATTAGCCTCTAGGCCACATATTAATTGCCTATGGATTTGGGTTGAAATAGAAGAGAAGATAGAAACTAAACTATAACAAAAAAAAAAAAGCTCTTAAGTTTGATAACTGGTCTACCTTTCTGTATAACAAAGTTATAGTTTATTGTTATCTCTGTGCATTGACATTAGAAAACTTTTATGTTGTGTATATAGATAAGAATAAGACTAGCTTATTAAAGGTTAATTTTTAAAAAATCAGTTTACCTTTTACTTCTGGTTTGTGAGACTTTTCATCCTCTTTCTCTGTCTTGACTTCTTTTGATTTTGTTTCTGCTCTTTTCTTTGAAGCTTTAATTTCTCTTTGAAGTCGAAGAGCTTCTTTCTTAATTTCTTCACTGTGATTAGACAATAAATACATTTCTTGATCAGAATTGCATTGCAAGAAAAAAGATGGATATAAAAATAAGTCTTTGATTTAACAGATAATTGATTGATACCAGTACTCTTCTAAAGTAAAAAAAAAAAAAAGACAAGTGCCATTTTCAGACCTTGTGATCTATAAGGCAGATGATGTAAAGGTCATCTGTTTCTATGGTCAATGAGGGTTTTATGCGGCTAGCATAATGACCAACAACTTTACCTTACCCAACTAATGTCAAGCATCCATTAGAGTTGGGTGGACTCAAGGGCGCCCTTTAAATCCCCAAATAAAAAATCCCTGTATTCACAGATTTGAACCCAGGACCTCTTGGTTCTGAAGCCAAGAGCTTTACCACTTGGTCACCTTAATGTTCTTGTATGCCAAAACAAAAAATATAGTAAAATGAGTTACTTTCTAATTTTTCTTTTATCATCTGTGTTTGGTGATTCCACTGTTTCTTTCACTTGAGCTGCTTCAGAGGAATCTTTTTTCAATTTTTTTCTAACTTCTTCAGTTCCAGTACTTTCAACAGGCACACCATCCTCCTTTGAATTGAAAGAGAAAATGTATGCCAACAATAAAGAGAAATATTCACATATATATGTATATCTTGCTCTAAATAATTAACGTTTTATTATTACAAATATTGTAAACTTATTAGTCCCAATTTATTGATTTTTTCTCTATCAGACATGCATTTTTAATCTACTTTCAAGTAAAAAAAAAAATATTTACAGCCGGTGATTTCCTCTTTGAAGATGTCTTCTCGCTGTCTACTACAGGAACAGAGCTCAATAGGGGATCATCTGTTAAATCATGGCTGCTTTTACTTTTACCACTGAATTTCTAAAAAGAAAATTTCCATGTATTTTTTATTTTCATTAAAGGCTTCAAATATAATAAAAAGGAGTGATGTATAAACTTTAAGGACTTATGACTCGATAATTTTCACTGACACATTGATTTTAAGTTTAAATTATCTCATGAATTTAAAAAAGCAATATATATTGTAAGATGTCTAATCTGGGTCTGTATAGAGTTTGTACTAATCAGAAGATTGATTGCGTGTATCTGTACCCATAGTATCTCTTGAGTTCTTATTAACAGACTTACAGTTTGAGACATATACAATAAAGTAAATCAACAGACATAGATCAAATATGAATGTTTAATCCAGAACGGGAACAGTAGTCTCAGTCACTATAACAAAGATGTTGCTCCTATGAAAGCCTAGCCTCAACTGTCTATTTAACTATATCTATATCTAATCTACAGTCTCTCTTTGAATTAATGTCGTCACAATAGTGTGTTCACTAGCAGTCATCTAAAAAGTATTTCTACAATATTGTAGCTAACATGGTACATTTATCATATCAGTGTTCTACAGTTGTAATATTTATAATAAGACTCTCTTCAAGGGGCACTCAGACTATGATGATAGTAGAAGAACACTTTGAAGTTGAATCTTGATTGAAATGATTAATCTCTACCAGTAATTAGGTTCCTGTTATATATTTTTTTTTCACTGACCTTTGATTTTAAGTCAATGGTTTGTGTATTTATACAGACTCATCTATTCCAAATAGTTGTCATGTAATATGCTAATCAATCTATAATTCATTGTGTTGATAGTCTAGTTTAACCAGTATACAGACCCTAACATCTTTTTAACATGTTCAGTATGCAGATTTTTTAGCCTTGCAATCACCCAAAAGAGGCTCAGGCAATCGAACAGATATGTGTGCTGCACCAAACAACTATTTACCTACTGTTCATGGGAGCTCCCAGTATAACCTTGTTACTATAGTTATAGTTAGTATATTAGTCAGTCTTCATCCTTTTTTTTTTTTTTTTTTTGAAAGCATCAAAATTGATCATGAATTCATTACCAAAATCATTGCTACAGTCTGTGAGTAAAACAACGTTAAATACATGTATGATTGTATATTATAAAAAGATTCTACCTTTACAACTTTATATGTTTGCTCCTCATCTTCCTCTGCCTCTTCTCCGAATGACAACAAACTGAAATTTCTTTAACAAAAAAAAAACATAAATAAAATGAAACCAGAATCTAAATAAACATTTTTGTTGTTGTATAGATAGTAAATGTTAAATGAGAGGACAAAATGCACACACTTTGTGGCTTTAGATTGACTCTTGACTTTCTTGTCTTCTTCTTTCTCTTTTTTATTTCTTTTAATCATTCTCGGTACAATGTCATCAAAAGGATTCGAAAGTATCTGTGAACAAGATCAAGGTTAATGTCAAAGAAATTTTTTTTAAATTAAAATATAAATATTCAGAGGAGCTACCTGGTATAATAATATTCATATTTTTTTTCCACTGTCATTATTTTCATTTGAAAAAAAAAATTTTCTTTTCCAATGTCTTTCTAAGTTTTTCATTAGATCAAACGATAAATAATGTTTTATCAATATGTCTCTACCTCAGTACGAATGATAGTTGGTGGGAATGTTGGTCTTTCAGTATCATCAACTTCTACATCTTGAAGTTTAAGCATATTGAATAATGTAGGGCCAGTAACTTTTCCAAAAATTGTATGTTTATTTTGCAGCTCGGGAGTTTGATTCATCGTAAAGAAGAATTGGCTTCCATTATCATTTGGTCCTGAATTGGCCATTGCAACTAAACCTCTTCTGACAAAACGCAGCCTTGAATGGAATTCATCCTAGAAAAATTTTAAAACAAAGATCTATAAATATATCTAACTAAAAAAACAAATAAAAACAAAACAAGACAACTTAACAGTTTTATCAAAAATGTTTATAGATCACTACAAAAGTATTTTTTAAAAAAGGCAAATCATGAAATAGGACAAAAAAATGGAAAATTAAAAAAAAAATATTTAAACAAACACATTTAAAGACAGAGTGAGTTGATGAAAGCATTGTAAAAAAGTTAACAAGATCTGAGTTGTGTTTGGCAAATGCAACCAAGGATTTTTATGAGACATATACGGCATCACAAACCTAACAGATGTGAACAAAATAATTTTAACTTCTTACTTTAAAGGGTGCTCCATAAATAGACTCTCCATCTGTTCCAGTCCCTGTAGGATCTCCTCCCTGTACAATAAAGTCTTTCACTACTCTGTGAAATATTGTGCCATTGTAATAACCTTCCATACACAGTTGCGCGAAATTGCGGCATGCTTTTGGAGTTTCCTTTGACCATAATTCAATATCTATTTCTCCAACAGATGTGACAAGAAGAACCTTTGCAAACACATAAAGTGGAAAAAAAGCATTATTAAAAACTGATATAAATTTCACAAGAAATTTTGTGAAAATGTATTTTGTTAATGCTAGCAGATCCTTTCATATAAAACCTAATAACTCAATGAACCCTAACAATGGAGATGCCTATCCTGGTTGCCTACCTGAGGTAAATAAAACAAATCCGGCTCATTATAAATAATAATTTAAATCTTGTTTTACTAATCTTTACTATTGGGTCTACTCTTGTCTACTATACCCACTCAATCTGATCATTTATTTCTTATAGACTTGTCAAAGATAATATAATCTAATCTGAATGCCCCCAAATTGCTGATTACCCTCTCTGTGAAGCCACCAGTTCTTGAACTGGATGCTGACCGATGTACATTACGCACAACAGCAGAGAGCTTTGCGAGAAAGGATTTGAGCCTTTCAGCCTTTACTCAATTAAAGTTTGATGATGATGAATTAAAAATACTTTGGTTAAGTAAGGATGTACAGCATTGGAGAGCTTATCATCAAGGTGCGCTATAAGAGTTTGTACACATAATACAAAACTAAAATTTTTATTTAATCGACTCCAAAATCCTATCAACCTTATAAATAATACTTCCAATTAACACTATTCTAATTTTTCCAACAATTTTTCATTTTCCTTCCACTATTGAAAAAATGGTTTAAAACAAATATTTTTTTGGCTATTAAAAATAAAATTAAAACAATAGTTATAATACTAACAATTTGTCTGTAAGCCAAAAATAACATCTAATTTTAATAAAGAAGCTTAAACACACATTTATGTATAACTATTTAAAATTAGAAAATAAAAAAAAAAAGACTTAAGCAAAACAAAAACTTGAAATAAAAGTGTTACATAACACATTTTATAAAACCATCCTTTATAGCCAATATATATAATAGAATACAAAAGATAAATTCTATAACAATGTTTTCTTTGTACAGACTTGTATCAAACTGCACATTTAAATCACTATTCAAAGTTCATTTCAGAAAATATTTACAATGAACAAAATTCAACATTGGACAATGATCACAACAAAAAGGAGTTTTAATAATAATTCTTAAATACTGGCTTATATGTAGAGCACAAATGTAATGCCTCTAAATAATGTAGAAGATGGGGAAAATAGAAGAAACCAAACTTTATTGCCTTTAAAATATAATTCATTTTAACAATGATATTATATATATTTGGTATGTATAAGTTTTTCTCAGAAGCCATTTAATCTGGTGCTAAATTTTTAAAGATTCATGCAAAGCCAATTTGTTAACATTAAATAACACTTTCAATTACAATTTACCTTTCCTTTAGTAGGTGGCTCCTGAATGTAAATGTTGCTCATGATCCAACAAAAATGGGACAATGATGCAATGAATAATGGGAATGGGAAACTTAAGTTGTCTAATCTACAGTTACTGTGATAGCTTACACATCAATGTTCTCCACTGAAAAAGAATTTTCATATATTAATTTTATAGATCTTATTTATAGTTAGAAAAATTAAAAAAGTTAATTAATTAATTTTGTTCTTAACTTTAATTATGCCTATTTTTTTGTGCTTTGTTATTGAAGATTTGTGTCAATAATATTTATATTACTTCAAGTGTATTCCTAATAAGGCATCTCTCTCTCTATATATGTATATATATATATATATATATATATATACAGTGCTTTTTTTGTAAAAAAAAAAAAATGGGGGCCGGTACTCAGTGATTAGGTGTCGGTACTCAGTAGTTGATTGCTAACTTTTAACAACTAAAAATTAATACTATACGTTAATATACAATATAATAGGCAGCATTTACAGACCACCAAATTCTAGTTTAGAATACATGCAGGAACTATGTAATCAGATTACTACACTTAAAGAGACAAATAAAAATGCAGTTTTTTGGATTATGGGTGACTTCAACCTACCTGATATAAATTGGAAAACACTAACCATAGATAAACACCAAAACCTTAAGGACATAAATGAGCTTTTCATAGAAACTTTACACAACCTAAGTTTAGATCAAATCATTAAAAAGCCAACTAGATTAAACAACACATTAGATCTGTTCTTAACCAACAGACCTGGATTAGTAGTTGATTATGATATTATCCCTGGTCTATCAGACCATGAGATCATAAAAATACACAGTCAGATAAAAGCAGTAGCCAATACAAAAACCAAAAGAAAAATCTTACTCTGGAATAAATGTAACCTAACACAACTACACCAAGCTGCATTAAACTTTCAACAAACATTCTAATTAGAAAAAGACATTAACCAACCAGTCGATGACCTCTGGAATTTCATTAAAAACCATCTTAAAAGCATTATAGAAAATCATATACCAACTAAATACACATCAAACAAAATAAATAAATGCTGGTTTAATAATAGACTAAAGAAGCTTTGTAAACAGAAGGAAAACCTATATAGAAAATTTAAAGAAACCAAGGCAGAAAGAGTTTACAAAAAGTATATAAAAATTAAACACCTAACCCAAAAAGTAAGCAGACAGCTGCAGAGTGAATACATAAACAA
Source organism: Biomphalaria sudanica (assembly GCA_036873155.1). Classification (NCBI taxonomy): domain Eukaryota; kingdom Metazoa; phylum Mollusca; class Gastropoda; family Planorbidae; genus Biomphalaria; species Biomphalaria sudanica. The sequence goes on along the minus strand of JAZGLO010002262.1, from coordinate 861,568 downwards.
TGTAATATCTAAAGATAACAACAAAAACCTATGGTCATACATTAAGTCTAAGAAAATGGAAACAACAGGCTTAGCGCCATTAAAAGATGAACATAACATAATACATAATGATAATGAAACTAAAGCAAACATCCTAAACAAATACTTTGTGTCAGCATTCTCAGCCCCAGGAGACAAAGACATATTTCTTAATTTGAACCAAGTAGACAACATAGAAGATTTAGTAGTACAAGAAAATGGAATTCAAAAACTATTAGCCAACACCAAACCAAATAAAGCGTCTGGACCTAATGGTATTCCAGCTAGATTACTCAAAGAACTAAGCAATGAGCTAGCCCCAGTGTTCAAAATACTCTTTCAGGCATAGCTTAACCAGGGCAGAGTACCAAAGGACTGGAAAGAAGATAATGTCACCCCCCTATTTAAAAAAGGAGAAAAATCTGATCCAGGAAACTACAGACCAGTATCACTTACCAGCATCACATGTAAAATACTAGAACACATAATATGTAGCAATATCATAAACCACTTAGACAAACATAATGTCCTCACCCCATACCAACATGGCTTTAGGAAATATAGATCATGTGAAACACAACTAATAGGACTAATTGATGATTTTTCAAAAGGTTTAGATAATAGTGAACAAATAGATGCTATCTTACTAGATTTTTCCAAGGCTTTTGACAAAGTTCACCACCATAGTTTGCTTAAAAAATTAAAATATTTCGGCATTAACGGTCCACTGCATCAGTGGATTAAAGATTTTCTGATAGGGAGAGAACAAACTGTAATAATAAATGGCTCTAAATCAACACCAATAACAGTAAACTCAGGTGTACCTCAAGGAACAGTCTTGGGTCCACTACTATTTTTAATTTACATAAATGATTTACCAAATTGCATTAGTTCAGGAACAAAAGTCAGATTATTTGCAGACGATTGCATAATATATAGAACAATAAAAACAAAACAAGACACAGATATTTTACAAAGAGAATTAGATGAATTACAGAAATGGGAATCAAATTGGAGCATGTCTTTCCACCCAGAAAAATGTCAGTTGTTAAGAGTAACAAAAAAACTAAAACAAATTAATTCCACTTATCTTATTCATGGCAAACCAGTAACACAGACTAAAAACTCAAAATACCTAGGTGTTATAATAAATGAAAAACTGTCATGGAATCCACATATTGATGAAACTATAAAAAAATCCAACAAAGCATTAGGGTTTATTAAAAGAAATTTTTATAAATCAAATAAGAACATAAAACTAAAATGTTATTTAACCTTGGTTAGGCCAATAATAGAATATGCATCCACCGTGTGGGACCCCTCAACTCAAGAAAACATTAAGAAACTGGAACAAACACAAAATAGAGCAGTGAGATTCATAACAAACGAATATTCACATTTGACTAGGGTAACACCATTAGTAAAATCACTAAATTTAGAAAGCCTTCAGGACAGAAGACTCAAAAGTAAAGTAGCAATTATACATAAAACACTGAACCATAATCTTCAAATACAAAAACAAAATTTAATAAAATACTCTGAAAGACACAAAAATAAAGGCACATTCCTCGTCCCATATGCTAGGACAAATTTGTACAAATACTCCTTCTTCCCTAGTGCTATTAGAGCATGGAATGGGTTGCCTGAGCTAGCCAGAAAAACCAGTGACTTGGCAGAATTTAAGTCATTGGTTAATATGCATGACTAAATGCATGACGCGTAGGACGTAATCATCTTCTTTTTTGAAGTAACGTCTGTATTATATAAGATAAGATAAGATAAAGAAATAATTTTTTCAAAAAAGTGCCAGTACGCCGTACCGGTGTGTACCGTCACAAAAAAAAGCCCTGAATATATTTATATAATGTGATTCTCAAACTTTTAACAGTGGTGCCCCCCAAATGAAAAAAAAAATGAAAAAGATTTTGTTCATGACCCTCTAGCCAGCAGAGGACAGGGAGGAGAACTGAAGACTCACTATGTAGGGTTTAGTAGGCTTTTAAGACTATAATGAATAGGAAAAGAAACATAAATATTTATAACCCAACTTTCAGGTTGTAGAAATATATTATTATATATTTTTCTTATAGTTAGAAGAGCACATATGTTAAAAATTTCTAAAATAAAAAAGGGTTGGGCAGATGATGAAATGCTTTCTTGAACTCAGGGTGCACTATTCCGCCTGGTAAAAAAAAGAGTTGAGTTGCAGGTCTAATTAGGTCAAAAAGGAAGTAACAGCTGTCCAATTTCTATTATGCCAGGATCATTCAAGATAATATAGAACATGTAAATCTGTAATCCTCATCTTTGTGTTTTACAAGTAAAACATCTTCACAAGGACCTTTTTTTTTTGTTGATACATAAAAGTCGTTACCATAAAGATAAATGTTCTACAGTCAAAATAATTTCCACCATTTTTCTGACACAAGAAATTTTTAAAGAATCCCGGAGTTTTGAGTCAACATAAGTAGACATATTATTTAAGTCATTATAAGAGTCTAGAGTTCTATATAATATAGATATATTTTATATTATAGATGATAATAGAATTCTTAGTAGCACTACTTTTAGTAGCCTACTTAGACAGCTAGAGAGTAGAGTAGATAGTATTACTTATAATTACTAGACTAAATCTAGATTTAAAGACATCATTCTTATCTTATCTTATAAAATACAGAAGTTACTTCAAAAAAGAAGATGATTGAAAATGTCCTATGTGTCACTCATCTAGTCATGCATGTTTCCAATGGCTTAAATTCTGCCAAGTCATTGGTTTTCCTGGCTGGCTCAGGCAACTCATTCCATGCTCTATAAGTATTCTATTAGCACTAGGGAAGAATTGGTATAAATTTGTCCTAACATATAATATGGCTTTTATTACCTTTCATGACTTATAGTTATGATTAGTTAGTAGATCTAGATCTAGATTTTTAGAATTTAGAAGCATATTATACAGTTAAACAGTAATAATATAATATATAATAATATAAATTATAATATACCTATTTATCTTCTTCTTTTTATATAATACAGACGTTACTTCAAAAAAGAAGATGATTACGTCCTACGCGTCATGCATTTAGTCATGCATATTAACCAGTGACTTAAATTTTGCCAAGTCACTGGTTTTACTGGCTAGCTCAGGCAACCCATTACATGCTCTAATAGCACTAGGGAAGAAGGAGTATTTGTACAAATTTGTCCTAATATAAACATAATACAGTTAAATAATATAATAATTTAATATAAATATAGATATATATATATATATATATAAAAATAATAATTACTAAATTATATCTCTATCATATGATAATAATATTATTTTAATATAATAATATATATAAGTATATTATATGGTTTATAAATATGCATTACGATTTAATGGTAATGTCTAGTAATAACTAATAAGTAATGAATATCAATTCAATATGATAATATAAATATTTAAATATGGGTACCGGTATCATTCAGTCTTGACAAGAAGAGACATTTCGTAAGTAATGTAAACCCTAGAAAATATCTACATAGATTTAAATGTAGATTAGAATTTTAGTTTGTTGATTTAGCCTACAGATTCTAAATCTAGATCTTCTAGACCTAAGCCTAATCAATACTAGATCTAGATCTAGATCTAATCCAGATCTCAAATATTGTTACAATATTGTAGATTTGAGTTTTGTCAACAAAAAATATGATCCATATTTTTGGATTTCATTAGTGTTTTAAACTGCTTGATTGTACTATCGACCTAATCTTATGTTATTTGTATAGAATCGAGCTACCCTAGGGTTCTTTCTAGAATTCTAAGACATCTAGAGTCGACTAGATCTAGTATATAATCTAGATTCTAGTCTAGATCTAATATAATAATATAGATCTAGATCACGTAAACATAAACCAGTTCTAGACTCTAGATAAGCAGTTTGAGTTTGATATTCAATATTTAACATTTAAATTATCGGGATTGGATAATCATAATATTTTAATAATATTTTAATATAATTAAATATTAAGTATTAGTATAGTATAGACTAGAGTTAGAGTGACTAGACTAGTATATTATATATCAAATCAACCAAAGATCTATATATCTATCTATTTTATCTAATTCTAGATTTCATTCTATGCATCTCTGTAACTGTTCCTATTCTAGAAAATAGATTTAAATATCTTATATAATACAGACGTTACTTCAAAAAAGAAGATGATTACGTCCTACGCGTCATGCATTTAGTCATGCATATTAACCAATGACTTAAATTCTGCCAAGTCACTGGTTTTTCTGGCTAGCTCAGAAAAAATTAAATATAAGCCTAAATCTAAATATTAGACCTAGATGTAGTAGATCTACACTCTAGTGTATGATTAAAACAATAATTTGATTTTTCTACATTCTCTGTTGCTTTTCTAGATCTATTACTAAATTTAGATCTACATTAATACGAGTTTTTTGCTTCATTATCTATATTAATAAACAAGGAAACTCGTTTTAAAAATCTTTTGTAAGTATTTTATTACTACTTCCGGTAGAATTGATAGCAAAATTGCTACTTTTGATTTGGTGGTCATTTTGGCATTCATATACCAAGAGCGCCATCCAAAATAGCTTAATAATTACATGTGATTCTTATGTAGATATGGATACTACAAATTACTAACCAATATAAATAATTACAAAATAAAAATAAAAAAGTTATCATAGCTGGAACACACCCTAATTTTGGAAACTTAATAAAAAAATGATCTAGTTAACCAATCCTGTCAAATTTGGTATCAAAAGAATCGCCATTTTCTCCCTGACAAAATGATACTCTAATCTAGAAGATCGGTTAAAAAATAATGATGTTTTACACACTTTTTCGACTGTAACCGGGGATGCGAACGAAACCATGAGGACCAGCTTTTAAGCACACTTCCGGTGTACAAAAATAGCGATGTTGAAGTACCTAATATTATATTAAATTTAAAATTATTATAATTAGATTTAATTAGATCTAATATAATATTAATATTTATAATATAATAATTTTATTATAAAAAAAGTCATTATAGACTCCAATTGATACTCAATAAATAAAAACATTATAATAAATCAAAATTATTGAAAATTAGATCTATAATAATAAAAGCTATTAAGATACCTCATAGATTGATAGATTATTTAGACTAGATTTAGATTACTAAATCTATATCATTATATCTATAATTAGAATAAATATAATAATCTTTTCTATCTATGTATTATACACATAGATCTAATTAATATATATAAGCAGAAAGTAAAATAAGTAAGGTGATGTAATATTTAATAAACAATGTATGTATACTATGACTATGTATCAAATGTTGTCCTGAATTAGAAGTCAAAACAGTTTGACCAATGTTGATATAACTTGGCATAAATGTTCCTTGAATACTAAATTAACTGGAAAAGTAACATATAAAGTAGCCCTAAAACAGACTTAAGACCTTCAAAAAAAAAGAAAAAGAGTTACCCAACTCTATGAAAGTATTACTATTTCATGGATCTAGCAATCTAGGTCATATAGCCATATTTATTGTTTACATGAGACAAGACCAAAAGGTCACGTATGCGTAATGCAGAGACTTCATCAAGATCTAAAAAGTTTAGACATCAAATAATTACTTACATCAAATTTGTAATTATCATTAGAGTTGAGAATCCATCCATCCCAGTGGCGCCACAGCCATGGAGGGCTCTGGCCTCCCTCCATTCAGATCTCCCCTGGGCCTTTCGTCTCCATGCCCGAACCCCTCAACATCATCAATCCATGATTTGTCATTCGGGGTCTGCCTTTGGGACACCTGCCTTTTGTTATTGCCTGTATTTTCGCTGTTCTGTTCTCTGACATTCTTTCAAGGTGACCTTCCTAACATAATATGTTCTTTTTTATTTCAGTCATTATCGGTGGGTCTTCATACAATTTAACTACCGGTATCTCATGGTTAGTGTGTCTTCCACACTGTTTTATCTTTATAGCACCATAGATTTTCCTAAGAATTTTTTGTTCCCAAGTATTTAGAATAAAGTAGATTTTTGGTTGTCTTTGTCTGTGTCCACTGTCCAGGTCTCACTTGCATGTACATTCTTGCTGGTATTATTATGCTTTGATATTGTTTTTCTCCTGATCAAATGATGGGTGCTATAAATTGCTCTGTTGCCTCCTGCTATTCTTTTTTTCTGTTAGTGGGTTATTGTCACGTATAAATTTAAATAAACCTAGTCTAGGATAAAATAAACTTAGTACTTAAAAACTGTGTCAAGAAATACCCATGACTTCATCACATCCAGTGACAGCTTGACATCTGGCACAGAGTGTTTGGATTGGCTAAAGCAAGCATCTGGGGCGGAGTTAAGAAGATGGTTTGGAAGAAAGGATTTAGATGGAGTTGAGGAGGAAATTTCAGAGAGATAAGACATATTATAGTTTTGAGTTGTAACTTGAAGTCTTGTATTTTATTAGATCTAGTATTAATCTGAATATATTTTTTTATTGAGCTTTGAAAGAAAATATTCATCTGATACAGTTTTATTTCTGTACATACTGTATATTTTTGTGATTCCAAGTTTTGAATTAAAGTTCTGTATTTGAATTAAAAGGATCGTCGTTAACTGAATCTCTAAGACATACTTAGATCTATAGATACATCTACAGAATCCCCGGCATGTCACAGTAATATCTCAACAATCGCAATCTAGAAAATCCCATGACAGTTATTTTTTAAATCAATTGTACTTTCTAGATATTTGAAAGTTTGGACATTTTCGAATTTGTGGTCTTTGATTTTAATATATTGTCCCTCTGTTTGATTGTCTCTTGTCATTGTGATGTACTTGGTTTTACTGTCATTGATCTTAAGTACTCCTGGTCGAAGATGCTTCTTCTAGTTGTATGAAAGCTCTAGCAATGTCATAAATATCATTACCCAGTAAGGCAATGTCATCGACATAAGCAAAGTATCGTAGAGGTTGGCTGTTTATTGTCCCTGTTGGTTGCGGACCCATATTTTCTCCCCTGAAGTAGTTAGTTATAGTTCCCCATGTGTTTATGTGTATATTTCTTACAACTCTTTCCAGTGTCAAATTGAATAGCATGCAAGAAGTGAGTCACCTTGTCTTAATCATCGTTTAATCCTAAATTTCAGTGAGTGTTCTCCTTGTATTATGACTTTACTTTTTGAGTTGCTTAATTACGTGTATAAGTCTTGTCAGTTTGTTAGGTATTCCAAGATCCTGTAGAGTGTCATATAGATATTTCCTTTGAAATTCTAGTTGAATGGAAGCTCCTTTCCACCCATCAGTATGAACAGGTTCAAAGCAGATGGAAATTCGTTACACCTATATTTTACTATTGGCCTATTTGTCTCCTCTAATTCCACTTTGAGGCTGAGAAGTAGACTTTACCATTGTAAAGAATACAGTCTCCTTTTTTGAAATGTTAATCTTGTTGAATGGGTATGCAATTCGAATTTCCGTAGACCAAAAGTATTCCTTACTGTCCTTATGTAAAGCATAAAAAGTGCAGGTCAGATATTTGACCTATTTTTCATTAGCACATGCAGCCAATATTACACATCACAAAGTTTCAGAATTTCCTACTTTTTAAGAGGATATTTTTCAAACTTAAAAATTAATATCTCGAATTCTGATTTGTATTTTTATTTTGAAATTTTTGTGATACTACCTAAAATGTTTTACATGTTTCAGATGTTCCTTCAGAGTTGAAGATAACTACTTCCTAGTCCAAACCTCCCACAGGACGCCTGGGTTGGGAGCGGGCAGGGTTTGAACCCTCGACCATCGATAAATCTGAACGACAGTCCAGCGCGCAAACCGCACGGCCAGGCGTATTTTACCTAATATAGATCTGGATAATTTTTTCTTGAGAGGAGTCTAACTGAAATTCAGAAATTCTATAAATATCTTCAAACTTCAATTTAGTATTTAATTTAAAAAGTTGATCTAGATTTTAGATCTTAGATTTGATTGGATTAAAACCATTTTCTTTTTCTACTACCCTAGCTTGGAAGCTTCAACTGGAAGTTTATGGAAGTTTATTAGTTGAAAGTTCTACTCTATATCTTTCTCCATGAATTCATAGTCTATAAGATATCAAAATAAAGATCTATTATATACTATAAAGTATAGATAGATCTATTCCAAATAATAATGCAGCCGGTGGAGTTTCAAGGTACAATATAGTTTATATATAGCTACTAAAATAAATAACTAGATCTAGAATTTTAACATTCAACATTGACTTGATTCTTTTAATATAAATCTAAAGTAAAATACAGTGAGCTAACAAATTTAGATTTAAGAAAAGTTTTACTTTCCTATGATCTTATCCAATGATGATGTAAAAGACATATATATTACTCAGTAAAACATTTTATTCCAACTTTGTAAGTAAATCTGTTATCAATTCTCCCTTTCCTTGAGTTTTGTGCCATATTGAAGGAAGGGAGGCAATGGAAATAAATGATTGAAATAATACCAACAATTGGTTTGGTATTAAACTTAATAAGAAAGGAACTAGAAAACTGGTCTAAGGGAAGAATAATAAAATGAAAAAACTGTCTACTAGATGAATGTTTTTCGTATGTATTGTATTATTCTATCAAAGCTTTTTAACCATAATTTGAATCTTTCTTAAAAACAAACAGGATACATTTCAAAATTTGGCAAATCATCAGATAATTTGCGAACAGCTTGTAAAAAATGTGGCTATGGTAAGTTCTTTGACCATTATATATTTTAGTAAATTTAAGTAAAGTTTCCCTGCTTATGTGGCCCACAGTTAATGAGGGTATCATGTGGCCAGCCTTTACTTTTCTCCAACTAATGTCGGTGTCCATTACAGCTGGGTGGACTCAGGCGCCCAATAATCCCAAAATTAAAAATCCCAGTCTTCACCAGATTCAAACCCCGGACCCTGGTTTGGAAGCCAAGCAATTTACCCCTCAGTCTATTATTTTAACACAAGTAGTAGGAAATATTGGTTAAAAAATATTTTAATTTATATATAAAAATTGTATATGTATTATATATTAATTGTATCCTTGGATGGAGTTTGATAGTTTAACTTGAATATATTGATCAATATACTTATGCAGATAAAAATAGAATGAATATCCTCTACAACTAAATGTTGAAAAGTCATAACTTCTTGTCATCTAGATGAGAGTGTAAAATCATGTGCTCATATTGGAATTAAATTAAACAAATAAATAAAAGATCATAGGAAATCACAGATGTAATATTTTGTTACCAGATAATCATGTTTATTTCCTTTGAAATAAAAATAAAATGACAATATTGGGCATCAGAAGTTTTTAAAATTTAGATAATAATAGTTATGAAATATTTCAACACCTTTAGTCTTGTAATCATTTAAAATAAAATAAATAAGCTTCCTTGTTTATTCAGGTGGCCATCTAACATATCAATGCAGGAACTTTTTGAAAGCAGACCCCAGCAAAGAGGTGGTCTTAGATGTCAGCAGTACAAGCTCGGACACAGAGGATGAGCCTTTTATCTCACCACTAACACAGTTAAATGGAGGTATGAAGTTTGTGACTAAGGGACTAAAATAGAGTAGAATGGAGCTAGAGTAACATACTAGGTCCCTCAATAGGCTATAATTTTATTAGAAGTAATTAGGTTAGCAATCTAAAGTACTTTGTAGGCCATGCATGTAACCAACAAAGGAATAGAGTGGTTTGTTGTGGCTCTTCCGCCGTGTCAAATGCAAACAATGAAATAAACAGAAGGTAACTTTCAAACACTGGCGAAATGCAAAAAATAGGAAACACTTTTAATCCTCAAGAAGGGACCCGCCTAATGTCCTCGGTTACTAGCTGTCTGGATATAACTTCTTATTTTCACTGCCCTAATGAAAAGCGTCTTGTTGATAATGTCGAATAGAGTGTTCTTACTTTTTAACAAACTTTACATCATCGTCGCTAAGTAAAACTTTCCCCCTATTCCCGAAACAAATAACTAAATCCTAATCAAGTCATAACAACAGATGTTGTGGCTCTTCCGACGTGTCAAATATAAACAATGAAATAAACAGGAGGAAACCTTCAAACACTGTCAAAATGCCGAAACAATCAAGATAGGTAGTCGACTTAAGTGTTAAAATAGGAAACACTTTTAATTCTCAAGAAGGGACCTGCCCTATGTCCTTGGTTACTAGCTGTCTGGATATAACTTCTTATTTTCACTGCCCTAATGAAAAGCGTCTTGTTGATAGCGTCGAATAGGGGGGTTCTTACTTTTTAGCAAACTTTATGTCATCATCGCTAAGTAAAACTTAGTGATACCAAAATAATACCAAAATACCTTAAAACCTTAGTAATAAATTTTCAAAGCATTAGGAACAAAACAGCAGACTTAGAAATTTTATTAGAATGTGAGAAACCAGACATAATTGCAGGAACAGAAACTTGGCTACATCCTGTAATTTATAATGCAGAAATTTTCAATAGTGATTATAAAATTTTTAGAAAAGATAGGGCTGATAATCATGGAGGATTTCTTTTAGCAATAAAAAACACTCTTATAGCAGAAGAAATTACCTTACCTAACTCAAAAAATATAGAATCTACATTTTGTAAAATTAATACAACCTCAACATCCCTAATAATAGGCAGCATTTACAGACCACCAAATTCTAGTTTAGAATACATGCAGGAACTATGTAATCAGGCTACTACACTTAAAGAGACAAATAAAAATGCAGTTTTTTGGATTATGGGTGATTTCAACCTACCTGATATAAATTGGAAAACACTAACCATAGATAAACACCAAAACCTTAAGGACATAAATGAGCTTTTCATAGAAACTTTACACAACCTAAGTTTAGATCAAATCATTAAAAAGTCAACTAGATTAAACAACACATTAGATCTCTTCTTAACCAACAGACCTGGATTAGTAGTTGATTATGATATTATCCCTGGTCTATCAGACCATGAGATCATAAAAATACACAGTCAGATAAAAGCAGTAGCCAATACAAAACCCAAAAGAAAAATCTTACTCTGGAATAAATGTAACCTAACACAACTACACCAAGATTCATTAAACTTTCAACAAACATTCTTATTAGAAAAAGACATTAACCAACCAGTCGATGACCTCTGGAATTTCATTAAAAACCATCTTAAAAGCATTATAGAAAATCATATACCAACTAAATACACATCAAACAAAATAAATAAATGCTGGTTTAATAATAGACTAAAGAAGCTTTGTAAACAGAAGGAAAACCTATATAGAAAATTTAAAGAAACCAAGGCAGAAAGAGTTTACAAAAAGTATATAAAAATTAAACACTTAACCCAAAAAGTAAGCAGACAGCTGCAGAGTGAATACATAAACAATGTAATATCTAAAGATAACAACAAAAACCTATGGTCATACATTAAGTCTAAGAAAATGGAAACAACAGGCATAGCGCCATTAAAAGATGAACATAACATAATACATAATGATAATGAAACTAAAGCAAACATCCTAAACAAATACTTTGTGTCAGCATTCTCAGCCCCAGGAGACAAAGACATAATTCTTAATTTGAACCAAGTAGACAACATAGAAGATTTAGTAGTACAAGAAAATGGAATTCAAAAACTATTAGCCAACACCAAACCAAATAAAGCGTCTGGACCTGATAGTATTCCAGCTAGATTACTCAAAGAACTAAGCAATGAGCTAGCCCCAGTGTTCAAAAAACTCTTTCAGGCATAGCTTAACCAGGGCAGAGTACCAAAGGACTGGAAAGAAGCTAATGTCACCCCCCTATTTAAAAAAGGAGAAAAATCTGATCCAGGAAACTACAGACCAGTATCACTTCGGGCACGACATGGCCTAAATTGTGCCGATGTGCCCAAAATCACAAATCACAAAATCCCAGTATCACTTACCAGCATCATAAACCACTTAGACAAACATAATGTCCTCACCCCATACCAACATGGCTTTAGGAAATATAGATCATGTGAAACACAACTAATAGGACTAATTGATGATTTTTCAAAAGGTTTAGATAATAGTGAACAAATAGATGCTATCTTACTAGATTTTTCCAAGGCTTTTGACAAAGTTCACCACCATAGTTTGCTTAAAAAATTAAAATATTTCGGCATACATGGTCCACTGCATCAGTGGATTAAAGATTTTCTGATAGGGAGAGAACAAACTGTAATAATAAATGGCTCTAAATCAACACCAATAACAGTAAACTCAGGTGTACCTCAAGGAACAGTCTTGGGTCCACTACTATTTTTAATTTACATAAATGATTTACCAAATTGCATTAGTTCAGGAACAAAAGTCAGATTATTTGCAGACGATTGCATAATATATAGAACAATAAAAACAATACAAGACACAGATATTTTACAAAGAGAATTAGATGAATTACAGAAATGGAAATCCAATTGGAGCATGTCTTTCCACCCAGAAAAATGTCAGTTGTTAAGAGTAACAAAAAAACTAAAACAAAGGAATTCCACTTATCTTATTCATGGCAAACCAGTAACACAGACTAAAAACGCAAAATACCTAGGTGTTATAATGAATGAAAAACTGTCATGGAATCCACATATTGATGAAACTATAAAAAAATCAAACAAAGCATTAGGGTTTATTAAAAGAAATTTCTATAAATCAAATAAGAACATAAAACTAAAATGTTATTTAACCTTGGTTAGGCCAATAATAGAATATGCCTCCACCGTTTGGGACCCCTCAACTCAAGAAAACATTAAGAAACTGGAACAAACACAAAATAGAGCAGTGAGATTCATAACAAACGAATATTCACATTTGACTAGAGTAACACCATTAGTAAAATCACTAAATTTAGGAAGCCTTCAGGACAGAAGACTCAAAAGTAAAGTAGCAATTATACATAAAACACTGAACCATAATCTTCAAATACAAAAAACAAAATCTAATAAAATACTCTGAAAGACACAAAAATAAAGGCACATTCCTCGTCCCATATGCTAGGACAAATTTGTACAAATACTCCTTCTTCCCTAGTGCTATTAGAGCATGGAATGGGTTGCCTGAGCTAGCCAGAAAAACCAGTGACTTGGCAGAATTTAAGTCATTGGTTAATATGCATGACTAAATGCATGACGCGTAGGACGTAATCATCTTGTTTTTTGAAGTAACGTCTGTATTATATAAGATAAGATAAGATAAAACTTTCCCCCTATTCCTGAAACAAATAACTAAATCCTAATCAAGTCATAACAACTTGCATGATTTTGCTTAGATTTGTTAATCATGAAAAACACTGCATTAATTAAAGAAGATGTAAGAGTGACCAAAAAGTAATTATAATTATAGGATTTCACTACAACAAAAATAGGTCATAACATGTATTTCTGATATGATACAAATACATTTCCTTATATCATTGTAGCTAAAGTTTCAAAGTTAGCAGAGATATCTAAAAGTGATACAGAAAGACATAAAAAGAAATGCTCAAAAAGGTAAGTACTGTTTCATACCTATATTCTGTTAAGGGTTACTTGCGATCTCAAAAACATAAAGTAATGTTTTCAGAGATGCTTGCTAATATCTTGCTGATTATTTACATAAAAGAAAATTCATATTTAAACATTTTAGAAAAAAAACATATTAGATCTGTCTAACTCAACAAAATAAATTTAAAATGAATTTCAAAATGCTGAGTTTACTTTATCCCTTATCTCATCTCCTGGAGTACTGGTTAGAAATTAAATCCTCATCTCATCTCCTGGAGTACTGGTTAGAAATTAAATCCTCATCTCATCTCCTGGAGTACTGGTTAGAAATTAAATCCTCATCTCATCTCTTGGAGTACTTGTTAGAAATTAAATCCTCATCTCATCTCCTGGAGTACTGGTTAGAAATTAAATCCTCATCTCATCTCTTGGAGTACTGGTTAGAAATTAAATCCTCATCTCATCTCTTGGAGTACTGGTTAGAAATTAAATCCTCATCTCATCTCCTGGAGTACTGGTTAGAAATTAAATCCTTATCTCATCTCTTGGAGTACTGGTTAGAAATTAAATCCTCATCTCATCTCTTGGAGTACTGGTTAGAAATTAAATCCTCATCTCATCTCTTGGAGTACTGGTTAGAAATTAAATCCTCATCTCATCTCTTGGAGTACTGGTTAGAAATTAAATCCTTATCTCATCTCTTGGAGTACTGGTTAGAAATTAAATCCTCATCTCATCTCTTGGAGTACTGGTTAGAAATTAAATCCTCATCTCATCTCTTGGAGTACTGGTTAGAAATTAAATCCTCATCTCATCTCCTGGAGTACTGGTTAGAAATTAAATCCTCATCTCATCTCCTGGAGTACTGGTTAGAAATTAAATCCTCATCTCATCTCCTGGAGTACTGGTTAGAAATTAAATAGCAATTAAATGAGGATGCATAACTGGCAACTTTAAATTTATTTTTTTTCTTAACTTAACTTATTCTAAACTTGCATAACTTTTTATTTTGGCTTTCAAACTACAAGTCTGGAATCCCTGTGTAGGTTAGAATATTGTATTCAGGATTGTAGGGTGTCCCTGATGGGTAACTTGGAAAGTAAAAGCGGTTGTTGAACTGACTTCATGACATCCTTGTTGATTGAAACTTTTAAGCTTTACAACCCCTGTCCCTTAGGCCATTTGGTTTTAAATATTAAATCTGTACTTTGATCTAATTACCCAGTCTAAAATTTGTCTGTATCAATTCAAAGATAATTGAATTAGTTTCATATAAACAAAATTTGTCCTAATTGAATTCCATTGTATAGACCATCATCACATGTGGTGGAATCTTTATAGTAAAGTATTTTAAATAGATAGAATTATTCTTAAATATTAAGTATAATTGTAGAATGATTGTCCTACCTTTTTGTATTCAATTTTAAACGGTTAAATTTTAAAGATATGCTAAATCTAGAACTGTATATTATTTACATTATTTTTTGTTTAAAGTGGATCCTCAAAAAGCAGAAAGAGGAGCAAGTCTAAGAGAGAGAAAAAAAAAAAGAAAAGCAAGGACCACTCATCAAGTACTGACTCAGAATTGTCTTCTGGTGAGGACAGCAAATCTTCAAGGAGAAGAAAGAAGAAAAAGCACAAGCATTCTAGTGACCAGGCAGACAGTGATCAAGACAGCCACAATGACAGTGATGCTAAACCTAAATATAAAAAGAAAAGGAAGCACAAATCTAGACACTTGGAGAGTAAAGAAAGAAGAAAGTCAGAGAGAAAAAAAAGAAGTCATGTTTCTCAAAGCTCAAGCTCTGCAGACTCTGATTCAGACAGAGGAAATACATGTACCCAGTAAAAATTGCAAAAGAAGCCATTCACACTAAATGAGCTTTAAAAGATGTAATCATTTGTTTTTAAATTCACACACAAGGTTGCAGCAGTGACAATGTATTTAACAAAGTAACTGAAATAAGTTAATTCATGCATTTGTATTTTTTGTAAATAATAAAACCAGCATAGTTTTTATTATCTAAAGCAAAACATGCACATTAATGCATTCATAGCATTTGAAAATGTATATAATTAAATATGTTTCCATGGGACATTTTGAATGATCTTTGTTTACATACCAGACTTGTTTCAACCCTTGAACTTTTCAGCTAAACTTCATGATTAAAACAAAAGTATTTTTTGATCTTATGTTGGAAAATGTATTCCAGACCTTAAACTGATGTTGAGAGAAAATGTTATTGAATTAGAAACTTTTGTTACTTGTGCTAGAGAAAGGCCCCCAAAAAATCATGTTTAGATTTTCTTGTTGTCGAAGACAACAGATATTGCATAGTTCAATTTATTAAATAACAAACATTTCTATGCCACAGAAGCTTCTTTCATTGTAATTTATAAGCTTAAAAATAAAAATTAAATAAAAAAATAAATAAAAAAGTATATTAGGTTAAACCAAATATTTTCATGAAAGTAATCGGTTTATAACAATGAAATATAATTTTGATTAATTTGACTTCCATGTATGTTTCCCTCTCCCTGCTTTTACATCACTTCTGCCAGGAGTCCTTGCTACTCTTTCAGTTACAGATTTTTACCTAATTTTTAAGTCTGTTTGGACAAACTTACTTTCCTCTTTCTTGAGAATTCCAAATCACCACTGAGAAATTCGCTGGTGATCAGTGCAGGGTACAATATAAGTAAACCAAACTTGCAATTTTTAGATTGACCGTTACTAGTTATATTAATTTTCACATTCTCTTTTGACAGTCAGTTTATATTGGTCAGGCATGTTTACATGTAATTATTTGTGTATAGAATCATAAGTTCTTTTGGGCACACTCTAACTGGATTCATTTATTTGAAACAATTGATACAATGATGATGTTTATGAATGTCATCGTGTTAATGTGCCAGGTCAGTTTGTATTGAGTTGCACTTGCGTTTTGACATTAGTAGAAAACAAAAAAGAAACATTGCAGTAGTTTTGAGACTGATTCAGTTTGATGTGCTGTGAACAAAACACATTTCAGATTTATATTTAATTAAAATGCACAATTTTAATTCCGAAATTTGTATATTAATAACTTATTAAACAATATAGATTTGGTTTAAACATTATAAGCCAGAGTTGATTAAGATACATTTGATCTGATCATATCAAAAATGAAAAAAAAAAGTTAAAAATACAGTATTTCTACTTAAAATACTGCATTAATGACTAAGTTTTTAGAATTAAGAAAATTTTTTTTATGTTTTTCACTTGCATATGTATTTCTCATTACAATTTTTTAACTTTTTACAATTAAATAGTTTGTTCATCTCTTGATGGCTGAGATAGAGACAGTTGTGTGGAGTTTATTCTGAAAATAAAGTTGCTTCAAATTCGCAACCACAATTTACTTATGGTTCTTCAATAAACATTTTTTTTTTCAATTTCAAAATTAAAAGAAAATGTTTAATAGCTGTTTCATGAGTAAATTAGTATAATTTTTAAAGATTTTTTTCTCCAAATTATTCATATGTTTGTATAAAAGAATTGATTGAGTGTCACATTAATTTCAACATGTTTTTTTTGTGTGCCTGTCTCTGACATAGACCATCTCTGTCTGTCTAGACAAATGTGTGGTCAGCATAGATTTGTTTTTGTAGAGTATGATGGTAGTCTGAATAAAGTTTGAAAAAATGTTTTGTTTGACACTAATATTTTATAATGGTTGACACTAAAATTTTATAATTAACTGCTCAAAATAAAAAAATACCATTAATAATTCCAATTGTTATTTATTTAATAATTGTTTTTTTTTTGTTTGTAATTAAATGAATTGTACAGATACCGTATAAAATAACACATTAGTTGATCATGTTCATAAAACCCTTTATTTTTTATATGTGTGCTTAAAAAAATTGCTATTACATTACGCAGTGCACATAAAAAACACAGAGTGAACATTTGGTAAAGGAAACGAAACGAAAGACTAGGGGCATCCTTCATTACTATTACTTACTAGATCTACACACTTCTTCCCCTTGATTTCATTCAAAGTGCAATTCACATTTCTTAAACAGATTCTTAAATGGCAAGAGTCCGAAGATGCCTTAGTTACTTTGAGATAGTATTATTCTTAGCATTGTCTTTACCTATCTACTTAGCTTCTCAACAAATGACACAAACTGTACAGTGTTTCCACTTCTATTTTTGTTTGAAGACCTCGGGATGCAAGGGGAGTCAACTCTAATCTTCATGAAGATGCTGAGAAAAAGCAATACAAAAAGCGTGAAATTAGAAATCTTCTATTGAAAAGAATAATGCTAATCACTATTTCTTTATGTGAATCAAACATTAAATAGTTGAAGATGTGAGAACTGTTTAGCCCACACAACTTAAGTAGACTCACTTTAAAAAAACAACCAAACCCGCTCTGCTTCTTGTTCAAGGTCACCACGGCGTTGTCTCCCTTTAGTTGTGTGGGCGTTTGAGATGGCAGACAGTGAGCTCTGAATGGAGCAGGCCTGTGTCTCATGTTGAGTCGAGTAGAAAATGTTTCAGAGTTTTAAGTTTTTCCTATCAGATAGTATAACATTTCTGTGATTATAACTAAATTTGAATTTTATATCTAGACATCTACTGTCATGCTTCATAGGTTTGTATTTTAGGCATTGTTGAAGTTAAAAGATGCTTTTGATGTGTTTTAACATTGACAATTGTAACGGTCAATGTCGTTTTTCTTAGCCTTTTTTTTTCACTGGATGGACTTTGTAAGTACTTTAATAAATGGAAAGCATTTTAATTACTTTTTGTAAAACAAATTACCAAGGTCTTAAAATGTTAGCAAAAGACACTCTCTCAAAATACAAAAAAGATTTAGATAAAAAGCTTTCTTCACAAAGGTTTATACATGGTTCTTCTAGTGATATTTTGCATTAGACAAGTTATAATTAGACAAGTTATAATTAGACAAGTTATAATTAGACAAGTTATAATTAGACAAGTTATAATTAGACAAGTTATAATTAGACAAGTTATAATTAGACAAGTTATAATTAGGCAAGTTATAGTTAGGCAAGTTATAATTAGGCAAGTTATAGTTAGGCAAGTTATAATTAGACAAGTTATAGTTAGGCAAGTTATAATTAGACAAGTTATAATTAGACAAGTTATAATTAGGCAAGTTATAGTTAGGCAAGTTATAGTTAGGCAAGTTATAATTAGACAAGTTATAATTAGACAAGTTATAATTAGACAAGTTATAATTAGGCAAGTTATAATTAGGCAAGTTATAGTTAGGCAAGTTATAATCAGACAAGTTATAGTTAGGCAAGTTATAATTAGACAAGTTATAATTAGACAAGTTATAATTAGGCAAGTTATAATTAGACAAGTTATAATTAGACAAGTTATAATTAGGCAAGTTATAATTAGGCAAGTTATAATTAGACAAGTTATAATTAGGCAAGTTATAGTTAGACAAGTTATAATTAGGCAAGTTATAATTAGACAAGTTATAATTAGGCAAGTTATAATTAGACAAGTTATAATTAGGCAAGTTATAATTAGGCAAGTTATAATTAGACAAGTTATAATTAGGCAAGTTATAATTAGACAAGTTATAATTAGACAAGTTATAATTAGGCAAGTTATAATTAGGCAAGTTATAATTAGGCAAGTTATAATTAGGCAAGTTATAATTAGACAAGTTATAATTAGGCTAAGTTCAGAATAACTTTTATCCCGTTAATGAAGCATGCTTTTAAGGATTTGCAGCATTCCGCCATGTCAATGAAAAGAAAAATCTTAAAGCTTAAACAAGAAAATTAACATTTGTGCACCGTTAAGCGTGAGATTCAATGCCAACTCATTTGCTACGACGACAAAACTTTACGTTAATTAACCCCCTTCTGAAAATAAGCCCGCCATAGAGCTAATTGCTAGATCTATAAATTGTAACATTTAAGAACTCTTACGCTATTTTATCCAAGACGCGAGTTAGCCAGAGAAACAAAGTCTTACTACATAGCGTGACTTCATCAAATGGAACAATTCCTTTCATGGTCTCAAGGAATGTCTCCTCATCAACTTGCTGAGAGAACGTGTGTAATTTAAACAATGCATTTGCTTAGGTTCCTACTTGGAAAGTAAGGTATATGTTTTTTTTTCTTTTCTCATTTTCTAAGTTTCGTGCCACAAGGAGCCTTTTAAATGAGCTATTCTATGATCAAGAAAAGAAAATATTTGTCAAAAACATGGTCTGCAATAAACAACACACATAGATCCACGGGCGTTAATACCTTTTTTAACGAGAGATCAAATACGAAACCTATTTGATTGGGCCAATACAATTATCTTCTCTTAGTTCTTAAGTTTTCTTGAAAACAAGATAGTGTTGCTACCAATGAGACATCCTACAGTAAGCTTGGGCTAGCACATAATAATCTTCATTTCTGACGGAACATCTCAGTAGTCATGACAGTCCCATAGAAACTTTAGGAACTTTATTGAAAGTCACAAATGTATTTAAACTATTTATAGATCAATCTTAATATCAACATCTGAAAGCAATACAAGATTTTATAAATGGATTTTTTAAAACTGTGCATAGGCTTGAAATACTCGTACTTTATAAACGTGTCCTAGTAGAATACAGTATCGTGTATAATACAGTATCGTGTATAATACAGTATCGTGTATAATACAGTATCGTGTATAATACAGACGTGACTTTAGCATTAGATACAGTCACTTCATGTTCACATTAATCTGGTGCTTTCTGTTTCACCAGCAGCCTGTACTTTACTACTTTTTAGAAGAAAGGTCCAAAGTCAAATATATTTTTAAAATAATTTATAAGTCTGAATAATGTAATTTGAATATAAAATAAGAGAACATGCTTTTAGAAAAGAACACAGTAATAAATTAGTAAATTATTACATGTTCCCTTATGTGATTTTATAAAATTGTACACAATCTCAAATATATATATAGTAAGTAAAAGGAAACAAATAGAGAAAAAAGGCAACAACATCATTAGGTTACAGACTAAAAGCAGAACCATCGTAGTAGTTAGTAAACAAGTTAAGTTCCCCATTCAGACCATGGGGCAGGGGAAGTAAAGGTCATATGTTTCTGAAACTCAGGGTTAACAATGGTGTCATGTGGCCAGCACACAGCCAATAACACGGAAAGATATAGATCTGTAGAGACAACACCATATTGCACATAGGATTACCCATACACACATTGAGGACACCAACATAATCACAGACGTACAACCACATTATCTCATGTAACTGCCTGGTCGTGCGGTTTGCGCGCTGGACTGTCGTTCAGATTTATCGATGGTCCAGGGTTCAAACCCCGCCCGCTCCCATCCCCCGTCGTCCTGCGTGAGGTTTGGACTAGGAAGTAAATTATCTTCAACTCTGAAGGAACATCCGAGACATATAAAACGAACCAACAAGCAGCTTTTAGTCTACACTCCTTTGTAGAGTTCACAAAGCTTTAGAACAAGACAATTAAAGACGAGAGAGGAAAGAGTTAGAGAGGAGGCAGGTGTGTGTGTGTGTCAGAGAGAGAGAGAGAGAGACACTTTATATAGAGACGTCTCTGATGAACATTTAAGATGGTAATCTATGGTCTTAGTCCTAACACTGATAGAACTAACTCGAAGGCCACGACACGCAATACATACATTGGTACAAATATTTGATAAATTTACGTTCGCTACAGGGCTACATTACATACGATCAATGCAATATCGTGGAGCTTATTTCGTATCAATAATGCTCATTATTTAGAATTATATAATTAGCTCTATTATCTGTATGGATTGTGACTCACTGGAGTATCGCAGCGAATGTACACACAGCTGACGAGTGTAGAACATCAGACCGAACTAAAAAAAACAAAAGCCAACCCCTGGTTTAGTGTGTACCGTGTGCTTGAGGGACGACTGTCTTGCCACTTATCTACTAAAGTGAAACGGTAACAGCACAAAAATAAATCGTCGTAAATAGAAGGTTTCTTAGAATACTGTGCATTGAAATAAATCGGACAATTAAATAACAAAGTCACAGTGAAATCAAAGACTTAAATATCTGATGAACATATTGACATTTTCAGAACGAGTTTTCTAAGTAAATAACTATTTCAAACTTGTCCTGGCCATTATAAGTGGAAAGCGTGGTCGAGAGACCAAGTACGCTTGGCTACCTATGAAGGGGGCTCGAGCATGAGAAAGGCAGCACGAGAAAGGCAGCACGGAAAACCTACTCCCAGATACCCCTCCCCCACAACTGGTCCACAAATGAGATTGGACCATAGCGCTCTTAGCATGTTATAAGCATGAAAGTAGCGCTTTATGAAAGCCATAATTTAGTTATTTATTTATTTTAAGACCAAAACAACAACAAAAAACGAGTGAGATTTGAGATCATTTGTTCATTCTGCTAAGCAACAGTGACATTTGCCAAATTTTGTGTTCAATCTATTGGATATTTTCACGATCAACTAAACAAGGCGAAGGACGTTAAATGGAACTTCTTTTTGTCAACTCATATAGAGATCTAGTGTTGACAATGTCTCAATGCGCTCTGTTTGGATACCCCAAAAAAGTTAGCTATTTATAGTTTTTCTGCCATGTATGAACATTTCAGTTTTTGGCAGCATCTACTGTTTGATTGAATCTACCGTTCAACGATCTACAGAGTCTAGCTAGCGTTTGGCGCATTGCTGTCTGCATTAAGATCTGTCAGTGGCAATATACAGAGAAATATTACTACCTGAATGTAGTCATAAAGGTGAACTTTTTGAGACTATATGTCTGGTATTGATTCTTTAGTGATTAAAAAAATTTTAAATTCTCTTTGTAAGGGAAAATGTTGTTTTTTTTCGCGATTAGGGGAAAACCTAAATGTATAAAGTGTTCGGATAATTGACAGAATCGATTTTCGTTTTCTTGATGAATGTGACCTCTCACAAAGAAATGTTTAGTTTTGGATAATATCGTCTGGTCACAAGAGAATAAGACTCAACAAAAACAAGATTTCGAATAATCATCTGACAAATTATGAAACTTTTTTTTGGGCTGGTAAACCGGCACAAAGAAATAATCGACTGAGTTCCCATTGGTTTATAATTAGGTTAAAACTGCTTTGAAATGACACACATGAGTAGATTATAGCTCTAATTTGATCAGCTGGAATACAAGATTGCATTTTGAAATGAAAAATATATTTCGCTATAAGACCAAGTTTTTGTTACCATAGCAAACATTATATGTAATTGCACTATACTGTAGGAGAATGTATGGAGAAATGTATTCCCTTCACCCCCACCTAGAAACAAGTTTTAATGATTTTAACTAATTCAGGAATGCATATTGCGAAGTAAGGATGGTTGCGTGGTCGTGTGGTATAGGCTCGAGACTGCTCTTGTGTTCCAATCCACCGCTATCCCTCATCGTCGTGTGGGAGATTTGGGCAGTTTGGGCTGGGATGTAATTTAATTATCTTCGATTCCGAAGGAACATCCAAGACATGTAAAACATACAAACTATGAAAGGTCAGATTCCTACCCGACAACATGATATTGACTTAGACTTAGATGATCGAGCTTATTAGATGTAGTCTCTTTGCGGATATACGCCTACATTTACAGCTCACTTTGTATGTTTAGTAAAAAGTTTGTACACGTTATTTCTCCCATACCCAGTCTCGGATCAAGTTGAAATTTTGCAGTTATTTGTTGCACCTGACAAAAACAGAATAAATAAAAAAAATTAACTAGTCAGTTAATTAACTATTGGTATTAATTATTTTGTTTGGTATCGAATAAGGGAAAGAAATTGTACTTGACAGATGTGGTGGTATAAGTTGAATTAGTCCTTTGAGAAAGCTTGAGCCCTTGGGTTCGAATTCAAGTTGCATTTAAAAAGCGATCACGGTAACATTAACAGGATACTTCCTTTTTTTTTTTAACCCTCCCTCATTTCCCAACTGGCCCAGACAAGTGATAGGGTTATAGGCATTGAGAACTAGATGTAATTGCGCTAAACAAAAGCAATTGGTAAAAATGTTTATAGTCGCACAGATTTATTAGTTTTAGTTTGAATCTATTACACATTGCCATAACTGTTCCAGAGTAATGGATGCAATGGCACGTACTATAAGCTTTGCGTTTTACAAATAGTTTACATGTTTGTCTTGTTTTTATTATGACCGTTTCAGTTGATTCCAACAGATCAAATCGTTTGTCTAATGGACACAAGAGGCATAGTGACTGAAGTGAACACTTTGAAATGGTTGAATTTTTGAAGTTTCACCGTTACGTTGTTGTGAATCTTCAGATATAAAGTCACTTACAGAGCCTGTAGTTTTTTTGTTTCCTCTATGGCTTCATCTATAAGGTCGACAATGACTATGTCGAAAGAAGCAGACACACTGTGTGGACACCATTGTCTGCTGCTTGTACGTCGCTAAATTGGACGAATTAGTGTCTCAGCTGTTTTGTCATACTTGGAGACACTGGTCAGGATTACTCTCTTCTGGATGTTGTTACCTTCGAAGGGAATTACTGCCACTGCGTAAGGTAAGACTGTTTCTTCTATCTAGTTTACTGTTATTTAAACGATGTGAACTATTTCGGATCAAAGTCATAGGATATTGATGACTGAAAAGAAAAAAAAAAGACTTTGTGGTACCTTGGTCATGGTCATAACAATGTTTATCTCCTTAACTTTTGTGTGGTGACTTGATTGTGTCTCTATGTTTTTTGGTAGTGCTGATAAATGAAGTGATAGCTTCTTTAGGTCAAAGAGGATCACTATGCACTTATTCTTCTTTCTTTATACAATTTCTGTATCAATTATTAATTTTCATTTACTTTGGGTTTTTCAATTGTTTTCGAGAAGTAATTCTTTACACTTAGTCACAAGAAGCAGCTTCTGTACTGATAAAATTTTGCGATAGTGAAATAGAATGTCTTGGTATGATGAGACAGGGAAATAGAATGTCTTGGCATAATGAGACAGGGAAATAGAATGTCTTGGTATGATGAGACAGTGAAGTAGAATGACTTGGTATGATGAGACAGTGAAGTAGAATGACTTGGTATGATGAGACAGGGAAATAGAATGATGATGAGACAGAATGATGGCACAGGGAAGTAAAATGTCTTGGTATGATGAGACAGGGAAATAGAATGTCTTGGTATGATGTCTCATCATACCAAGACATTCTATTTCCCTGTCTCATCATACCAAGACATTCTATTTCCCTGTCTCATCATACCAAGACATTTTACTTCCCTGTGCCATCATCATTCTGTCTCATCATCATTCTATTTCCCTGTCTCATCATACCAAGATATTCTATTTCCCTGTCTCATCATACCAAGATATTCTATTTCCCTGTCTCATCATACCAAGATATTCTATTTCCCTGTCTCATCATACCAAGATATTCTATTTCCCTGTCTCATCATACCAAGACATTCTATTTCCCTGTCTCATCATGCCAAGACATTCTATTTCCCTGTCTCATTATGCCAAGACATTCTATTTCCCTGTCTCATCATACCAAGACATTCTATTTCCCTGTCTCATCATACCAAGACATTCTATTTCCCTGTCTCATCATACCAAGACATTCTATTTCCCTGTCTCATCATACCAAGACATTCTACTTCCCAAAGGCGGCCGTTATAAAAGGGCAAGCCGTTTATTCGACTCCCTTGGCATAGCTTGCATGGTGCGGTTAAGAGAGTTCATTGCATATGTAGACATTGATGAAAGAAATATGTTGTGGCTGTATTGATTCCATCATTTATCAGAGGTGGTGAAGAGTTGAAGTGGATGGGCGTCGGGCCTGTCTCCTCGTTACATACTGAATACAGAATCAGGCCAAATTCATCTGCCTTATAAACTGTCACATCTCATAGGATATATTTCATTGAAAGAAATGAATTCACACACACACACACACATACGAAACAAACATAAAAACGTGTTCCATATTTTTGTTCATTTCCTAACGCTGCAATCAAATGACACAGTGCATTGTTAAAAGCTTGCCGGTATTCATGCAAACCTTGTGTTCAATATGGCCCTGTTCTAAGTATTACAAAACCATCTGACAGTAGCTGTTGAAGAGAGTTGAGTTATTGAACTAGATCAAGGTTGGATTCGTTGCTTGTTGTAGATCCAGGCTCGACTCCAGGTGAACTCATGCTTCATATCATTTCTTACGTCAGTTGGGTGTTTGTTCACGTGCCGTGAATAGACTCTTGAAAGAAATGTCACAGAGACAGACAGGGGAACTTCTCTTGACATTTGATCGTTGATTTCATGAGACCCATACAGAGGTCGTGACCTTGAGATGGTGAAGGGAATAACAAAAATAGGAGCCAGTTCTAGATCTAGAACGTTTCAATCTCAAAATATAAACACATCAGGCTATTGGAGACGTAGGTTCATCTTAGCCCGGGTTCGCTGTTCTGCCTCATCGTGGCACCCGGGTGGAAACGGCTAATTGAGGAGATAGCTAGGCGAAATGAATGGCAAAACATAACTCCCGTGGGGATGCCCACGGGTAGACGAGAGTCCACCCCTTGCACGGGCGGGGTTGTAAAAAAGTCCTCACAAAAACTGTCACACATCCATGCGCCGTTCCTCAAAGGACCGTTCCATTAAATGGCGAGTCCCCCACGGTTAGCTTGGTACAAAGAAGGAAGATGACGGAGGCTCCCAGTGCTCAAAGGCCTTCGGCCATGTGTCGGGGGCTGAAGACATTGGATACAGCAATGCTTTATATAGGCATTGACTCGGGTCGCTCTCAAACAGAACTGTGCGTTCACACAGGTTGTTTTTTTTTACTGTTCTGGCTGGACGACCAAGCAGGTTTTTTTTCAAACTTAGAGCTCGAAGAGCCTTCGGCTCAGCTCTTACGGACATCAAACGGTTCATCTTAGCAATCACACATTATATACTGTAATTATGACAATATTCTAGGCCATTTAATTTTGTATTTGTTTGCTAGACATTGAAGTGTTCAATCTAATACCATGACTTTCAAGAACCTATTTAGAACAAGATAAAATACTTTGAAAATAAAAGGACAATACCTCCTTTATACAACCTATAGAGTGATTATTTTGATTAATGAATGTTGGAATTAAAAAAAAAAATTGAAATTTTTTTCCTCGGCCCATCCACATTTCCTCGAGAAAGAATCCTGATTAAGACTTTATAGTGTTCAAATTATAGGCCTTTAAATCTAGATGTGAAAGACGATGAGCTAAATGTTCCCTAAATGGATTTATTTAACTCTAAATGAAAATATAAGAAGAAATATAGTCCGCTCATGATATTTTCTAGTTGTCAAAAGCCAAATTATTATTTTTTTACTTTGAAAAATTATAAGTCAAACTCGAGTTATCCTTTGTGGCCAACGAGCTAGTCATTCCTTTCCTAACGATATACATCAACTGTCAATTTCTAGGAAAATCGTTAGAGCTGTTTTCTAGATCCGTGTCCACCTAGGTTGTTTTTTTTTTTTTGAGGCCACCCAGCTAGAAATTTCCACGAAGGTACAAGTTAAATAAACGGACTGTAATAAAAGTACATCATGTTCATTTAAATTGGGAATTAAGTTAATATGTAGCCGACTTTGGGGGAAGTAATTGCACCTTTCAAGTTGTTCCTTTCACATACGGAATGCTGTTTGCCAGTGTTGGCATTGATTTTTTGTTGCTGTATTAGAGATGTTCGCAATGACCTAAACAATTAAACGTCATTATTGCCAACTATATAAAAAAAATTGAGCTCTAATTTTAACACTATCTCAATGCGTGACAGTTGATCTTCGTATGAAATGTCCTTTATTACCACTAGTTAGTTGCTTGTTATTAAATATATTTCGAAAATGGAAGTCTAATGCATTCTCCGTAGTAGAATCATTGCGTGCTACAAACGAAATTGCGTAGAAAGTAAACTTGATTCTGTGGTTCTAACAATGTGCACTGATAACAACATAACTTATCAACATTTCCTGTATTCTGTACACCGAATACACCAAAATGCTTTCAATTTATAGTTTTTCCGCCATGAATGAAAATTTCAAATTAAAAATAATAAAAAAACAAATGTTCTAATGTTAACTTTGATGACTATAAGAAAGGAATAGTTGATGAATGAAGTAAAAAACTGTTACGCAATAACCTACATTGACAATCAATTCTTATAACAGCCTAAATCGTTGGCTTATAATGGTATAACATTTCCACATACAGATGTACACATTGTCGTCTTACAGAGGTACAAATGGCCGTCTTTTTTATTAAAAGGAGACATATTCTACTAATAGAGGAACAAATTGCCTTCTTACAGAGGTAAAAAAAAGGTTTTCTTATAGAATTGCCGATGGATGTTCTACTTATGCAATTTAAACTCTGACTTCATTTTTTCTTCGTAAAGATATCTAAGCACTTTTAAAATGATACAAATGAGCATAATCATCATCTCAGAGTGAGTTCTTAAAGAGGCTCAAATTTGTCCTATTCCAAACCCTGAGGCTTTACGTCATGACTCTGTGTGCTCCATGCGGAGCAAGGGCTCTCATCCTGTGGAAGCGTTACTCCACGTTAGGGGCACCGTGAACTAAAAATACCTTCAGATTTCCTACGCCGCGATGTTCATCTCTCACATTTTGATTCACATTTTGTCTGCATCTACTTCCAGTGTATCACTGTATTTGTTTCTCTTTGTTTTAAGTTTATGATTACAGAAATACATTTATTATCTGCACCTGTTTTGATGATTACTAAATTGTTGAGCTGGAAGCCCAATGGCGGTCTATTGAAAGTGATCAATAAACAACAAAATTATAACTCAACACATTAACCTAGTTTTTTTTTCGGTTGCGAAAATTATTATTGTCCCGTAGTGTTTATACAAAGACACTTGGTATATTTCGGTTTATTAAAATATTGATAAACAAAAAGTTTACTTGCGCTTGTCTCATAATGGAGATTTTATATTATAATTATTTCTTTAATTTCCTTTTTTTACATTATAAATTTATCTAACTCTATGCTACAAACTACAAATAGGTCGCTTCTTTGTGTATCCGGTGTACGGTGGCCAGACAATTCCCCACATCAGTCAATTCCCCACATTCCCAACTCCCCACAATTACAATTCCCCACATCACAATTCCCCACATTGCAATTCCCCAAATTCACAATTCCCCACGTTTACAACTCCCCACATTGGGATAATATAAATTGCACTAAATTAATAATATAATGAAGGAATTCTAAAATGCAAATAGTATTAATTAATCTCCAAAAGTTAATATCATGACAATTTATTGAAATGCATTACTGATTACAAAATACAAGTAACTGATATACACAAATGAACAAATGAGTTTAATACAAAATATGCTTGGTACAAAATAATGAATTAGATAAGGTCCTATTATCTAATAAAAGAAAAATCATTAAACTAAATGTACAGTACAAAAACTATTAATAATTGACAAGAATGACTAAAGTAAACAGAAACTACTAAACACAAAGGTTACTTTGGAAACTGCATGTTGGCCAATTTTCTCAAATACTTAATCTTATCCTGTTGATTGGCATACCCTTGGACAGCCTCAATTACTTTGCTATTTAGGGTCTCATACTTCTTCCTTTTTGGCTGTGGTCTGCCATCATCTGCATCAGCCAATGTCTTGCTGTGGATGGCCATGTCCTTCTTCAGACCTTCCAGAAGATCCCACACACCTGGATGACTGCAGTGAAACAGGGCTCTCAGTGAATTGTGGTATCCTTCACAGCAGTTTGTTGTTCTTGGTAGGCCAGTAGCAGCAGCTTCAAAATGATTCCAGATTCTAATGGGAAACACTGCATCTCTATTATTTTTGAGAACTTTAATTTTGGTAATTTAAAAAAAGATAAAAATCAAAAATGTTACGTTTTAGCATGTTTTAAGAAAGATTCAAAAAATAATAGAATTTAACTTACCTGTTTCAAATTTTTAAAAGGCAAATTGTATATAAAAATGCATGCTTGGATAATGTATTTTTACATATTTATTAACAAGTAGCGTTTTTAAATAAAATAATGCTCGATGTGGGGAAACGGAGGGCACGCTTTTGTATCATTATATGGACTGTCTTATATAGTACATTAGTCTATGGTTATAATAAATATTATCCCAATGTGGGGAGTTGTAAACGTGGGGAATTGTGAATTTGGGGAATTGCAATGTGGGGAATTGTGATGTGGGGAATTGTAATTGTGGGGAGTTGGGAATGTGGGGAATTGACTGATGTGGGGAATTGTCATGGAACCCCGGTGTACAGCTTTGTTTTTTAAAAGTTATAATTTTTGTGCAATTTTTTTTTGGTTTTTAAATTGCCAACTGTTCAAATTTAGCGTCCTTGACATTGTTTAGTTAATTGGGAAAATCCGCTAAAAAACCCATCCCAAACGAAGCTTTCAGACTGGAAATAGATGTAGGCCAATATGCGTGTCTAAATGAGAGCCTTGAGACACATAGGGCTTGCCTGTTATGCTGTTGGAGCTGCACACAAGTTGGCGGTAGGACAACAGCCGAAATAAAAATGGACTCAACCTGATGCACATTTCTAGCATCTCTATTTGATGTATCCAATCTGCCAATCAGCAGAGGCATTACTCCTGAATAGCGGAGAGCTAATGACATCACAAACAATGGTTCAAATCAATGTCAGGAAATCTTGAATCCAATGTCAACTCAACATTTGGGTTCAAATTTGATTGTAATAATGTTCCCCACTAATCATGAAATAATAATTAAAAGGATGTATCAAAAGTAGAATATACTATGTTTCGGACTGTTGTCCTGAGTTTGAGCCTGAGGTTTAAACTGGGACTAAAAAACTTTTCTGAAGAAAGGCATGAAACTGACAAGCTAAGAAAACTCTGTTTCTGTCAAGTAACTTTAGGCTCACTACACCTTCATACAAGTGGACAAATTAGCAAAATAAAATCCTTTTTTTTAAACAAAGCTTACAACTATATCTGTCAATAATGTAGAAGTTATTTCCCTTATTCGATCTGAAATTTTTTTTTACCAATAATAAATTAAAAAAAAAATTGATTCATGTTTTGTTAGGTACAATAAATACTTTTTTTTTTTAATTTCAACTTGATCCGAGAATGGGTATTGGAGAAATAACATTTTTAATTATTTAAGGGGACGAAACCTTACATATTTATTAGTTAGCCGTATATGTGAATACTGAAGGATTAATTTCCCTTGCTGGCTTCCAAAAAAAATTAATTACCAAAAATTAATTGTTTAATGGTTAATTTTTAATTGATTCTTATCTATGCCTATGAATGTTTGTACAAAGTTTTAACTTGATCCGAGAATGGGTGTGCGAGAAATAACACGTACAGACAGACAGACAGACAGAGTGAGTTTGTAATAAGAGCACATAGCTTTTCTAAAGCATTATTTCCAATCAATTCTTCAAAACTAAGGAAATGACCTAAAACTTTTAGTTCAAGCTTGTAGCGTTAATATTAGCGATGTTCATGTACAGCAGATGAACAAAGAGTGGGATGTCAGTATTTCTTTGTTTTGTTTCTTTCACAAACAACTAGCGCGCTTTGTCAAAGCCAAGAGGTCGTTTTGACTTGAAACTGCTTAATTACGGACTCATTTAGGTCACATTGACACAAAACACGCACAACTCTCATTTTGTAACGATTGACATTATCTCCCCTTGCTCCCCCACCTCCAATCCAGTGTCTTACGTTGGCAGACAGTTTTACCATCGCCTCACTGAATAATTACAGCCATTAGTCAATCAGTACTTGAGGGTCATTTAGATCAAACTCCGATGCACTGGTGCTGATGGACATCACTGAAGCTTATGCCGTAACGGCTAACAAAATAATGTAGAACCCCGCAAAACTGTCATGGAATCCACATATTGATGAAACTATCAAAAAATCAAACAAAGCATTAGGGTTTATTAAAAGAAATTTCTATAAATCAAATAAGAACATAAAACTAAAATGTTATTTAACCTTGGTTAGGCCAATAATAGAATATGCATCCTCCGTTTGGGACCCCTCAACTCAAAAAAAACATTAAGAAACTGGAACAGACACAAAATAGAGAAGTGAGATTCATAACAAATGAATATTGACATTTGACTAGAGTAACACCTATAGTAAAATCGCTAAATTTAGAAAGCCTTCAGGACAGAATACTCAAAAGTAAAGTAGCAATTATACATAAAACACTGAACCATAATCTTCAAATACAAAAACAAAATTTAATAAAATACTCTGAAAGACACAAAGATAAAGGCACATTCCTCGTCCCATATGCTAGGACAAATTTGTACAAATACTCCTTCTTCCCTAGTGCTATTAGAGCATGGAATGGGTTGCCTGAGCTAGCCAGAAAAACCAGTGACTTGGCAGAATTTAAGTCATTGGTTAATATGCATGACTAAATGCATGACGCGTAGGACGTAATCATCTTCTTTTTTGAAGTAACGTCTGTATTATATAAGATAAAAAGATTCAAGTTTTGAACTCTATAATTTACACATTAAGTAGTACAAGCAGAAAACTGTCAAAGTTTATCTATAGCTTAGTTTTTTTATGATTTGGATGCTCCTTCAGAAATGAAGATTATTAAATTTTGTTTGCTATGTCCTATCCCGAACCTTCCTCAGGACATCGGATTAAGGCTGCAGGCAGGGTTCTAGACGAGACTAATCTTCATGGTTTAATCGGAGCATAAGGGCAGTGGAGACCGATAGATCGTTGCACGCCTTACAGACCTGCTGATCTCCACTGCCTACAGGTTGCGACGCCGCAGATCGGTGTTGAAGCCTTCTATAACAATTGGTCTCCACTGCCTACAGGTTGCCACGCCGCAGGTCGGTGTTGAAGCCTTCTATAACAATTGGTCTCCACTGCCTACAGGTTGCCACGCCGCAGGTCGGTGTTGAAGCCTTCTATAACAATTGGTCTCCACTGCCTACAGGTTGCCACGCCGCAGGTCGGTGTTGAAGCCTTCTATAACAATTGGTCTCCACTGCCTACAGGTTGCCACGCCGCAGGTCGGTGTTGAAGCCTTCTATAACAATTGGTCTCCACTGCCTACAGGTTGCCACGCCGCAGGACGGTGTTGAAGCCTTCTATAACAATTGGTCTCCACTGCCTACAGGTTGCCACGCCGCAGGTCGGTGTTGAAGCCTTCTATAACAATTGGTCTCCACTGCCTACAGGTTGCCACGCCGCAGGTCGGTGTTGAAGCCTTCTATAACAATTGGTCTCCACTGCCTACAGGTTGCCACGCCGCAGGACGGTGTTGAAGCCTTCTATAACAATTGGTCTCCACTGCCTACAGGTTGCCACGCCGCAGGTCGGTGTTGAAGCCTTCTATAACAATTGGTCTCCACTGCCTACAGGTTGCCACGCCGCAGGTCGGTGTTGAAGCCTTCTATAACAATTGGTCTCCACTGCCTACAGGTTGCCACGCCGCAGGACGGTGTTGAAGCCTTCTATAACAATTGGTCTCCACTGCCTACAGGTTGCCACGCCGCAGGTCGGTGTTGAAGCCTTCTATAACAATTGGTCTCCACTGCCTACAGGTTGCCACGCCGCAGGTCGGTGTTGAAGCCTTCTATAACAATTGGTCTCGTTCGAACTCGGGATCCACGTAAAGAAGTGCGTCATGACCAGGCAGCCGTCAGATGACCTATTTCCATGTATATCTACTAATAAGTCTATATTTAAAGCAGACCATATTTACCGATGTGTACGTGACTTGTGTTTTGGCTGAGGGTAAAGACCTTGACTTTCGAACCGATGGGTCTCTTAAGTTTAACTCCTGGTACAAACTGGGAGTTTAAACCCAACTCTAATGGGTACGTGACATCTTAGGGAAGTTAAGGCGGTTTGTCGTTGAGGTGACTACATGACACCCTAGTTAACCGTCGGCCTTAGAATCCGATCAGCATTACACCATCTGCTTCACTGACCGATGAGTCTTATAGGGGTGCATTTTTTAAAATTTATTTTACTTAACTATTTAATGATTCTAAATGAGTACATATCTTTTGTTGTTTTCGGCACACAATTTATATGGGTTTGAAATCTCTGCAACCAATTTGTTCACATTAGATAAAAGGGTTAGAGTTAGGGGTAAGTAATTGTTTGTACAAACTTTACTATATCATAATAGTGGTAGGCTAATACTTATTTGCAATGGAGCGCTGATATTTACTCACTACTACCACTTCTGGCAAGAGCATCTAAGGCCATGGTAACTTCCATTGCTCTTTCCAAGCATGTCGAGTAAATAAAAGATTATGATGTAATGCATAATTCAAACTGTATCAAATTCTACACTTACCGAAAAAACAAAAATACTTTTTAAAAAAGCTTATATTAAGCGAAGTTGTATCAGTTCAAATAAGTCATGTCATTAAATTTGTAATAGAGCTAGACTAACAATAATACATCTGTGCCATTAGAAATAGTTGAACCAATAGTTTTTTTGTTGAGCGCTATTTCATGCTTTGAACTTTCTGACTACGTTCTGATTGGTCACTTGTGTCTGGACCAGTTGGAAACATGGGGGAGGGGACAACATCTGGGAAGATTTTTACCGTAATTGTTTTTTAAAACATTTACACACAAAACCAAAAAAGAGGTAACAGAACATAATAGCAATCCTTCGAATTGGTGGGGGGTCGTTTCCTGATCGCTCAGAGTCGTCATTAGAATAATGTTTCCAAAATAAGTTCTTTCCCAAATCAATTCAACCGCGCGAGGCTCGGTCACCTGGTACTATCAACATTGCACTCCGCCCTTGTCATTATCTAGATTGTAGGACGTTATTCATTAAAGACATCATAGCGAAACAGTTGCTGCAACATTTGACTAGAGACGATTATAAAACTTGTGGAAACTCAAATAGATACTACATATGTACCCATATTTCTGCAATGACTTCAATACAAATGTACCCATATTTCTGCAATGACTTCAATACAAATGTACCCATATTTCTGCAATGACTTCAATACAAATGTACCCATATTTCTGCAATGACTTCAATACAAATGTACCCATATTTCTGCAATGAATTCAATACAAATGTACCCATATTTCTGCAATGAATTCAATACAAATGTACCCATATTTCTTCAATGAATTCAATACAAATGTACCCATATTTCTGCAATGAATTCAATACAAATGTGCTCTTATACCTTCAATGAATTGAAAACAATGGTACCCACTACACATATACCTTTATTAAATTCAATACAAATGTGCTCTTATACCTGCAATGAATTCAATACAATGGTACCCACTACACATATACCTGTAATAAATTCAATATTTCTGCAATGAATGTACTCTTACACCTGCAATGAATTCAATACAAATGTACCCATATTTCTGCAATGACTTCAATACAAATGTACCCATATTTCTGCAATGAATTCAATACAAATGTGCTTTTATACCTTCAATGAATTGAAAACAATGGTACCCACTACACATATACCTGTATTAAATTCAATACAAATGTACTCTTATACCTGCAATGAATTCAATACAAATGTACCCATATACCTGCAATGAATTCAATACAAATGTGCTCTTATACCTGCAATGAATTCAATACAATGGTACCCACTACCCATATACCTGTAATAAATTCAATACAAATATACTCTTATGCCTTCAATTAATTCAATACAAATGTACTCTTATGCCTGCAATGAATTCACTATAGTATAATTTGTGTTTTTTTCTCCTATGACCTAGTTTTATTGAAGATTAGGCTGAATTGGCCCTCTATGTTCACAAGCAGGTCTCGGTCTATTAAGTCAAATAATGAGGATACATTGACGTTACTACTGACCCATTTCCAAATGTCTCATGATCATTTCTATCACACATATTTCCAGGCATAATTTTAATCAAGACATCACTGATTACTCTGTACAGAAATAATTGTAATGAATGTTGCATTGTACATTAGCTATAAAGCTTCATCCCATTTAAGTCCAGCGTATATTATTGATTGTTGTAATCGATAAATCAATTACATGCTATTTTGTGTGTATGTGTGTGTGTGTGTGCAAATTATCTTTTCTTTACAGCTTTTATGAAGAGCCATTAGTTTGTTGTTTCTTTAAAGAGGGTTTTGGAGATGAAATGACAGAATAGTACAATGAATGTCAAGTTCCCTACTTCCGGTCGAAGTAGTTTCTAAAGAAAGGCCAAAGTTGAACGTTTTAAAAACAGGTTAACGTTATGGATCATATAAATCGCGTCAATCACTGAGTCACAGGAGCAGCGTATGGAGGAAATAAGATAAACAATAAATCGATACAACAGGAGGGGAAAAAATGAGAGAAACAGAATGACACTCAGAGTGTGCGTGTGTGTGTGAGAGAGAAAGTGTGTTTGTAAGAGACATTGTATGTGTGTGTTTGAGGGAGAGAGAGAGAAAGAGAAAGGTGGGAGGTATGGGAAAGACACATCCATGCATGGGTCATCCTTGCATTATTGCTCTACAGCCAGAAAGAAATGGCGATGTCAGGCCGTGTCACATTAAGACGTTCCTATGACATGGACTAGACTGCAATCTGCTTCACTTGGTTATGGTTGTAGGAGGCAGAGTGAGACTAAACATACTTCAACGTCAGAGCTGGAGCAATGTCTGCCCAACTGAAATCAAACTTTGAGATACGGAGATAAGCACAGAGATAAGCTCAAAAAGAGACACAAACGTGTCCAAACTATGTATTACTTCCGTTTTCTGTAAACAAAAAACAAATTGGATCAGCATACTAAGTGCAAGCAAACTTATTTGTTTTTTAAAGATGCCAGAGATTTGAATAAAATCGTATTCTGTGTCTTAGAAATAAACTGATAGCATAAAAAACCGTCTGGAAAACTGTCTAACAATGGGTTTAATACGTCTTGGTATTGTCAATGGATCAATGTAGAATTTCAATCCCATGAGCCTAATGTCCACTGAGTTGCCGGGGATATTTGTTTAGATGATCCTCTTTACGAACTTTAAACACTTTGAATGCTCAAGTTGAAATCAAGAAGAGTTGAAAAAAATCCCACTCTAAACACACGCTTTAAACACACACTATAAGCACACTATAAACACACACTATATAAACATACACTATAACTTAATTTCAAATACATCTGAAACACGGCCACTATCGTTGAAGACTATGAGCATTTCTCCCCTTATAAAGGTATGTGATTAAGATTTGTCTATGTTAAATAACATGAAAACGTATTACTAATCGTTGCCCTTTAATTCTACACTCTCCTGTTCAGAGACCCAAATGCTCTCAAATATAGTATGTCTATAAGGATCCAATAACATGTTTCTTGAGACCCTTAACACTTATCTCTGTTCCAATGCTTATCTCTATTACAGCTCTTATCTCTACTATAAGACTTATCTTGATCCCAAAACAAATCTCAAATCTAAGACTTATCACAATTAAAACTTATATCTTATTATCAATCAATATTTATATCCATCATAACACTTATGTTGGTCGAAATAGCTTATCTCTATTCAAAGACTTATCTTGAACCCAAACGTGTATCGCTAGGAAACATTAATCAACATTTGTCCAATGTCTCAATCCAATATATATATATATATATCATCTTTTACCTCCTCACCTACCTCATCTTTTACATCCTCACCTACCTCCACTATTACCTCCTCACCTACCTCCACTATTACCTCCTCACCTACCTCCACTATTACCTCCTCACCTACCTCCACTATTACCTCCTCACCTACCTCCACTATTACCTCCTCACCTACCTCCACTATTACCTCCTCACCTACCTCATCTTTTACCTCCTCTATTACCTCCTCACCTACCTCCACTATTACCTCCTCACCTACCTCCACTATTACCTCCTCACCTACCTCCACCATTACCTCCTCACCTACCTCCACCATTACCTCCTCACCTACCTCCACCATTATCTCCTCACCTACCTCCACCATTACCTCCTCACCTACCTCCACCATTACCTCCTCACCTACCTCCACCATTACCTCCTCACCTACCTCCACCATTACCTCCTCACCTACCTCCACCATTACCTCCTCACCTACCTCCACTATTACCTCCTCACCTACCTCATCTTTTACCTCCTCACCTACCTCCACTATTACCTCCTCACCTACCTCCACTATTACCTCCTCACCTACCTCCACTATTACCTCCTCATCTACCTCATCTTTTATCTCCTCACCTACCTCCACTATTACCTCCTAACCTACCTCATCTTTTATCTCCTCACCTACCTCATCTATTACCTCCTCATCTACCTCATCTTTTACCTTCTCACCTACCTCATCTATTACTTCCTTTATTATTTCGTCGCATTTTTGAAAATATTCTTTAAAACCAAATCCTAGAAGATGAACAAAACTTTGACATATAAGCCAGAATCTGTAACCAGATATCACATACTTTGACATCTGTAGTGATACATCACAATCTTCGACATCTGTTGCTGACATTACAAAATGTAATATCTGTAGCCAGACGTTACAAACTCTGACACCTGTATCATACATTACAAACATTGACATCTGAAGCCAGACATCTTGCAAGCTTTCAGAAGATGTGACATCTGTAACTAAACAGCACAAAAATTGTCCACTCTAGTCAGACATCACAAAATTTAATATCACAAACTTTGACATCTGTAGCAAGACATCACAAAAATTGTCCCCTGTAGCCAGACATCACAAAATTTAATATATGTCGCCAGACATTGCAATCTTTTGAAAATGTTGCCAGACATCTCCAACTTTGATGTCAGTAGCCAGAGATCACAAACTTTGATGTCAGTAGCCATAGATCACAAACTTTGATGTCAACACCATCAAATCCATTAAATTCTTCTAAGTAGCAACTGTAGTGCTTCCACTGAAGTACAGTTGTAAGGATAAGCTATTGTATTACACTACTGCCACTACTAATATAAATAATCGTTATTATTGAGAAGGAAATTTTCTGACAATTTGTGCATTACACCACACAAAGCTAGCCAAGGCCTATCGGATACTGATGCAGACCATGTACGTGCACCCCCTCACTGAATTTCGAATAGCCAAATTTTAGACAATCTTTGGCACTTTCAATTCAATGAAGTAGCAAATTAACCAGTAATGCTTCCACTTAAGTACAGGTGCAAGGATAAGCTATTATTGTAAGAAACTAGAATAAGCTAATCGGGAGTTGATGGCCGACCTTGTCTATAGCATTTACTTCTCGAGAGACGATCTTTTCTCTTTGCAATTTGAGGTGGAGTGACCTCTCCATTGCTGGGGGAAAGCCTGGGTGGTAAATTTGCGACTGCTGGGCTGCCCACACGTCAACAATCTCCTCTCTTCCATACTGACCGGGTCCAAAGGGATGGAGAGCCACCACAATTTGGGGTCAGGTTGGAACGTGAAGAAGACTCTGTGCACTATAGGCGTTCATTGGCAGCTTGTCCATCGCGACGAGAAGCAATTCTTCATTTAACTTATTGACAGTTTCGATAGCCACAGTCAACGTTTGCAGTGACCGTATGAAGGCATGGAACAACGGATAAACGTAACGTGTACAGTAAATAGTTTGTTCGGTGTTTTTTTCATATTTTTTCCTTATTTCATGAAACCAAACATTTACAATGCTCTTACTATCACATTAGGCAACAAATACAAGTGGGAGGGGAGTCGCACTCGTTTTTTTTTCTTTAATAATCTACGTCACTAGAAATTAATAAAAAAGTGAAAGCTACGACTAAAGCAACTTGCACCCACAAGCAAAAAATCCTGCGGGCGCCCATGGATGTCAGTAGCCAAATTGTTAGGGTGCACTAGTAACCCAGGAACATATCAGCAGCACTAACATAAGTGTTAATGAAAGCTATCAATTGATTTTTCATTGGACGTAACTCAAACTTCCCACTACTCTAATCTTTAGAATTTAGGCATTAACTCCTGAATTCAGCCAAGACTCGAAACTAGCTCACAAATTGTTTTCTGCATAGGTCTCAGTCTTGAACTCAACAACTATGTCTCATAGAGGGGTAAGTGAGGTTTAGAGTCGACTTATGGGGGATAGGTTGTATATATGAGGAAAGTAGATACCGCATAACAACTGCCATTACACTCTTAAAGGTAATTCAATTGAAGCAGCACAAGTATGACGTCTTGTCAAAAGTCACTTGAAACTTTGTCCCTAAGTGAAAACAAACGCACGACATAATACTTCTCCCCGTAATCTGCCCACCCGCCCAGCCCTGGTGGTAGACAACCTGTCCCCCCTCCCCCCAGCCCTGGTAGTAGACAACCTGTCCCCCTCCCCCCCGCCGCCTAGCCCTGGTAGTAGACAATGTATTGCGCGCGTGAAGTTTTCTTTGCATTTAATCTTGGTGTTTTAGCGTATATGAAGTAGTTTCTTTTAAGTGCCTTTTGTTGTCTAGAATATTGCGTGTGTGTGTGTTTACGTCATCCTTAGTTCCCGCAAGAGAGAGGAGCTCAACAGAAAAGATGAACTGGAGTTGGCACGGCTTAAAGAGAAGTCGGCGCCCGAGGCAGGTACAGTGGTAGGTCAGACAGTTGAGGTGCAACAAAAGAGTGTCTTGGACAGGCTAGACAAGAACTTCTAAGGCATGAAGGAAGACGATGACCTTCTAGCATACCTGACGCACTTTGAGGCCGTGGCAGCAAGGTGTAAGATTGAGAGTAAGGAGTGGTCACTACTGTTGTCGTACAAGT
Organism: Biomphalaria sudanica; assembly: GCA_036873155.1. Classification (NCBI taxonomy): domain Eukaryota; kingdom Metazoa; phylum Mollusca; class Gastropoda; family Planorbidae; genus Biomphalaria; species Biomphalaria sudanica. Next base: position 821,147 of record JAZGLO010002262.1, on the reverse strand, counting down.
TGACGACATCGCTCAAAAACTTTATGTTGAGGGACAGTCTGTTCCTTAGTGACAAGTATGAGGATGTCAAAACGGCACTTCTCCGCCACGCAGACATCAACGCGGAGACATGCCGCAAAAGGTTCCACTGGGTCAAACCACGGCAGGATGACTTCCTGGGTATGTGACTGATCGGAGGACCGCACTGGACAACTGGTGCAAAATGGCCGAGGTAGGAAAGACAGTAAATGAGATCAAGGATCTCTTGATTAAAGACGGGATACTTGAAAGTGTATCAAGTGAAGTGTACAGGCAGCTTGTCTTAAACAGAGTACGGTAGAGAACATGCTGGAGGTAATCGAAGGTTTTAAGGTAGCTGATTCGAATGTATCAATTAGTAAAGAAGAAACTGTGTATGTGGCAGCAGCTTGCTGTGAGCCTGTGATTAAGCAGAGTCCAGTGGTTAAAAGAAAGGTAATTGTTTGTTTCAGTTGTGGTGAGCAAGGTCATAAATCAGTTGAGTGCCCTAATGAATTTGGTGCCCAAAATAATGAGACTGATGTTGAGAATGTGAATCCCAATATTATCAATGACCAAGACCAGCGATCTAGACATAGATGACTAGAGGGTCGTCGCGATTCGGAAGGTCGTCATAGGTATAAGTTAATGCCGGATCGCTATACAGTTACTATCAGGAATTTGCCATTCAATGTTAACTGGCAAAGGCTTAAGGATAGGTTTAGGGAGTTTGGTTTGTTTGGTTTTGTGGAGGTTTTAGAGGCGAATGGGAAGTCCATGGGTATGCGACATGTAAGGTTTAAGAACTTAGCAGACGTTGCTAAGGCGGTTAGATATTTGGACAGGTCGAAATTTGGTAGTATAAGTATTGTGGTGGTCCCTCATCGTGTGAGCTCGAGAGGTTGACGTGATGATTAAGCTAGTAAACGGGTCGCATCGGTAAATTTTGCGGGCGTGGTTTGATAAGCTAGCACACAGATGAAAGTATTGCGTTACTATTTGGTTGAGTAAGTGGTAGTAGAGTAAAATGTACATGCTGAAGCTAATGTAATAGAGCATATACTATCGTAAAAGTACAATCTTATCCTATTTGAATTTAGCAAATTGGATCTTTGTTACGAATCTAGTTGCATTTTCTGTCGTATGGGATGAAAATAACTAATGACATGCTTAATTGTACCGCGGGTGGTATAATATTAGCATTATCTTGTTCAACTGTTTTTCTTTTTAAAGATATCTAGGTTAAAAGAATGTTTAAGGCTTAAAGTGGTCTACAGGGTTGAACAAAATTAATACATGTAATTATTAATCGCGTTGGCGGTTTTGTACAGTAGGGTCGCCAGGGTACGCGGAGTTGTTTTATTTTACCGATCTATTGGGTCGGGGTCGGTCTGTTAAAGTGCACTGGAATCATGAGTGCGCGGAGGCTTTGAGCAGGGTGCAGGCGTATCTGTGTAGGTACCCCATTCTTCGTTTGCCTGATCCTTCATTGCCATTTTTTCTTCAGACCTATGCTTCGGACAAAGGAATCTCCGGTATACTGAGTCAGTGCGTGAATGGTGAGAAGGTTTGGCTATCGTATTTGCCATTAGAAAACTAGACAGATACCTTAGTGGAAAGACGTTCCACCTTCAGACGGACTACAAGGCCTTGGCTTACCTTCGGAGCACGAACTTTACGAACCACCGTTTTACGAGGTGGGCGATGATGCTTCAGGACTACAGATTCGACGTGTGCTACATTAAAGGAGAGGACAACATACTAGCGGACTTGTGTTCGAGACTAGTGTGTGGCGTAAAAAGACTATTTTAGTATAGTTATTGATATGTATTTTGAAATATGCCTAGATAATATGTATTATTGTTTTAGTATGCATTGCAATGTTATAATAGTTTTATGACGGATGTTGTTCTTTACGACATCATTTATTTGAATAATTATGTAATTTTGACTTACCCTTATAAGGGTACGTAAGTACATAGTTTTATTAAGTAAGCTGATCTTTCGGTACGGGTGTCTCTATTGCAAAGTTCTTTCTTGTAGCGGCATCGCTAGATTTAGGTTTTCTTTTCGTTTCAGGGTGTTAGGCTTTGGGCTATGGGAAAGTGTGTCGTCTTTCCGCCCTTGAAGTTGTGTAGGAACTATCGGTATTGAGGTGTAGGGAGTTGAGGTTCTGTTGGGCGCCGAGATGGAGTGTGAGCGTGAAGGGGTGTTACCGAAACTTATTGGTGTGATATTAGACTAATTATATTAATCCAATGCTAACTTCAATGATATTGATGTATATGTAAATATGTTGGAAAATGACAATTAAGTATAATTAAATATTGTTCCTGTTGACAACTGTTGTTATTCACTAAATGTTCAGTTGAATAACTGTTATTCAATGTTTACATGCTATTACCTTTAGGTTCTTGGGTTATTTGGGCTGGGGATACGGGACCATAATTTCATGCCCTAGTTAATCTGAAAACCCACCCTGACAGATAACCTGTCCCCCGCCCCGCCCAGCCCTAGTAGTAGACAACCTGTCCCCCCCCCCCGCCCAGCCCTGGAAGTAGACAACCTTTCCCCCCCTCGCCCAGCCCTGGTAGTAGACAACCTGTCCCCAATCCCCGCCCAGCCCTGGTAGTAGACAACCTGTCCCCCCCCCCCGCCCAGCCCTGGTAGTAGACAACCTGTCCTCCCCCCCGCCCAGCCCTGGTAGTAGACAACCTGTCCTCCCCCCTCCCCGCCCAGCCCTGGTAGTAGACAACCTGTCCTCCCCCCCGCCCAGCCCTGGTAGTGGACAACCTGTCCCCCCTCCCCGCCCAGCCCTGGTAGTAGACAACCTGTCCCCCCTCCCCGCCCAGCCCTGGTAGTAGACAACTTGTCCCCCCCCGCCCAGCCCTGGTAGTAGACAACCTGTCCCCCCCCCCCCCCCGCCCAGCCCTGGTAGTAGACAACCTGCCCCCCCCCCCGCCCAGCCCTGGTAGTAGACAACCTGTCCATCAATACCAGCGGCAGTCCCACACAACGTCTCCTAATTGTTTGAACATGAGTAGCACGTAGACTTCCGATTGTTTGTACACTGTCTAAATCTTATTGATCACATGCTAACTTTTACATCTCTCTCATAGTCCCACCCCCCCGCCACTCTTTCCCCCCCTCTCTTTCCCCCTTCCTACTTCTTTAACACACATACACACACACACACCTTCTCTATCAATTTTTTTATTTTCTCATGTTCTTCATTAACATTGCCAACCCCTCGTATTGCCAACCTCTCGTATTGCCAACCCAACGTTCATCTCAGCTTCTTTTTGGACCGCTTCGGTACATCACTGCCCCCCTCCTGCCTCTCGTTTTTTTTTTTTCAATTAGCGCGCGTAACAAGTTTGCAAACAAGGAAATCCTCAACCAATTCAAGTGAGACAACTCTGAATGAATCTTCCCATTCACGGCTACTCAACTGTTATCGCCAGTGGAAAGATCTATCCTCGCACGTGCAGCATTCCTGTATCAAGCATGTTCGATCTGTTTGAAATATTACAAAGACAGTTTAAGTTGACTAGGGAAATGATGATGTAACAGTCCTTCCTTTCATTTGGATGAATGCCTGTGTTACACGAAAATGTTTATAGACATAGAGGAGGGGGAGGTCATATGATTTCTTATTACATTAACGAAAAAACAAAATTCGTCTAAAATCTAAATGAAACGAAGAATCTTCTTGTATTGATCCGCGGCTTTATACTTGGCCAACTTTTAAGATCAAGTTATTGCCCTTTTTCTTACTGATAGTAAAACTCCTATTTACATCAATGTTTGGCTGCTCCAATAGTATTGGTCGTAGACTTCCTTGTTGGAACAAAAGTCCATGTAAAGGAAGATTTGTAGAATTTTATACGGTAAAGGAAGAAAAAAAAACCCAGGTGTGACCTATATAATTTTGCCTCTTTTGTTTGCCATGAAGCCGTCGTCTGCTTTGGTTCAAACGAGGCCATCTTTCCTCAACTGCGCATTCCTTTCATCGAAATGTTCCTAGAAGTGTTGAAAGAAGAGGAGGAAATCCTTGTAACAAATGTCTGTGTAAAGCTTCACTTTCTAAATTGGAAAAGAAAAAGATATATACATGTATAAAGGAATAGCTCAGAGCTGATATTTATAGAGAGAAAATTGTTAGCGCAATTTTAGATTTCCTTTTTTTTTGTCCCTCTTTTTCTTGTCACAGAACTTAAAAGAAAAATGAAAGTAAAAGTGATACGATTAAAACAAATTAAAATTATTTTTTTTACAGTGAAACTTTATATGTTTATATGTTTATATGTTTATACTTTATAAGTAGTAGCCAATTCGAAACCCAAAAGAAAAATCTTACTCTGGAATAAATGTAACCTAACACAACTACACCAAGCTGCATTAAACTTTCAACAAACATTCTTATTAGAAAAAGACATTAACCAACCAGTCGATGACCTCTGGAATTTAAAGAAACCAAGGCAGAAAGAGTTTACAAAAAGTATATAAAAATTAAACACCTAACCCAAAAAGTAAGCAGACAGCTGCAGAGTGAATACATAAACAATGTAATATCTAAAGATAACAACAAAAACCTATGGTCATACATTAAGTCTAAGAAAATGGAAACAACAGGCATAGCGCCATTAAAAGATGAACATAACATAATACATAATGATAATGAAACTAAAGCAAACATCCTAAACAAACACTTTGCATCAGCATTCTCAGCCTCAGGAGACAAAGATATATTACTGAATTTGAACCAAGTAGACAACATAGAAGATTTAGTAGTACAAGAAAATGGAATTCAAAAACTATTAGCCAACACCAAACCAAATAAAGCGTCTGGACCTGATGGTATTCCAGCTAGATTACTCAAAGAACTAAGCAATGAGCTAGCCCCAGTGTTCAAAATACTCTTTCAGGCTTCACTTAACCGGGGCGGAGTACCAAAGGACTGGAAAGAAGCTAATGTCACCCCCCTATTTAAAAAAGGAGAAAAATCTGACCCAGGAAACTACAGACCAGTATCACTTACCAGCATCACATGTAAAATCCTAGAACACATAATATGTAGCAACATCATAAATCACTTAGACAAACAAAATGTCCTCACACCATACTAACATGGCTTTAGGAAATATAGATCATGTGAAACACAACTAATAGGACTAATTGATGATTTTTCAAAAGGTTTAGATAATAGTGAACAAATAGATGCTATCTTACTAGATTTTTCTATGGCTTTTGACAAAGTTCACCATCATAGTTTGCTTAAAAAATTAAAATATTTTGGCATTAATGGTCCACTGCATCAGTGGATTAAAGATTTTCTGATAGGGAGAGAACAAACTGTAATAATAAATGGCTCTAAATCAACACCGATAACAGTAAACTCAGGTGTACCTCAAGGAACAGTCTTGGGTCCAATACTATTTTTAATTTACATAAATGATTTACCAAATTGCATTACTTCAGGAACAAAAGTCAGATTATTTGCAGACGATTACATAATATATAGAACAATAAAAGCAACACAAGACACGGATATTTTACAAAGAGAATTAGATGAATTACAGAAATGGGAATCAAATTGGAGCATGTCTTTCCACCCAGAAAAATGTCAGTTGTTAAGAGTAACAAAAAAACTAAAACGAATTAATTCCACTTATCTTATTAATGGCAAACCAGTAACATAGACTAAAAACGCAAAATACCTAGGACGACCTAGGTGTTATAATAAATGAAAAACTGTCATGGAATCCACATATTGATGAAACTATAAAAAAATCAAACAAAGCATTAGGATTTATTAAAAGAAATTTCTATAAATCAAATAAGAACATACAACTAAAATGTTATTTAACCTTTGTTAGGCCAATAATAGAATATGCATCCTCCGTTTGGGACCCCTCAACTCAAGAAAACATTAAGAAACTGGAACAGACACAAAATAGAGCAGTGAGATTCATAACAAATGAATATTCACATTTGACTACAGTAACACCTATAGTAAAATCACTAAATTTAGAAAGCCTTCAGGACAGAAGACTCAAAAGTAAAGTAGCAATTATACATAAAACACTGAACAATAATCTTCAAATACAAAAACCAAATTTAATAAAATACTCTGAAAGACACAAAGATAAAGGCACATTCCTCGTCCCATATGCTAGGACAAATTTGTACAAATACTCCTTCTTCCCTAGTGCTATTAGAGCATGGAATGGGTTGCCTGAGCTAGCCAGGAAAACCAGTGACTTGGCAGAATTAAAGTCATTGGTTAATATGCATGACTAAATGCATCTTCCTTTTTAAAGTAACGTTGTCAATCTTTGAGTACTTGAAATTGATACATCTATTGACATTGCGGGATCTAAATAGGCCAAATAAAATAAAAATACTTCAGGAGCAATTGGGAAAGTTTTTGGTAGCCAAACATACGATAATTTAATCTTACAATGAAGTGAAGGCGCGATGTTTTCCCTCGTGACCGAACTGAAGGACTGGCGTTAAGAAACAGTCACTGGGCAGTTGCTGTCGATTCCGATTCCCTTCAATTCTTAGTTTCCCAAATTTAGAAAACTTGATTATGTAGAAAGTATTAAGAGTAGATAATTGAGTCTAAAGGAACAAACTAAACAATGCTGTATGAGCCATGTAATAAAGCAATGTAAGAAATGAAATTAAAACACAGGGAAAAATTGGGCGTGGGAGGTAGAAATGATGTAAGACAAGATTACAAAGAGAGTTTGTGTGGAATCACAAACTCAGAATCGGCCACCGAAGTGGTCCACTCATGCAGTTAAAAAGACAAGTTTCAATATTTTCAATAGGAATATCAGAGGCTACGAATTGCAACCTATCAATAACTACAACCCTATTTCCGCCAATACAAAAGAAGAGACGTGTGAGTGTCAAAAGTATTGCAAGAACTATTGAATTGTTAGTCCGACTGACCACATAGTATCACCAGATATCTTTGCATTGTTAATATTTATATTTACTCTATGACATGAACTGATCATTATGATAACAAAGTTATGGTTGAATGTGAGCCTGGCCTCAATGATGTTATTGAAGGATTATTTAATGAATGGTTTCATTGAGGACGTAAATGACCTACAGTAAAAAAAAAATTGTTACGATGATTGACATTGACAACTGTCGCTGTTTAAAATGATTTTGTTACCTGCATATTACCTTTTTTTCCCTACATTTTGACCACAATTCCCAGCCTGAAGATTGGTTTAAAGTAACTGATTTCGATATAGAATTTAGTTATACTTTAATACATGATTTTAATGTTCACAACAATACCTGTTAGAATGTCTGCAGCATTAAAGATGTTTCAAACTGTAATTTTTTTTTTCCAAAATGATTTTAACCTATCAATCCCATGTCACGTGACATATACTGGGCCTATAAATACATTGGCAATATGAAAAGAAAGTGCAAGCCTTTTAAATAATTGTTTGAAATGAGTTTTTAATATTTGTAAAAGATGAAACAGCATGACAGAGAGTCGCATAGCCATGCAGCCCAGGGGTGGAAAAATTGTGGTGCATACCTGACAAAATATTGGCCACAGGGATTTAGTGAGTATGTTTTTTTCTCTAGCATTGAGTGTTTGTGACCACATCGCGTTGATTTTGTTGAGGTGTAACTTAGGTCTAGATTAAAGTCTACTCCTATAACATCATACAACTAATGTAGTTCTATTTTACATTCTTTGTCAATTAATATTAAAGTAAAGCATTTTTAGTGCCTTCATTGAGTATGGTATTTGCGCGGATGTAAGGAATTATTAACTGTCTTTAAAGACCACATCACAAACCAAGAGATTAGAGACAGGGTAACAGCGATTGGACCCCACGATGACATGATAACTATCGAAAAAAAAATATTTGGCCATATTACAAGGTCTTCAAAGACCTTCTTTCAGGGAACAGTACAGGAAAAAGAAGAAGAGGCAGACAGAGAAAGCGATGGGAAGACAACATTAAAGAATGGACGGGCCTGCCATTCAAAGAGGTTCGATCTAAGACAAAAGACAGGAATGGAGATAGACTTGCATGGTGCCCCAATGGTCCAACAGACTATGAGATAGGTAAAGGTGAAGATAAAGAATTATAATACCAATTTTCATCAGCACTGGCCTAATGGCGTTGATTTTATAAATCACAGACTAAATACAGAGATTAACCATTTACTAGAGAAGTACTATGAGCAGCTGTTGATTAAAGTTAATACAAACATTAACAAAATGATAGGTTTGGGCTGTGAGCTCTAATTTGATGTTTAATTTGATGCCTTCTTGGTTAAACAAGCACAATTAAGACAAGGGATATTATTTACACAGATAAATGATCATAACTCTTGTAATACGTATTCCTTTGACTTTATCAAACTCTTAGCAAACACTTCACAACATGACCCAACCAACTCGAGAACCTGACAAATCTGTCTCCAAATAATGTGATTCTTTATTGTCTAATAAATCAACCAGCCAAAGAGAGAATACTGTACAATTGGTAACCACTGACTGTACAAATACTTCACTGCAGATAACCTGCTGTACTAAACTCTACTGAACACCATGTCTCGCAATCTACCCTCCTCATTATTATTATTATTTTTGAGCATCACCAAGATCACCAACCTATATAAAGTTTATCAAAATTCATTTCCACATTTTGAAATGTTCAAGAAATAGGCGAACGGATTGATTTGGGCAGAGGAAGGGTTAGGATTCTATTTAATGTTGAAAGCTCTTGACATGTCCGGGGAAAAAAATAAACGATAGAATAATAATTGAAACGTGTTGATTGGCTAATGGGCAGTGACATGCACATTCTAGTGGGAGCGGAAATGATATTTCGGAATAAAGAAAAAAAAATCGAGACAGCGCTTAACGAGACACAGAAGCAAGGAACAAAATGTATTTATGATGATCTATTGAAATGTCTGAATTGATTAAAGGTTATAAAAGTCTTTCTTCAAGAAAGTTTGCTGCTCAAAATGATTTCAACAATGAACGTTAGCTAGTTTTCCAGAGTCCATTTCAAAATCTTTATAAAAAAATAAGTTTTTGTTTTTACAAAGTTTATATCAACTCACTCTGTCTATCTATCTATCTGGCCAAAAGTTTGTAAACGATATTTCTCCGACACCCAATCTCGGATCAACTGAAATTTGGCACAATTATTTCTTTTACCTGTCAACACAAGAATCAGTAAAAAAAAACAACAGTTAATTAACTAATGGTGATAAATTACATAGTTTTTTATCTCAAACAAGGAAAAAGAAATAGCACTCGGCTGAATTAGTCCCCTTTATATTAGGCTGCCGTCTCAGACTGAGCACAAATAAGAAATAGAAACAATAGATAACTATACAATCTTCCATGTTCATAGACTCTTCGTTAGCAGAGTGGTTAACGCGTTGGCTTGAGAAGCCAGAGAAAGCTTTAGCCCACAAGCTTTTGTTTTAATTGAAAAAGAAAAATGTAATCAAACATATTTCATATTGGGCTAAATAAAACATTCCTAGTCTATCTAAGAATTTAATTGCCTAAACATACCTGACTCTCTAACATTATTTAGTTTTTCCATGTCACTACATTTCTATAAGGCTTGGCGGGTAAAAAAAAATTCTATGAAGTGAAACCGACAGTATTTGTTGACCAGAACTTCCATTGCAATTAGAAGTTAAGAAAAAAAAAAGGGCTCTGTTATTGCCTAAAGCTCAATCAGCTAAAGACCAAGACTTCCCAAAGGCTTTTTGTGTCAACTCAGCTGAAAAATATTCGTCATCTGCTGTCGTCTGCTAAAATAACGTCCGGGTTTTGGTCCGGAAATTAAATCATATAAATCCGCAATAAAGGTGGTTATTTTTTGATGCTTTGTTATGGCATTCGCCAAGATCAATGGATCTGAGAGCTTATTTCTTCTGCTTAGACTGAGTGTTATCATTAAAACAAGACAGCAACACGGCAGCTTTCACGTTGTATGAAACAATCTCGTTTCTGTTGATAGGGACAAAATGAAATAAGTCGATCGTTAAAATATTCTGTCATGCTTTATGATACTCTTATGTTTTCTGTGGGGACAGGTAAATACAAGAGATACAAGAGTTTTGTATTGGACAAAAACTCGTAGGCTGCCCTTCTGGGTCAGTTTTTACAAAGCTTATATAAACTCTGTTTGGCGACAAATTTGAACAACCAGTAGCGGCCTTAGGGGCTGGCAAGTAGGGTAACCGCCTCAGGCCCCGCGCCTAATGGGGGCCCCGCGATCGAAGAATTTATTGTCAACAACTTCAAAAACCAAATCAGTTATAAAAAACTAGAATTTGTTACTCACTATTTTCCCATTACCTTTGTGTCACCGGGTTGTATTTTGACTCTGTACTATTACTGTTGGTTTATCGATGTAGGCGTGGTGATGACATTGGGTTCATATTATAATGCGATCATACTTCACTTGCACAGAATAAGGAAATGACACTTGATGTAGCAAACATAAATACAAGTTTAATTTAAGCAATAACACCACATATTGAATATGATGCACAATTCACTTCAGGAATGATCTGTATTAATCCTCTATAGAAATATGGCGAATATAATAATAACTTCGTAACTATTCTTACTCCTTGTATTAACTGTCTATAACCAACTCCTTTAAGTAACTAACTCAATTGACTATATGAAGTGACTCTATCAAGTGCTTGCTACCAACTCCCTATATTGACTGACTGCCCTTTACTCTGGTTCACATAAGGTCAAAAGTGTTCACCTTAGGGCAACATGAGTTGTGAATAACATTCACAATATAGAAATAACATTCACAATATTGAAATAGGGTTTCTACACTATAGCACCAACTTTGAGGTGGTGACACTTTATGATACCAATTACTAAATAAGCTCCTAACATATATTTTTGGTTTCGAAATACCGTTCAGTTTCGGTAAAGACAGCATCTAATGACCTGACGATTCGAAGCGGCTATCATCGTTTAACTGTTCACCCTGGCATCAATAAAAACACTTAGATTTAGGTGGACGTGGAAGCAAACAAACCAAATCGTTTATTTCGTATATAAACATCGACGTCCAATCGGATTTTATTAGGAAAATGTGTAGTGATGAAGTTTGAACTACCCTTCACATTATAAAAGATTGTAAATGAAAGAGTCATTTATAAAATTGGTAGTAACATAAACACAACTTTTGAAAAATTGATTTTTTATGAAAATTAATAAACAAATCTACAGTGATTTCATGACTTTCGCTGGTGATACGTTCTAAGACCGCACGTCAGATTTTCGCGGTATTTAATTTCATAAACGTGACATCCCCCAAACACTTACAAACTCACTAGATAACCATTTCCCATTTCATTAATAACTTTTACATGCTGCTCCTTTTAAAAACTCATTAAATGTTCAGTAATTTTTAAAAGTGTCTTATAACACTGTTATGTCTCATTACAGTATAAAAATAATTGGTACGTATACATTAAATAGACTGTTACTTTAGCCTGCAATGGAAGAAAAAGGGTTGAGGGTGTATGAGAAGGATTCCTTATCTGGTACTGTAACCTAGCCTGTAGTGAACCAGTTGATGTGTTTGTACAGCTTTTTCGCCCAATCAGCTTCCAGAAAGTTTGGCGATGACGTATTATTTTTTTCCGATCAGCTACTGTGCCTAGACATCGTGCGGCGTGGGAAAACCCATGTCACCGTGAAAAAAAAAACGCGGGAGTATTTTTTTATAAATTAACTTTTTGAAAACCCGTGGTATAGCCCTTCTGCAAAAGTCAGGTCTGTGAAAGTGTAGGGACCACTGTAGCTCTTATAGCAAACTTTGTTTTTATAGAGCGTCCAATTGCCTTCAATTTTCATAGTGAGAGAGGAGACATAATATTAGTAGTGTACGAGTGGTTTCTTTTTTATTTGCTTTTGTTAATGCAGAACAATTACAATACAGCATATAATGTACTTAAGCGGCCAATAGTAAGCCAACAGTACCTACATAATGTTCTATGTTTTGTAGCAAAAATAAGCTTAGAGGCGGACATACTGTATTGTTATTAATCTAGCGTTAAAGACGGATTTTACGTTAGCGTGATGTGGTACGGTATACATAGGCTTAATGTCTACCCTTACGGCTGAGGACCCCGCACATGACGCTCGACCAGGGCCCCGCGCACTGCACTGCCAAGGCTTACAACATGCATAGTAATAAAAATAGTCCTTACTTATGTCCATTTGTGAACACTGATTGCAAAAAATAGTCCTTAAATATGTTCGTTCATACAAATTGGTTACAAAACTTGTCTTTACATATATGCATAAACATTCTTCTTCTTCTTCTAGCCAGCTTTTTGCTGCTGAGCTGTGAGCTCTTTTGCAGACCCTGCCAAGTAAAAATAGTGTGCTGTTTTCTTCAGTTGTTCAGCACTGCTGTACAGGGTGTTGGTTATGTTGGGCTGTAGTGGTAGTAGGGTCTTCCTAAGGTGGGTTCCAAAGAACTGTCAATGCTGGGGGTGAAAGTGGGGATAAGCTCCCACTTTCCAAGAAATGCTCCCATGTCTCTGACAGTCAAATCCAGCTCCTGGCCTTCACGTGTGATTTTCCCCAAAATTTGGCGGAACGTGTTCTTACAAACTGACAGGAGAAGGGATGAAAGGCGGAACACTGGCGCCTCAAAACCAGTTTAGCATCGTGTTGATGGGGCATGTCAGCCTAAATAATGTAACCCATATAGGAGAAGGATAACTCTCGACTCCAAACCTCCACTTTGTGGCAATACTCCACCGTGTGGGTATCGGGGCTTGGAAACGACCAAGAGTAATAAATAACCCCACTGCCTTTCCACTTGCATCTCACTAAGTGAATAATAGTAGACCTTCCCCACCCCCCAGATGCTTTTTGACGGAGGTCTGGATTGCACTACTCCAGACGGAGGTCTATGTCTCACTACACTCTACTACTGGATATAAACCCGTCATGAAGTCACTATTTAAGCTCTAGATGTATTAAAAGTGTTAGGCAACCTTCACAATTGACGTCATGCTCTAGATGTATTAAAAGTGTTAGGCAACCTTCACAATTGACGTCATGCTCTAGATGTATTTAAAGTGTTAGGCAACCTTCACCATTGAACTATTTAAGGCTAAGGCTTGTTTAACACCCTGGTGCTGGTATACACTTAAATCGATTTAAAAATCGCCTGATTTAAATGTCTCGGAAATATTTGAAGGCTCCGGAAGTCAGACGAAATGTGCGTAGATTATCTCCCCGTACAACTGAATGTCCTTGATGTTTCTTAAGATACCCTATTAAACACAAAAAATAGGACGGAACTTGGAATCGGACCAGGACTATCTCGGGATTTGGTCGTCTGTCCACTTAATGTTTTTTTTTCCTCCCATCACTTACCTCCTCCTTATTCCTTTATTACTGGCTTCGTTAAGGCTAGACCATGCGAGACACGAAGCGGCCGTGTTATTGAACTTCGTGTGCCTTGCATCGCCCTGGACTCGGAATGTTAAGTCAATGATGAGGGCTTGTCCCCCCTAGGGAGACGTGTGGCGTCAGACAAAGATCGTACATAGAGATGTCAAGTTTGGGAATGGCTTTAGTCAGATTGACAAAGAAATCTTTCAAGTTTTCCAATCACGTATTGCATGTAGATTTATGTGTCTAATCTGGAGAGATACTGATCCAACCACTTGTGCATGAACTCACTAAATTTTTATCTCTTTCTTTTTAAGTATCAGTTTTACATTTAAATACGACTAAGGCTAAGACTACTTTATTGATCCTTATTGAAAATTTGTTGTGATTACAAGACTATTTTTCAGTTAAAATCAACAACAGCAACATTTGACAAATAAGAACAGACACAACTCACAGACGTCTTCATCTATTTCAAGTACTCTAGTCAACAAGTAGCGCTGACACAGCCTAAGAGCGTAAAGAAATAAAGGGTTTTTTAGACCGTTTAATTTTAGCCTGAATGGACAGAAGGCGAGTCACTTCGTGGACACTTTTTTGTGTGACTTTTGTATAATGGCAACTTTCATGCTACTCGCATTCTTAGAGCGCTATGGTCCAATCTCTTTTGTGGACAAGTTGGGAGGGGAAAGAGATATCTTTGGGCGTTCAGCAAAATAGGGATTTGAACTCGAGCCCCTTTGCTACTCAGCCACATATCCCTCTCACAAAGTTATGTTGGAGCGGGGGTTGTCTTATCAGATTTTTCCAAATTTGCTGGTTGATTTAAGCATTGTAATAGAAAAAAAGCATATCTTTTTCAAACATTAAGAAACAAGAATGCAAGCTAAGGGCAAGCCACTTGTGTGTGGAAGTTATACAAGTCAAAGTACCAGTGTCTCTGTCTCTCATGGCTCCCTTGTACAAGTCAAAGTACCAGTGTCTCTGTCCCTCATGGCTCCCTTGTACAAGTCAAAGTACCAGTGTCTCTGTCTCTCATAGCTCTCTTGTACAAGTCAAAGTACCAGTGTCTCTGTCCCTCATGGCTCTCTTGTACAAGTCAAAGTACCAGTGTCTCTGTCCCTCATGGCTCCCTTGTCCAAGCCAAAGTACCAGTGTCTCTGTCCCTCGTGGCTCTCTTGTCCAAGCCAAAGTACCAGTGTCTCTGTCCATCATGGCTCCCTTGTACAAGTCAAAGTACCAGTGTCTCTGTCCCTCATGGCTCCCTTGTACAAGTCAAAGTACCAGTGTCTCTGTCCCTCATGGCTCCCTTGTACAAGTCAAAGTACCAGTGTCTCTGTCCCCCATGGCTCCCTTGTACAAGTCAAAGTACCAGTGTCTCTGTCCCCCATGGCTCCCTTGTACAAGTCAAAGTACCAGTGTCTCTGTTCCCCATGGCTCTCTTGTACAAGTCAAAGTACCAGTGTCTCTGTCCCCCATGGCTCTCTTGTACAAGTCAAAGTACCAGTGTCTCTGTCCCTCATGGCTCCCTTGTCCAAGCCAAAGTACCAGTGTCTCTGTCCCTCGTGGCTCTCTTGTCCAAGCCAAAGTACCAGTGTCTCTGGCCCTCATGGCTCCCTTGTACAAGTCAGAGTACCAGTGTCTCTGTCCCTCATGGCTCCCTTGTACAAGTCAAAGTACCAGTGTCTCTGTCCCTCATGGCTCCCTTGTACTAGTCAAAGTACCAGTGTCTCTGTCCCTCATGGCTCCCTTGTACAAGTCAAAGTACCAGTGCCTCTGTCCCTCATGGCTCCCTTGTACAAGTCAAAGTACCAGTGTCTCTGTCCCCCATGGCTCCCTTGTACAAGTCAAAGTACCAGTGCCTCTGTCTCTCATGGCTCCGTTGTACAAGTCAAAGTACCAGTGTCTCAGTCCCTCATGGCTCCCTTGTACAAGCAACATTTAACGGTAAAGCTAGTCAATGAAGCCAAGGATGGTTTAATGTGCTCTTATGCTATCGACTTTTTCTATTTTCGTTGCCACTTATGCAGTAGAGAGACGTTAGACTCCGTTAGACTCCGTTAGAGTGTTGAATATGAAACTGTTTGACAACGCAAAAAGTTTCTAACAAGTGCAATGCTATACATGTATAGAAATTAAAACATATAGTGTATATGCGTGTCTACTGGTTCAGATATGTACAAATCTTAATTACCGTCCACTGATGTTTCCTACGTTGTATGCAGCCATATATTATATGGACCCAAATACTGTTCGCCCTTGAAGCAGTAAAACTTTTAATTTTTTGTTTTGAGTTGGTTCTGGATAGTATAAAACTTTGTAAGAAAATCTGATTCTTATAACTAATATTTCTGGTGTTTCTAGAATAGCTTTTTTTCATAACCTTGAATAAAGTTTTCTAAGTATTTATCTCCATTCTTCTTTGCTCTTTTCACAATTAGGGCATACATGCTTGTTATATTCTTTCAAAAAGTTGTCTATCTTTTTCAAAACTACATTCGAGTACCCAGAGTTATAGGGAATTCCATATTGAGAAGCATTAAAATCTAGGATGCTTTATCAAGTGAGCGTCTTCGTATACCTAACAAACTGTCCTGGGACCTTAGACAACGAAATGTACTACCACTTAGCAATTTAGCGCCAATGTGAAATAGATATCAACAATTTAAGACTTGACATCCCTACTTCTAGATCTCGTTGTCAATAAGAGCAACACAAACATGGTCAACAAACAGAAAAACAAAAGCAATAAGAATTAATTGGCTAAGGTATTGAGCCATCTCTCTTGTAGGCGGACACCTCTTCTCTAGCTTGAGAAATGATTGCAGCGTCGACTTTTGTACAATAAATGACTTTGGATTAAAGGTCGTTCAACTGATTAATACAAGAAACTCACATCTTGCCTTGTATGTGTATGTGAACTATAATTAATATTCGACATTTACATAAGCGATAGATTGATTTATTGTGTAGTCCAAAAGTTATCGAATAGATTATGCTTCGCTGCGTTCCTCCCTCGAGTTTGTGTCGCACTTTTCATCTCTGGAGACGATCTGTTCACGTAGCAGGAATTCATGAAGTTAGAGACCAAACCAGTCACAACGAATGGTAAATAGACCACCTGAAGCTGTTAGGTTCTTTAAATACATACACACAAACAATATATTTTATATGATACATTATTTTCAAGGTGGCCACTAAGTGGGCCTGCTATTTCTTCTAGTGGAGGATTTAAACGTGAAAGAGCCTCCTGCCGAGCTTGTATTATTTCAAACTTTTGAGCAAGGAGCTTTAAGAACGCCATATTGCATAAGTAAGTTACTCTATATAATATTTTGTGGATAGTAATGTGAATTAGTTACGTAACAGAAAAAAATCTTTTATAAATAATTCAAAGGGTTCATCATTCACTAAGTTCACTAATTAACTTTAAAAAAAAAAGAATTATTCAAACAAACGCACATACATGTATATGTGGAATTATTGACTGGAAGTGTTGATTGCATTGGGTTTTAATTCACTTCAATTTAGCATCTTTCTTGCTAAGATGTTCACCTTAAAGGTCTTGCTATACAAATCTCTAAAATGCTGACGAAATGTAAATGACAACCAAACTTTTTTTTTACTCTAAATCTACATTTTCTTTCTCTTCACCCCCCCCTGTTTTCTCATTCTGTTTCTTTCTTCTCTTGTTTATTTTCAGTCTGTTTGTTGTCTGACAAGAAAATTTTATTTTTGCAACCAATCGAAACAAATATTTTTTCCCTCATGTTGTCATTGTTCCACATGATACAGCCACTATTTCAAACCATTAAAATCCTTTTAATGAGTTAAAGACTGTTCAAATGAAATGCTGACTTAAACAAATATCTAAATCTGTTGACTTAAGAGCGCCCAGCCATCTATGCACACCTAATATTAGTATTCTATCATCGTCGTATCAACTCAATTTTGTTTGGACCTCTAATCAATGGATATCGATGTTTAAATGGAGTGTTGAAGAATCGATGCCTCGCAGCGCTGCTCAATTGTCTCCACGCATTCACCTACTCGATTATCAAGTACTCATTGACATTTAAACAATTCCACCTGTCATTGCCATCCGCCTCAAGGATCACTGACGTCCCAAATAACTAGATTAGTGAGTTGACTCTGTCACATGATGACATATTTCTATCTTCTGGACGCAGCTTGATAGAATGACTTCTCTCACCAATCTTCTGTTTCGATTCCTATGCTTTATTTTTCGATGATTTAAGATTTTATCAAGGTGAATCGGACTATATGTTTGAGGTTTACTTTAGGATTAAGCACATAATTTTACCGTAAGTTGTTTTTAATTTTTGGAATTTTCTTTGATATTGTATTAAATTTTCCCAAGAGGTGAATCTATTCCGCGGTATCTCAAAGGTGCGCTGTCGTTCGCTGCTTTCTCCCAAGAGATGAGTCTATTCTGAGCTAGCTCAAAAGGTGCTATATCGCTGCTGTCTCTACTAGAGGTAGAGCTAATTAAATCATACATAATCATTGCACCTATTTTAATCGCGGTGAAGAAAACAGTGACATTGGATTGTTTACACTATTTATGATGATAGTTCGTAGACCAGGCTTAACTTGAACACTTCATTTGCATATAATACCCATATTTCATTGTTGCAACAAAACGATAATCTTTCAGAAAATTAAAAGCATTTAGACCTATTTTAAGCAAATTAAGACCAGAATTTCTAGGAAACTGCTGTTTGAACTTAATAATTTCAAATTTGTCTGCTTGTAAAAGAAAAAAAAAACAACTTTGTGTGGTTATATAAAATAGAAACTGTTCAGCCAAAACGAAGAAACACAGTTCTTTTTTATCTTTCAAAAGGAAGCACGTCAATGTCCATCAAAGGCACTAAAACTGTTCTCTTTCGTGCACGTAATCTACAGATTTAGGTCAGTGCTTTTGAACTGTGTCTTAACAAAGCGTCTACATTGAGTGTGTTGTTTTGTTACAGCTCATTACTTAGTGCGCGGCATTCATTACAAGAAGTTACTAGTAACAGCCACATTGCTAGACGCTATACTCTGCGTTACACTTATTGCATCGAAGCTGTGTGTCCCCGGTGTGCGTTTGTGTTTATGTATGTTTGTGTTGAAGTGACAATATTTGTGTGCTGTTATTAATATGATCAGATTGAGATCTACATTGAAGTGATTGGAAATAAAGTGATTGAGATTGCTCTTTATATACCGTTATACTTGAACAAGTCTGGACCTACACTATTGAACTGAGGATATTGTACTGCTGTGTATTGTACTGCTATATATTGTACTGCTGTGTATTGTACTGCTATGTATTGTACTGCTGTGTATTGTACTGCTATATATTGTACTGCTGTGTATTGTACTGCTATATATTGTACTGCTGTGTATTGCACTGCTATATATTGTACTGCTGTGTATTGTACTGCTATATATTGTACTGCTGTGTATTGTACTGCTATGTATTGTACTGCTGTGTATTGTACTGCTATATATTGTACTGCTGTGTATTGTACTGCTATGTATTGTACTGCTGTGTATTGTACTGCTATATATTGTACTGCTGTGTATTGTACTGCTATTATTGTACTGCTGTGTATTGTACTGCTATATATTGTACTACTGTGTATTGTACTGCTATGTATTGTACTGCTGTGTATTGTACTGCTATATATTGTACTGCTGTGTATTGTACTGCTATATATTGTACTGCTGTGTATTGTACTGCTATATATTGTACTGCTGTGTATTGTACTGCTATGTATTGTACTGCTGTGTATTGTACTGCTATATATTGTACTGCTGTGTATTGTACTGCTATACATTGTACTACTGTGTATTGTACTGCTATGTATTGTACTGCTGTGTATTGTACTGCTATATATTGTACTGCTGTGTATTGTACTGCTATATATTGTACTGCTGTGTATTGTACTGCTATGTATTGTACTGCTGTGTATTGTACTGCTATATATTGTACTGCTGTGTATTGTACTGCTATACATTGTACTACTGTGTATTGTACTGCTATGTATTGTACTGCTGTGTATTGTACTGCTATATATTGTACTGCTGTGTATTGTACTGCTATATATTGTACTGCTGTGTATTGTACTGCTATATATTGTACTGCTGTGTATTGTACTGCTATATATTGTACTGCTGTGTATTGTACTGCTATGTATTGTACTGCTGTGTATTGTACTGCTATATATTGTACTGCTGTGTATTGTACTGCTATGTATTGTACTGCTGTGTATTGTACTGCTATATATTGTACTGCTGTGTATTGTACTGCTATATATTGTACTGCTGTGTATTGTACTGCTATGTATTGTACTGCTGTGTATTGTACTGCTATATATTGTACTGCTGTGTATTGTAGTGCTATATATTGTACTGCTGTGTATTGTACTGCTATATATTGTACTGCTGTGTATTGTACTGCTATATATTGTACTGCTGTGTATTGTAGTGCTATATATTGTACTGCTGTGTATTGTAGTGCTATATATTGTACTGCTGTGTATTGTACTGCTATATATTGTACTGCTGTGTATTGTACTGCTATATATTGTACTGCTGTGTATTGTACTGCTATATATTGTACTGCTGTGTATTGTACTGCTATGTATTGTACTGCTGTGTATTGTACTGCTATATATTGTACTGCTGTGTATTGTACTGCTATATATTGTACTGCTGTGTATTGTACTGCTATATATTGTACTGCTGTGTATTCTACTGCTATGTATTGTACTGCTGTGTATTGTACTGCTATGTATTGTACTGCTGTGTATTGTACTGCTATATATTGTACTGCTGTGTATTGTACTGCTATATATTGTACTGCTGTGTATTGTACTGCTATATATTGTACTGCTGTGTATTGTACTGCTATATATTGTACTGCTGTGTATTGTACTGCTATGTATTGTTCTGCTATATATTGTACTGCTATATATTGTACTGCTATATATTGTATTGCTATTACTTATGTTTAGTATGCTACAAGAAAAAAAAAATTTCAGCTGATTCTTTTTATTCTCAACATTTGGTAGCCATTCTTAAAGGATGAATAGACAGGACTGTTACCTGATTGTTCATTAGGCGTGAAAAAAGTGAATGATTGAAATTTTTTATGTAAGCTGAACTATAAAAGAAAACTAGGTCATCTAAAACTGTACATATAACTTCATTCAGGTAGAGAAGATTAAACCAGCGCTAAATCGCATTCATGTCCGAAGCTGGTTCACCCATCCAATTTCTTGCTGACAGAACTCTCGCTACGGAGGCAATGAAAGTTTCACGAGTTCACTGTAATCAAATCTGGAACTCTAAATTCGTGATGGGCTACTTGTTGAATGCAACCACGTGACATAAACGAAAATCAATAAAGTAACATTAGGTGGAATCACGCTTCCCCCCCCCTCCCCCATGATCACGTATATGGCGCTTTGCATTCAAGTTTATTCTAGACACAAGAAGCTCCTTAGTTTTTAAACCGAAATTGTTTTTTATTCTCAGAGAAATTAAAACTCAACCCAACCAATTTGGCATCTTTCTCCAACTTCTTGACAAGCCATGGGCCAGGTAATTGGGGAGTTTCATGAAAAAGTTTCGATTCTAAAAAATGTTAAGGACACTATTTTAACAGATCCCTGTAGCCAACTACATAATATCAATTAGTTATAATTGTAGTCTGTGGCGTAGCTAGGTTGGGGAAGAAGGGTTCCTAATGTGAAAATCCCACAAATGAGTGTCCGAAATTTGTTTTGACATTAAATATTACGTCATTATCTCATGTCATGATGTCAAAAGCAAAATGCAGGCGCCCATAAAGAGGTCAAACCCCTTGGAACCCCAAATCCCTAGCTACGCCACTGATTGTAGTTTCACTACAAGCGAAAAACTTAGACATTTATAGTTTCCCGCCATAAATGAAAATCTTCAATAAGTATACATTTTTTTCAATACTTTTGTTTAGAGCACTTGGCTAGTTTAGTGATGAACCATAGTGGACGGATTTTGAACGAGATATGTTAGTGATGTGTTGTAGATTTATAGAATATACCACTAGTTGACGCTTGACTCTTATGGTGACTATATCATTTAAATGAGAGAGATTCGACAGTGGTTGACTCTGTATTAAAGTGAATTAGTTCATGCATTATCTGGACTTGGTGAGGAATGTTGTGTGAAGTAGTTCTCATATAGCCCTACCCGGTGCACAGTCAAGAGAAGCACCTTTTTGTTAAAAAAATGATACACATTGGTATTTAACAACATCAACATTCTACGTTAACTGGACATTGGCTACACAAATCACTGGGACCTAACCTCTCAACAGGCCATACTTGAACACATCCCCACTCGCCTATTGTATGTCACACTGACCCATCGTGCTAAGATGTCGCTGATCAAGTCATAGTAGTGAATGAATGCGTATCCATCATCCCGTTGAACAAATTAGCATAGACCAAAAGCTAAAGTAACGTAAGCACATCCAATGGTCAGTCTAACACAGCAGCGCCAATGGTCAGTCTAACACTGCAGCACCTACCACTTGAAGCCAAAAACAGCGTTACTGTAAATCAACGTGGACTATTAGCACGGCTGGTTGACATATTTGTAGCGACTAAACGACTTCTTCCTCTGACCTCTTGACCCCATCAGTATCACTCACTTTCTCCCATGTTCTATAAAGATGTTTAGACACACACACAAATATTATTGCTGAGACGTCTCAAGATTTGGTGTAGTGGAGGTCATTGTGACACATTAGCAACGATAATCTTATGCTTTAGACCTTTTTTGGTCTGCGGGCCATTACAATTTTCAACACTCGTGTCGGGGGCCATATCATCGAAAAGGTACAAAAATGAAATGAAAATGACCTGAAACTATTTAATTAGAAACCCGTAGATCCAGTGTTTACAACGATTGATGGGTTATTTGAAGTTAATATTTTTTTACGTGTCAGTAAATGGCTTCATTTCTATACTTAAAATGTTATCAACATAGTAGCTAGCTTTACCACCGACTAGATAAAGATTCATTTTTCAACCTATATTTTTCGGAGGAGGGGGAATTTTCTACACTTTTGCCAACGTATCGGTGGGCCGGTTGGAAACACGTCTCGGCTCGGATCTGGCCGTATTTTGGGCATCACTGCTTTATACTGTGTAGAACAAAAAAGTCAAGCCTATCTGTCTGTTAACAACAGCATTTAATTATATGTTTATTCTTATAAAGCGAATAACAATAAAAGCTTTACCAATTGTAGAGTGTAGTCTAGATCTATTGTGCATAGGATTACAGCCATTATCATTGGTCAAGATTCTATTCGCTCGAATGCTGTACTTATGTTCGAGAGCATTGTTTATCTCAGCAATGGCCTAACGTAATTGAACATTGCTTACCGAACAAATAAATACTGTGGTACGGTTGCTTTTATCGAATTCAACTAATACGAATTTAAACAGAGCACCTAACCTCTCTCCCCCCTCCAACAAACCTAAACATGTCATATGTACATAAACATCAAAAGGTTTTTCATTTTCATTTTTATAATGGAACTATCTTGTTGCTGACCATTGACCACCATTTCAAAAGGGACATTTGTCCAAAGTTGTTCTACGATTTGAAAACAAAACAAAATGGAAAACTGTTTTATAATATGCTGTCTGTTTCTATCAGGTACAATATAAATGGTTTTTTAAAGTTTTTTTATGCTAATAAGTAAATCTTTAATGAAATTTTAGAAAAAAAACAACAACAACGCTAATATAAAAAGTAAATAAAGATTTATTGCTCCTCTTTATGTCTGGTTCAGTGGTTTATTGGCCTGGGCTTTTTGAGCACAAACAATATGTCTGTGTGTGGGGGTGGGGCGTGTGTGTGTTGGGGGTCAAGACTTCCTAACAGGACCGTGACGTAGTGATTGGGAAACTCAGAAACTTAAAGTGCACGTTTTTTTTAAACCAAAGTGACATTCAACTTGAAGGGCAGCTTTTTTTGGTCATCTTAGTACAATAGTGTTAGTAGTGTTAGTACATCTGGAAAAGAACTTTATTTGAAGTACTTTCGTGCCTATTGTTTAAATTACATGCTTGAGACTTTCCTTCAGAACTATCGTGCTGACAATCCCAAGAGAATAGCTTATATCTTTCTGATTCTGTTCACTTAATTTTAATCAAGTTCTTTTTCTCCATCTGGTCTATCACTGTTTCCTTTCTATCGTCTTTACTTTTCAGAACTCAACAAGTCTTTCATCTGTCAGTGCATGGACCAAAAGGTCTTTCATCTGTCTGTGCATGGACCAAAGGGTCTTTCATCTGTCAGTGCATGGACCAAAGGGTCTTTCATCTGTCAGTGCATGGACCAAAGGGTCTTTCATCTGTCAGTGCATGGACCAAAGGGTCTTTCATCTGTCAGTGCATGGACCAAAGGGTCTTTCATCTGTCAGTGCATGGACCAAAGGGTCTTTCATCTGTCAGTGCATGGACCAAAGGGTCTTTCATCTGTCAGTGCATGGACCAAAGGGTCTTTCATCTGTCAGTGCATGGACCAAAGGGTCTTTCATCTGTCAGTGCATGGACCAAAGGGTCTTTCATCTGTCAGTGCATGGACCAAAGGGTCTTTCATCTGTCAGTGCATGGACCAAAGGGTCTTTCATCTGTCAGTGCATGGACCAAAGGGTCTTTCATCTGTCAGTGCATGGACCAAAGGGTCTTTCATCTGTCAGTGCATGGACCAAAGGTTTGAACTCGCTCCCCACCTTTCTCACACATCATGCCTCAATACATTCCAGAAGAACATTCAAACCTGTCTGTTCAAAACTTCTTTTTTTTAGATTTGTTATTCCTTTTAACTCTTGTGTTTATATATGTTATGTCACTATATCGCTTGAGCCTACATTATGTTTATAAACAGCAATTTATAAATAAATAAAAATAATAATTATAATCTCTTTCTAAACACAAGTCATTGGTTGACTAAAGGATTCATTGATTCATCAATATAATTTTATACAATTCGAAACCTTTGTGAAAATATGACAAGAAGCGTCCCAATCAAAGATGTTAATTAAATATTCGTAGTAATACAAAGTTATTGTAAACTAAATTGTCAAAACAATTAATATATATTCAATATTAAAGTGTTTATAATTACAGCAAGCTTGTATATATATATATATAAACAATTGAAACAAAAATAAATGAAAACGTTTTGATCCGATTGAATTACGTTCTACAATGACACAAGACTTGGCTGAGTGTGATGAGCTTTTCTGATCATCATCCTCTTCAGTCTGTGCTACAAAATAATCAATTTGTTTCGTGGATACTCTGAAACTCCATAAAATTAGAAATATTTCCCAGCCTTTGGAACTGAAATTGTTATGTCAGTTTCGGTGTCGCTGTCCTCTCGATTTAGTAGTCAATCTATATATATCAATATACAAATATACATGCATATATTTATATTATGATATAATATATACATTTTTAAAACATTTTTTAAAAGAATAATATAATATTAAAGTCTAGGAACATCGCTAGTTGTTGTTTCAACACTTTGTAGCTATGTTTGCTTATCTAATATTTCTTCTGTTTTAATACATTATGTCCTCCACCGATAGGCTACCAGTACTACATGCCATTCAATATAATATTTTAATAGAAGTTATACTGAAGTCTAAATGTTGTGCCCAAACTGAAAGTATTACTTAGAGAGAGTAGATGAGAATTAAAAAAAATGTGTCCACTACGCATACAATGAATATAGGTCTATAGGAATTTAAAAAAAATGTGTCCACTACGCATACAATGAATATAGGTCTATAGGAATTAAAAAAACAAAAATGTGTCCACTACGCATACAATGAATATAGGTCTATAGGAATTTAAAAAAAATGTGTCCACTACGCATACAATGAATATAGGTCTATAGGAATTAAAAAAACAAAATGAGTCCACTACGCATACAATGAATATAGGTCTATAGGAATTAAAAAAACAAAATGTGTCCACTACGCATACAATGAATATAGGTCTATAGTAATTAAAAAAACAAAATGTGTCCACTACGCATACAATGAATATAGGTCTATAGGAATTAAATAAAAATGTGTCCACTACGCATACAATGAATATAGGTCTATAGGAATTAAAAAACAAAATGTGTCCGCTACGCATACAATGAATAT
This sequence comes from Biomphalaria sudanica, assembly GCA_036873155.1. Taxonomy (NCBI): domain Eukaryota; kingdom Metazoa; phylum Mollusca; class Gastropoda; family Planorbidae; genus Biomphalaria; species Biomphalaria sudanica. Next base: position 795,447 of record JAZGLO010002262.1, on the reverse strand, counting down.
AGGTCTATAGGAATTAAAAAAACAAAATGTGTCCACTACGCATACAATGAATATAGGTCTATAGGAATTAAAAAAACAAAATGTGTCCGCTATGCATACAATGAATATAGGTCTATAGGAATTAAAAAAACAAAATGTGTCCACTACGCATACAATGAATATAGGTCTATAGGAATTAAAAAAACAAAATGTGTCCACTACGCATACAATGAATATAGGTCTATAGGAATTAAAAAAACAAAATGTGTCCGCTACGCATACAATGAATATAGGTCTATAGGAATTAAAAAAACAAAATGTGTCCACTACGCATACAATGAATATAGGTCTATAGGAATTAAAAAAACAAAATGTGTCCACTACGCATACAATAAATATAGGTCTATAGGAATTAAAACAACAAAAATGTGTCCACTACGCATACAATGAATATAGGTCTATAGGAATTAAAAAAACAAAATGTGTCCGCTACGCATACAATGAATATAGGTCTATAGGAATTAAAAAAACAAAATGTGTCCACTACGCATACAATGAATATAGGTCTATAGGAATTAAAAAAACAAAATGTGTCCGCTATGCATACAATAAATATAGGTCTATAGGAATTAAAACAACAAAAATGTGTCCACTACGCATACAATGAATATAGGTCTATAGGAATTAAAAAAACAAAATGTGTCCACTACGCATACAATGAATATAAGGTCTATAGGAATTAAAAAAACAAAATGTGTCCACTACGCATACAATGAATATAAGGTCTATAGGAATTAAAAAAACAAAATGTGTCCACTACGCATACAATGAATATAGGTCTATAGGAATTAAAAACACACACGCAGCTTTTGTCTTTACCTTTTCACTGGTCCACGATCTCAAAAAACTAGAAAAGATATTTTTGTAGCACAACCATCAATTATATTGTGTTCGATCATTTAACTACATCCTTTAGGTCAGGCTGACGTTGATCCCTGTGAGCAAATTGAACATAAATCGATAATAACAATGTAATAATACTAATAATAACAATGTGGGCCAAAAATACCGTCTCCCTAGTAACACTTTATCTGCGAACGTTGTTTTTTTTTTTGGGGGGGGGGGAGCATTATCGTGTTTGTTGATAGCTTGTATTTAATAGTTTCTGATGTTTGTGTGGGAAACAGTGACATCTTTGTACTTCATAGTTTCTGATGTTTGTGTGGGAAACAGTGACATCTTTGTATTTCATCGTCTCTGATGTATGTGTGGGAAAGAGTGATATCTTTGTACTTCTTAGTTCTGATGTATGTGTGGGAAACAGTGACATCTTTGTACTTCATAGTTTCTGATGTATGTGTGGGAAACAGTGACATCTTTGTACTTCATAGTTTCTGATGTATGTGTGGGAAACAGTGACATCTTTGTATTTCATTGTCTCTGATGTATGGGTGGGAAAGAGTGATATCTTTGTACTTCTTAGTTCTGATGTATGTGTGGGAAACAGTGACATCTTTGTACTTCATAGTTTCTGATGTATGTGTGGGAAACAGTGACATCTTTGTACTTCATAGTTTTAAATATTTGTGTACAGTGGCATCTTTACTTGTGATCTGCATTGCTGACCCAATAAATAACAGACACAAAGATGAATACCAACTCAAACTCTCCTTGTTTTCTTTCTACTAGTTATCTTCCCCTTGAAAAAAAATGATACAATGTCTTAAGAGTGTATTCTTTTCTTAAACGAGCTGAAATGTAATTTGCTTGACTTTGCATATCCCCCAGCTATTTATTTTGTTGAAGCGAACAAAATTGGTTCTTTCCGTCGTATCATTCCTTCTCTTTCAGTGCTGTACCATTAGGATTGATTCTCTCCCTTGATGGTACAGTTTGTCCTTTAAGCCTACTGGTAGCATGGGTAAACTTTAACAAAAAATATGGGGGATAAGTCAGTTTGAATTTAACTATTCTTGATTTTATTATTTAATCTTACTATCAGCATGATTTAAAAAATAGATGGGAGTAAACAATTCAAGTTGCATTTTTTGTAAGACTCGATTACCTCTCTTTCCTTCTTTCTGACAACAAGCTTGGCGCGAAGAGTGCCGTAAGATTCAAGATAAATGTGGCTGTAAATCATGTACCTCTATACGTCTGCTGGGAGGACATAATGGGCGGGAAAGACGGCAACTGGCTATGTTTGGGCTGGAGGAGAGAGGACTCGTTTATATTTCAGCACTGACATTGAGGCATGTTGTGTTTATTTTTTTTTTTTTCAGAGATGGATGCCCGTCGTGAGTCGAGTCAGAATGTGAAATGAATGAGCAGAATTGGGGAAGACTGCGGTGTAGAGAGAGAGCTAGGTGGGCGGGTGGGGGAGTGCTTGTTACCGCCCACATAATAATTTGTAGTTTATGTCTTAATTTATGGTTGTTTGCATTTGTGACATTAGTATAGTCTTAGATGTTATACAGTTTCTGTTATATTATATACATACAAATAGAAGCTTCTAGTGTTTCTGTTAAAGATAAGATTCAGCGTAAAAAAATTAAAAGTGTTAAAATACTATTATTGATAGCTGTAAGTGGATGGTTGCCTGGTTTTGTGAATTGCGCTATGGAATGTAGCTCATTGTCCCGGGTTTGAACCCTGGCCGCTGCCACCCCCCCCCCGGCCTTGCGGGAGGATTGGGCTGGGATGTTCTAATCTTCACCTCTGAAGGAATATCCGAAGCTAATAAAACAAGTATGTTGTTTTAGTCGCTTGAATATCTTCTTGATCTTCACTCTAGGCTTATACTCTGAGTATTATGTACGTCTATTTCAGATGGACCTCTGGGAGGTAATTGACCCGAGCACAAGCAAGGATGACAATGCAACTATAGAGGATTATCTTAAACTCTACGCCAGCGCAGACGAGAACCCTCGGATTAACACCATCGTCATCCTGTTGGTGTATGTGCCTGTCTTCCTGCTGGCTTTCTTTGGGAACCTTATCGTCCTACTTGTCATACTCACCGACTCGCGCATGCGCAAAAGCACGGCCAACTACTTTCTGGTTAATTTGGCTGTGACTGATCTACTGGGTAAGTACAGCTATTAACATCGTTATTCAAAGACAATATCTAGGTAGGAAGTTGGTTCCTCTAAACTGAATAGGTTCAGATTTAGTGATTCAAGAGACACTATGCAAACGTTACTGGACTCCATTACCTCCCCGTCTAGTGTAGTTCCTATATTGATTAACATGAAACCAGTTTTCATAATAAGCGTCAATATTTCTAGTTCGTTTTTTAATTGCATGAACAATAATCAGTATGTTTACATTTCGATAAACATCGGAAATTTTCCAATTGTACTAAAAAGCTAATGATAGATAAGATTCAAATACAAGCTAAACAATATGTAAAGTCAGTCAATAAGTTTAAAGCTTCATGTTGTCTGCTTTTCTGAATCTATTATTGAAATTGAGTTATATTGTATGATACTAATTTGTATTCAATTTGTATTCTACTTGTAGAGTGAAAATATTTTATTTCGTAAAGAGGAATTGATTGTTTTTTTTTGTACCTAAAAATATATCCTTTAGATTATTATAGGCCTAACATTGGATCATTGGCTTCTACTTCCATAACTGACTGTACCCAAAAACCATAAAATTTAATTCTAATAATTATAATATATATATATATATATATTTATATTAGAATTATTAGAATAACTTCTACTAATGATTGTTGGCTATTTTTTTTAATGCATAAATAAAACAATATAATAAGAATTAAGTTTTTATATATTCATGTAAAAAAAAAACAACTTACAAACTTCTTATAGTATTAGGAAAAAACATTCAAAAATTTATTTCGTCTTGAAGAACAACAGAGCTTATTGTGGTTTCATTCATTTAAATGAGAGTTTGTATCTTAATGAGACGTACTAGAGTCTTCACATTTCATTGTATTGTGGACGAGGGTCTTCACATTGCATTGTATTGTATGCTAGGGTCTTCACATTGCGTTGTATTGTATGCTAGAGTCTTCACGTTGCATTGTATTGTATGCTATGGTCATCACATTGCATTGTATTGTGCACTAGGGACTTCACATTGCATTGTTTTGTATGCTAGGGTCTTCACATTGCATTATATTGCGTGCTAGGGTCTTCACATTGCATTGTATTGTATGCTAGGGTCTTCACATTGCATTGTATTGTATGCTATGGTCATCACATTGCATTGTATTGTGTACTAGGGTCTTCACATTGCATTGTATTGTATGCTAGGGTCTTCACATTACGTTGTATTGTATGCTAGGGTCTTCAAATTACGTTGTATTGTATTCTAGGGTCTTTACATTGCATTATATTGCGTGCTATGGTCTGGAGCATGCTTTGTATTTTTTGCTGTCGGGGTGTGAATGAGGCTGAGTTGACTTCACTGTGCTGGCTTGTGTTTTACAATATTCACTAAGTTTATATTTAAGGCACCACTGATGCTTACCACACCACAAAGCAGCTTAATAAAATAAGTTTAATAAGTTCATGAACGAGATTAATATATTTTGTGATAGCTGATGAAGAGGTGGATCCGTCCTCTGTTGTTGCTGTCTCTGAACTACGGCTTAAAAAACTGCCTAGAAGACCTATCTATGTTGTCTGTACCAGGCTTTCTGTGTTATTTCGTCTGCATTATTTCCGTTTCATATTTGTCTATTTATGTCATCCTCACCAACTGTTATTGGTTAAAAATGAAATCTCAAATTTACGCGCCATATTTAATATATATATATATATATATATTACATAATTCTAACAGTTATTAGAATAGTTACATCTGTAACCCAGTATATCTAAACAAAATCTCATTTCTACTCATCCGTCCCTTGACTTTTGTCGTAGGGGTGCTGTGACAATTCACGCAACGGTACCCTCCACTTTTCATTATCAGCAGCTATTCTTAGCACAATTTCAAGAGAGATGACGGTCCATTCTTTCATGTTGTCCAGCCAGCTTCCGACGACCGTTTCTTCGTGCTACCTCGACTGTTAATAGAGTACCAGTGTTATGTCTGTAATTCAGTATATGTAGGCAGAAATATCGTGTCATATCAGTAGTTCGATGCAGCTGAACTGAACACTTAAGAACATGCGTCCTTAAACTTTTCAATGATAAAAATGTTGTGTTTCACAGAGAAATGCCTGATCTACATCTCTGGAGAACAGTTTGCTCATACATAATTAATTCTCATTCTTGTTTTCTTCAGCTTAGAAACTTGTATTTTCTCCACGTGATCATAAAAAAGCATGATTACACCCATTCATAAATGAAACAAAAATACAAATCTATTTTGATAGAGCAACAATCCTTACGTGCGTTCTTTTTTTTTTATACAATTGACATAACTTTTTAAAAAACCTCATAGCAATTATTCTAATGTATACGTGGGGCGTGATGACTAAGTTGATAAAGCTCTTTGCTTCCCTACTAGGGATGTCTAGTTCGAGTCCATGTGAAGACTGGGATTTTAAGCTTTGGGATTTAAGGATACCCAACTCTAATGGTCATTGTGTATGTCTAGGAAGTAAAAACGATTGGTCGTTGTGTTGGTCATATGACAACCTCATAACCCGTTGGCCAAACAAACAGTTGGGCTTTACGTCATCTGCCCCCATAGAAACAAGACCTAAAAAGAGTAGACTGATAAAAATTCTCGCACGGTTCCTGAACCTTTTGAAAACTTCTAGCGCTTATTACTAACTACATGTATTATATGATGGCATTTGAAATGACCGAATTCCAGGATTTCAAAATCTGTCTAGGTCAGTGTATGTATCCTCCTATTATTTCCTTAAGCTATCCCCTCCTAGTCGTCTGTCTCGGGAGGTCAACAGCGTAACAACACAACAACTGCATCGATTACCTCATGGGGCAATTAAGACGGATTTAACAGCCACGGCACCCGTTATGGAAATAATTAAACCCAGTAGTAAAAAGGTTTGGTTTGTCTAGAAAGATGAGTGTCTCTCGGTCGTGCTGACCCAGTCGGATCCCATTTCTCTCCGTGAGCCTGGCATCAGCAAACAGAAACAGAGCGATTGGTGCCACTCGTAGACATAGGAAGAAAGGGAAATTCACTTTAAAAAAATATGTATCTCTTAGAAAAGTGAGAGACTCCTCAAGGCGACAAGAAAACTTCTTTGCTCCAGAATCATCGCCATTGTTATCCATTTGAAAACACGTTTGATGACTTTGTGTACATTGAGCTGCCATTAGAAACACATAATGACTTTGTGTACATTGAGCTGCCATTAGAAATACATAATGACTTTGTGTACATTGAGCTGCCATTAGAAATACATAATGACTTTGTGTACATTGAGCTGCCATTAGAAATACATAATGACTTTGTGTACATTGAGCTGCCATTAGAAATACATAATGACTTTGTGTACATTGAGCTGCCATTAGAAATATATAATGACTTTGTGTACATTGAGCTGCCATTAGAAATACATAATGACTTTGTGTACATTGAGCTGCCATTAGAAATACATAATGACTTTGTGTACATTGAGCTGCCATTAGAAATATATAATGACTTTGTGTACATTGAGCTGCCATTAGAAATATATAATGACTTTGTGTACATTGAGCTGCCATTAGAAATATATAATGACTTTGTGTACATTGAGCTGCCATTAGAAATACATAATGACTTTGTGTACATTGAGCTGCCATTAGAAATATATAATGACTTTGTGTACATTGAGCTGCCATTAGAAATATATAATGACTTTGTGTACATTGAGCTGCCATTAGAAATATATAAACTGTATTCCAACGTGTTCAATATAAAAGAAGAAACTTGTTCGTGGACTATCTGCGGCAGTGATGCTTAAACTATGACCCGCAGGCAACATGTGGCCCGTAAGGCCTGGCTATCTCTCCCCTCGAAACGTCTGCCCACAATAGCAGTTCCATTGGACACCTTTTTTTTTTTTGGGGGGGGGGCTTCGTTGGTGCCCGTGAAATGTGAATGACTGCCAAGCTGAAAATGTGAAGGCTCCACAGATGAAGTGCACCAAAGAATTAATAGGCTAACTCTGTAGACTCAAACAAAGATCTACTGCTGCAAGTGAACGACTTTATAGAAAGTACAAAACATACATATAGGAAACCCTGCTGTTTTGACTGTCTTTTTTTGTTTGAATTTGGACTCGTGGCCCAAGCATCCTTTGTTTTTATATGGTCCAGCAGGGTTTCCTATATGTATGCTTACTCTGTAGCCATATACATAATGTCTTCAAATAGCTAAAATATAGACATTGTACATACTATGTCTTATAGAGTGGACAAAATATATTGTGTACATATACCTACATACAAGTAATATTTATAAGTTCGTATGATCGCTACAATTTATAACATTACTTCCCATTATTAAATGTCACGTGACAGGTACTATAGCAGCTTATCAATGTCTTTAGGGATTTCTGCTGCCTGTTATTCTATAGATACCAAATAAACGAGAATCTGTTTTGTGCATGTCTGTTCAATGCTGGACGTTTTGGGACTTAGAGTGCATGCACAAAATATCCCAACCCAGAACAACTTGTTGCACACGTGCATTTATTTTTTTACTAGTAGCATTTGGAAATGTTGAGAAACATGAGCCTTAAGTGCTGTCTGGCAACTTTTTCACAGAAGAAAAAATGCAGAATAGAGAGGACAGCAAACATTAATAAGGACAGAATAGAGGACAGTAGACATTAATAGAGACAGAATAGAGAGGACAGCAAACAATTATAGTCAGAAGAGGAGACAGGAGACAATTATAGAGACAGAAGAGGAGACAGGAGACAATTATAGAGACAGAAGAGGAGACAGGAGACAATTATAGAGACAGAAGAGGAGACAGGAGACAATTATAGAGACAGAAGAGGAGACAGGAGACATTAAAACAAACCAAGAAGAAACAACAAGAGAAACGTTGACACGAGATGGAGCTCACATTAGGAAATGAACATTTAACAAACACAAACAAAAAGAATACACTAACACCATGTTGAATCACTAAGTCATCATTTCCAACTATCTTTATTTCAAAGAGTTAAGGAAGACAAATATTTTTCTGGCGCTCATTTCAGAAACTAAATTTTCTTTGCATAAGCGCGTGCTTGCAGCCTCTGAAATTGTTGTAAAACCTGTTGACAAACTTCTGCTACCTCTTATCTGATTGTGTGTAGTCAATTGTATATGAAACTATTGTAGATGTGCACACAGTTGGAGAAAAGATTAGAGTTACTGTTACTGCATATGAGTCTGAAGATGATATCTACAAAATATAAGCAGCATAGTTCACGTTACTTCATGCGTCATCAACATGGCTGACACGTGTTGAAAATTTAATAAACCAGTGAGTGGTAGAGGACAAAGTAAATATCGTGTGTTTGTGGATTGGAATAAATGTGATCTTGTTTTAAAAGTCTCAAGTTTCTATGGCGCGTTTTTTTTTTTTTATAGATTTCCTTTTCTTTTAAGTGATTTGGAGACATGATAATTTTTTTTCTAGCCAAGGTCTAATAGCTCTCTAAATTATGAGAATCTTGTGGAACCTGGTCAATGCCTAGTATATCACTACTTAACGAGAAGGTTGTGGACCTATTGAATGTCTAAAAGGTCACTACCTGTGAAGAATGCGGACCTATTGACATCACAAAATAATTAACAATTTTTACTATTGATAGACTTAAATAGACTTTGTAAACTTTGTTTCGCTATTTTCAACAATTGGTGAAATAGAGTACAGATATATATATATATATAGAGAGAGATGTTTATAGCAGGAGGTCTTTACATTGAAATAGTTTTATAGCATTCACTTTAATAACAATCTATATATAAAATTCTAAAGACATTCTTATTTTCATATGAAATTAAGCGACTTAATGTAGCCTTATTAGTAGCCAATGTGTTCTAAATTTTAATGATCTTTCTATTTGTTATCGATTTTTTAAAACTACTTCAAGAAAATATTTTAATGACTGACGTTGATATCAAACAATAGATTCAGATTGATGGAAGGAAACCGAGAAGTGAGATGTGCAAAGCAGTCTTCTGTTTAGAGCGCTGTTCGAGCTGCTACACAAACGTTTAGCCGGAGGTGGGTGAGGTAGACGAGACATGCGTATATTGCAACAAAAGTCTGAAGTCTATCCACAAACTGTGACCCTTAACCATTCAATAACGCTTTGATTCTATTTTGTCAAGACAGAAGTGGACAGAAGTGGACAGCATGATCAATAAGGGTCACAAGGTGGGTGTTTATTGTGTTGAAAAGCTTCACGGAAGTCTACCAGATCCATCAGGTTGGATGTTTTTATTTACATACAGAATTTGATTCGGCTAACATAGAAAACTTATTCAAACACGTCCCAACCTAGTTTAGTCAAACTATTCTCTCATTCGTGCCCTGTCAAAAAGTGAGTCCAAACATGCTGGCATGATGAGACTCAACAATAAAACAGTCCTCTTTATACCGATGTATACTCCAAATATACTTTTAGTCTGTACACTTTAGTCTCCCTTGTCTCCACCCGTCACAAAACAAAATATAAATAAATAAGTAGACATACATTTCATTTTCCAATAATACACCATTATATAGAAAAAAAGGCATTAATGCAGCTACATAGAAGTTTGAAAGAGAAACAAGAAAGAAATGTCTGATTGTTTTTATATAGCGTGCATAATAAAGTGTCATTTGTGAGCTATTTAACATTGGAATGTCGAAAATCAGTACAAAAATCTATCTATCTATCTAATCTATCTATCTAATCTATCTATCTATCTAATCTATCTATCTATCTATCTTCCAATGTATCTTTGCTCAACGTCTATAAAGTACTAATTATTATAAGACGAGTGTTTACTAAGAAAAGTGCAAACTATATTTAATTCACATGTCTCTAGTTTAGGAAGTAATCCCAACTGTGATGAAATCTATTTGCATGCCTTCGTGTCAACTTGGCGCTGCGTTGGTTTGATGAAGTCCGTGCTTCAGGCGTGATTGGCTTGAAGTACCAGTCAACGTACAGTCATTGACTGTTGAGTCTCTACAAACACGGTTCAAGGAATGAAATTTAAACAATGACATCTTGACTCATGGACAATAGTAAAAGTTGTGTTTATTAAGAACACCAGGCTTTATTTGATAAAACCAATATACAAACCAATATCATGACTTGATTAAACTAGTCTGGATATTCCAATTTCTTATTTCTCTCATTATTATTTTTAAATTATGAACTGGTTTTGCAAGATTCAATAATGTTTTAGAAAAGTTTTGCAAGATTGTATAATAATTTAGAAACGTTTTGCAAGATTCCATAATGTTTTAGAAAAGTTTTGCAAGATTGTATAATGTTTTAGAAAAGTTTTGCAAGATTCTAGAATGTTTTAGAAAAGTTTTGCAAGATTCTAGAATGTTTTAGAAAAGTTTTACAAGATTCTAGAATGTTTTAGAAACGTTTTACAAGATTGTATAATGTTTTAGAAACGTTTTGCAAGATTCTAGAATGTTTTAGAAAAGTTTTGCAAGATTCTAGAATGTTTTAGAAACGTTTTGCAAGATTCTAGAATGTTTAAGAAAAGTTTTGCAAGATTCTAGAATGTTTTAGAAAAGTTTTACAAGATTCTAGAATGTTTTAGAAAAGTTTTGCAAGATTCTAGAATGTTTTAGAAAAGTTTTGCATGATTCTAGAATGTTTTAGAAAAGTTTTGCAAGATTCTAGAATGTTTTAGAAAAGTTTTGCAAGATTCTAGAATGTTTAAGAAAAGTTTTACAAGATTGTATAATGTTTAAGAAAAGTTTTACAAGATTCTAGAATGTTTTAGAAACGTTTTACAAGATTGTATAATGTTTTAGAAACGTTTTGCAAGATTCTAGAATGTTTTAGAATCGTTTTGCAAGATTCTAGAATGTTTAAGAAAAGTTTTGCAAGATTCTATAATGTTTTAGAAAAGTTTTACAAGATTCTAGAATGTTTTAGAAAAGTTTTGCAAGATTCTAGAATGTTTTAGAAAAGTTTTGCATGATTCTAGAATGTTTTAGAAAAGTTTTGCAAGATTCTAGAATGTTTAAGAAAAGTTTTGCAAGATTCTATAATGTTTTAGAAAAGTTTTACAAGATTCTAGAATGTTTAAGAAAAGTTTTGCAAGATTCTAGAATGTTTTAGAAAAGTTTTGCAAGATTCTAGAATGTTTTAGAAAAGTTTTGCAATATTCTAGAATGTTTTAGAAAAGTTTTGCGAAATTGTCCAAATGAAGTAAACGAAAATGTAATGTCATAATACAGAAGGATCCTAGGTATCGCATTTAAAGAACGGATCACAAACGAAGATATCAGAGGCATGGTTACTACAGCGATTGGATCCCACGATTACCTGCTAATTATTGTGACAAAAAAAGCGGAGATTTAAACTCTATGGCCATATTACAAGGTCTTCGAGGCTTGCAAAGACCTTCCTTTAGGGAACAGTACCAGGAAAAAGAAGAATAGTTAGAAAGAGAAAGCGATGGGAAGACAACATAAAAGAATGGACGGGGCTGTCATTGAAAGAGGTTCTATCCAAATCAAAAGACAGTGGAATGGAGAAAGACGGTTGACAAATCTTGTGTCCAACATAATAAGGGATAGGTGAAGGTGAAAGTCATACCAACAACTCCGATTAATGTCCAAGAGTTATGAAATTAGCCTAAAATTATAAATATTATTTATTTTTTTGCTAAAGCGTTCTTTCGGAAACTTTAGCGTTGTCATCGTTTGATTATAAAATATTTGAGATGCTTGTCATGATTAAATACAAATTAAACTGAAATAAACGTACGATGATTCGGAACTATTTCATTATTTGTTATGTCCAGTAAACTATTATTTCATTTAGAAATTCTAGACACATACATGCTGTTATATTATCAATTAAGATTTAATGAAAAACAAAGATGTTTAAAATACAACTCTGTTTTAATGTTCACATTATTATAAGAGACGCCCCTGTTCAGCGCTTTATTGTCACATTATTATAATAACATCTGATCTCCATGTCCAAGATTTCTATAATCCTGTCGCTTTTATTCTTTCTCCATCTTGAGCTCATCTACGTGTCCGCAAAGTGGTCGATGGTCCTCCGTACGTACGCTAAAATTAACTTATGTTGGGTTGAAAAATTACCCATTCTGACCGGAAATATTGGCTACTTTCACAAGATGCTGACCCAATCAGATTAGCGACGTCCTAAGCGGCGTCGTAGGGCTGTGATTGTCTCAGAGATAGAGGCTGGTGATGTCCAGCGCTGATTGGTGGCTCCACTGAGTTAGGTGGGTTTCATGCGAAATGGATTGTTTTTAATGGCATTGGCCTGGTGATACAAAACTACACTTTTTATTTTCTGTTGTATCTTATCAGTGGTGTCCTTGACATACTTTCATTTTTGGTCAGAGTTAGTTAAACAGGTATCCATCTGTCCCACTCACACATTATGATACAAACACTATAACATTCTCAGGTTAGAAGAAGTATTAAGGTATTCTGGTACATCGTCCGTTCTTTTTCATCATGTCTGGAACAGAGGCGTATTGAGGTATGGGCAAGGATGGCACGATGCTCCGGGCGCCACACTCGGGGTTAGGGGCCGCCACACGCAGAGAGTCGCCAAAAAATAAAAATTGTTGTTGATATTTTAGTTAGGTAATACATGGGGATGGGGCCCTATAAAGTTTCTTGCCCCGGGTGCACGTTTTGCTCACTACGCCTCCGGTCTGGTACTTTGACACTGGACACGTCTCTCCATTTTGTTGATATATCTTGCTATGGAAGTCTAAATCGTCGAAGTATTCTTTAATATGGATTAGTGAAAATACTTTCGCTGTCCAGTATGTCTACAAAAAACGTTTATGGTTTTCTGGCTTAATGAAATATTTAATTGCAAAAAAAAGCTAAACAATATATATCTAATAAATACGAAATATTTAGCACCAACGTAATATTTTTTAATTTGTATTTAAGAAATTATTTTATACAACTAACTGTACACAATATTTTGTTAAAAAGAAGTTTAAATTACACCAAAAATTCAGTATGATTGCTTTTGTAAAGTGATACTAGACCAAGATCATAAAATTATCAATAACTAAATCAAATATAATTAAATAATTGAAAGCTATACAACAAAAATATTGAAACAGTAAATTTTTTAAATTCTTGAAAGTATTAACTATCATGAGGCTATATTTAAATCTAAAGATTGTATTTCAGTTTAAACCAAAAAAAAATCAGAGGCTTAATGAGTCCAACTAAGGTGTAATATTTCATAAATATCAGAAAACTGTCAGAAACAAATATAAATTGTATGAGCGAAAATAAAAGTAATTACAAACTTCTAAAGACAGAATCAATTTTTCTCTTGACTCGTGACAGGCTCTAGTGGTTCTCCGTTCACGTTTTGTTCTTGTTCTTTCGTTGAGCTATAAATATAACCTCTAATTTGAGCTATAAATAAAAGCTTTAATCTGAGCTATAAATATAACCTCTAATTTGAACGATAAATATAAGCTCTAATTTGAGCTATAAATATAAGCTCTAATTTGAGCAATACATATAAGCTCTAATTTGAGCTATACATATAAGCTCTAATTTGAGCTATAAATATAAGCTCTAATTTGAGCTATAAATATAAGCTCTAATTTGAGCTATAAATATAAGCTCTAATTCGAGCTATAAATATAAGCTATAATTTGAGCTATAAATATAAGCTCTAATTTGAGCTATAAATATAACCTCTTATTTGAGCTATAAATATAAGCCCTAATTTGAGCTATAAATAAAAGCTTTAATCTGAGCTATAAATATAACCTCTAATTTGAACGATAAATATAAGCTCTAATTTGAGCTATAAATATAAGCTCTAATTTGAGCAATACATATAAGCTCTAATTTGAGCTATACATATAAGCTCTAATTTGAGCTATAAATATAAGCTCTAATTTGAGCTATAAATATAAGCTCTACTTTGAGCTATAAATATAAGCTTTAATTTAAACTATAAATATAACCTCTAATTTGAGCTATAAATATAACCTCTAATTTGAGCTATAAATAAAAGCTTTAATCTGAGCTATAAATATAACCTCTAATTTCAACGATAAATATAAGCTCTAATTTGAGCTATAAATATAAGCTTTAATTTGAGCTATAAATATAAGCTCTAGTTTGAGCTATAAATATAAGCTCTAGTTTGAGCTATAAATATAAGCTTTAATTTGAGCTATAAATATAAGCTCTAATTTGAGCTATAAATATAACCTTTAATTTGGGCTATAAATAAAAGCTCCAATTTGAGCTATAAATTAAGCTTTAATCTGAGCTATAAATATAACCTCTAATTTGAACGATAAATATAAGCTCTAATTTGAGCTATAAATATAAGCTCTAATTTGAGCTATACATATAAGCTCTAATTTGAGCTATAAATATAAGCTCTAATTTGAGCTATAAATATAAGCTCTAATTTGAGCTATAAATATAAGCTCTAATTTGAGCTATAAATATAAGCTCTAATTTGAGCTCTTACGATATTGAATGCTTTCATCAAGCGTATTAGCTCTTTGCATTAAGGTGAGTCTATCAATTACTCACGGGTTTCTACGACACCTGAACTACTGTCTTTCAATTACTCACGGGTTTCTAGGACACCTGAACTATTGGCACTCATTCCCAACACTGGACTCAACTGTCTGACAATCCATACACATTTTTATTCTGTCAATGTGACATTTTTTATCAGATCAGTTTCCAACTGAACAAACGGTGTTTAAAGTTGAATTATCTCCCTCTTCTGAGCCAAGCTATAAAAAAAGTCACAAGACAAAATACAATATCAGGTATCATATAACAAAAAAATAAATCAATCAAAATATCACATCAAGCGGTCATACAGAAGTCTGAAAACAGTTGAAATCATGATCCATTAAAAAAAAACAACACCAACCTAAATAGTCTATTAATCACTTGAATTTAACTCCGTTCTTAAACATTTCCTCATGAGTCAGTCGTCCTCGTTACATCTTTGAAGCCATGTTTCCAATATCTTGAAAGCCGTGCTTTGAACATCTTTAGAGCGATGCATGTTACATCTTTGAAGCCATGTTTCCAATATCTTGAAAGACGTGCTTTGAACATCTTTATAGCGATGCACGTTACGTCTTTGAAGCCATGTTTCCAATATCTTAAAAGACGTGCTTTGAACATCTTTAGAGCGATGCACGATACATCTTTGAAGCCATGTTTCCAATATCTTGAAAGACGTGCTTTGAACATCTTTAGAGCGATGCATGTTACATCTTTGAAGCCATGTTTCCAATATCTTGAAAGACGTGCTTTGAACATCTTTATAGCGATGCACGATACATCTTTGAAGCCATGTTTCCAATATCTTGAAAGACGTGCTTTGAACATCTTTAGAGCGATGCATGTTACATCTTTGAAGCCATGTTTCCAATATCTTGAAAGACGTGCTTTGAACATCTTTATAGCGATGCACGTTACGTCTTTGAAGCCATGTTTCCAATATCTTGAAAGACGTGCTTTGAACATCTTTAGAGCGATGCATGTTACATCTTTGAAGCCATGTTTCCAACATCTTGAAAGACGTGCTTTGAACATCTTTAGAGCGATGCATGTTACATCTTTGAAGCCATGTTTCCAATATCTTGAAAGACGTGCTTTGAACATCTTTAGAGCGATGCATGTTACATCTTTGAAGCTATGTTTCCAACATCTTGAAAGCCGTGCTTTGAACATCTTTAGAGCGATGCACGTTACGTCTTTGAAGCCATGTTTCCAACATCTTGAAAGACGTGCTTTGAACATCTTTAGAGCGATGCATGTTACATCTTTGAAGCCATGTTTCCAATATCTTGAAAGACGTGCTTTGAACATCTTTAGAGCGATGCATGTTACATCTTTGAAGCTATGTTTCCAACATCTTGAAAGCCGTGCTTTGAACATCTTTAGATCGATGCACGTTACATCTTTGAAGCCATGTTTCCAACATCTTGAAAGACGTGCTTTGAACATCTTTAGAGCGATGCACGTTACATCTTTGAAGCCATGTTTCCAATATCTTGAAAGACGTGCTTTGAACATCTTTAGAGCGATGCATGTTACATCTTTGAAGCCATGTTTCCAACATCTTGAAAGACGTGCTTTGAACATCTTTAGAGCGATGCATGTTACATCTTTGAAGCCATGTTTCCAATATCTTGAAAGACGTGCTTTGAACATCTTTAGAGCGATGCATGTTACATCTTTGAAGCTATGTTTCCAACATCTTGAAAGCCGTGCTTTGAACATCTTTAGAGCGATGCATATTACATCTTTGAAGCCATGTTTCCAATATCTTGAAAGCCGTTCTTTGAACATCTTTAGAGCGATGCATGTTACATCTTTGAAGCCATGTTTCCAACATCTTGAAAGCCGTGCTTTGAACATCTTTAGAGCGATGCATGTTACATCTTTGAAGCTATGTTTCCAACATCTTGAAAGCCGTGCTTTGAACATCTTTAGAGCGATGCATGTTACATCTTTGAAGCCATGTTTCCAACATCTTGAAAGACGTGCTTTGAACATCTTTAGAGCGATGCATGTTACATCTTTGAAGCCATGTTTCCAATATCTTGAAAGACGTGCTTTGAACATCTTTAGAGCGATGCATGTTACATCTTTGAAGCTATGTTTCCAACATCTTGAAAGCCGTGCTTTGAACATCTTTAGAGCGATGCATATTACATCTTTGAAGCCATGTTTCCAATATCTTGAAAGCCGTTCTTTGAACATCTTTAGAGCGATGCATGTTACATCTTTGAAGCCATGTTTCCAACATCTTGAAAGCCGTGCTTTGAACATCTTTAGAGCGATGCATGTTACATCTTTGAAGCCATGTTTCCAATATCTTGAAAGACGTGCTTTGAACATCTTTAGAGCGATGCATGTTACATCTTTGAAGCCATGTTTCCAACATCTTGAAAGCCGTGCTTTGAACATCTTTAGAGCGATGCATGTTACATCATTGAAGCCATGTTTCCAATATCTTGAAAGACGTGCTTTGAACATCTTTAGAGCGATGCACGTCACATCTTTGCATTTCACAGATTTGAGCTTGAAGCCCTGCACACCACTGCTTTGCAATGCTCACGTTTAAGTTTTGAATCTGAAAATGTCACCTCGTTGAATCCGTGAATGTCTCAGAGTTCTTTAAAATACTTTGTGAACTGAGCACGACGTAATCTAGATGTGAACTTTCCAAGCTTTTGATATTTGTTAGAAATAATTTTTGTCACCATCAATGTACAAATAAAATGGATTTTGTCTTCTCAATACCTTTACCCGCTAGACCAAGATATATACCTTTACCCGCTAGACCAAGATATATACCTTTACCCGCTAGACAAAGATATATACCTTTACCCGCTAGACCAAGATATATACCTTTACCCGCTAGACAAAGATATATACCTTTATCCGCTAGACCAAGATATATACCTTTACCCGCTAGACCAATTTATATACCTTTACCCGCTAGACCAAGATATATACCTTTACCCGCTAGACCAAGATATATACCTTTACCCGCTAGACCAAGATATATACCTTACCCGCTAGACCAAGATGCTATAGTCTTGAAAGACGAAACTGGAATAGTTCACAATTTAGAATTTATTTCAAGTTATAATTTTATGCAGATGCCAAATTCATTGCAGCAGCTTCGATTTCCTCCAAATCCAATGATTCCAATTTATTTATTTAGGGAGAAAAAAAAAGAAAACAGATTTTATTACTTGCTTTGAATCGATGATCCAGTAAACTTATAAACTGATCACCCAAGACACTGAGAGCCACTACAGTCTTAAAAGCTTCTCTAAAAAGTTCATATCGACGAGTGGAGGCTTTGAAAAGAGAAAAAAAAAGGAAGGAAGTATAAAATATTTTTAAAATGATATTATAAACTATTCCTCTTGTCTTATAATGGATACAGTCAATCAGCATATCTGGCAGCTTATGGATAGATCTACTATCTATCAGTTTATTGATGCATGTCTAACCTCACACGTGCATAAAATAATGTTTATTTGGCTATGGGCCACTTCCATTTGTCTTACTAATTACAACTTAATGGTCATGTGGCCCGCGACACGAGTGTCGGAAATTAAAACAACTATGTTGGTTTATTATCTTTATAAAACAAATATGTTGGTTTATTATCTTTATAAAACTAATATGTTGGTTTATTATCTTTATAAAACTAATATGTTGGCTTATTATCTTTATAAAACAAATATGTTGGCTTTTTATCTTTATAAAAAAATGGGTAACACCATTTTTATATAGGTGTCGACCTATCAGTGGGCGGATGGAACCACGTCGCTGGCCGAATCTGGACCGCGGGCCGTATTTCGAGCACCACTGTCCCAGAGCTTCACATTCTCTACATATACACTGGCCAAAAGGGGGAGGGGCGGGGTTGTTGAAATGTGTTCAGTTTTAGTGAAAGTGCAAAAAAATAAGGTTAGGGGCCAATTGGGTGGGGGGTGAGTAGGGAGGAGAGCTGCGTGGGTTGCGGGGGGGTGGAGATTGAATTGGAGGGCTGGCCCCATTCAACGTAATAGATACTAGAATTATCTTGCCAATATGGCGGTTATTTTAACTTTATATCATTAAGTTGTAATTAGTAAGACAAATGGAAGTGGCCCATAGAAAAAAATAAACATTATTTATATATCCTGGGAACAATTCAACGGGTGAAGCCGGAGGGTAATGCTAGTATATTCTATATATACTCTCCAGATTTTGTATCGATTTCACAAGCTTTTCAGTGGCCACCTTATCCTATGATTTTGTTTGATTGTTATAAAATAGTAAAGCACGAGATAAAGATTATGACATCTCTCCTATACTTGGTGTTGCAATAGTTCAAGTCACCTTCACAAGAGAAACTTGTTACTGTTTAAAAAGTATGCAGCTTTATTCACTTCGAAGTTGATTTCCATTTTGTCACCATCACTTAGGAGACAGGATCTGATTGTTTTCTTTCTTTCTTTCTTTGATTTACTTTTCAATGTGCTTAGTGGTTTTTGTAACTGATCATAACTCATAGGTTTACAGATTTCAAGTACAAATGATTTCCAATTTTTAAAACACCTTTGACACGAGAAATATAACTTAAACTCTGTGTACTGTTTTTTACATATACAAATTATGACATAAGTTTTTTATGAATCTTAATAGCTCATCTTTTTAGAGGAACCCATAAAGAAAAGGCATTGCTGACTTTGTACTGTCTGTTTGTCCACCTGTCTGTCAAGTTTAGATTAAGCGTTATTGAAAATCTGATTGCTGTATAGATTTCATAGCAACTGCTAATTAATTAATTTTGTTTGTTTGCAGTTAGCGCATGGAGAAAGGAGCTGATGGAGTTATTAAAGACTTAAATATATGAAATGGAGTTAATGGACAACAAAAAGAATATGTCTTGTAGTTCCGAAAATAAGAAATAGCGCCCCCCCAGCACCCCCTGCGAAAGACATACAATAATATTTGTGACCAAAAACTATCACCTGAAAAAAAGTCAGACATTATAGTCTGCTCTGGGCACCATGTCCCCGATACCGGTTGTAGCAAGTTTTCCGTTGCAAAAGAAATTCTTACTGTTTTGGTTTTTTACACATTAATTTATTTTTTAGATCTTTATATTATTCAAGTTTGTTGTTAGTAGCAAGTTGTCTTTCTTTATTCAGAAACATTTCCAGTATTTAATAGCAAAGAAGAGGTGTGTATGTGTGTGTGTGTGTGAGAGAGAGAATGCAATAATTCTGTCTTTTGAGTTTTTTTGTTTTGTTTTGAAATGTGATCTCAGTAGAGTGTCTCACTGGAGGACTTCAGTTTCTTAGCTCTAAGAGGCCAATGCTTTGAACGATGTCCATAAAGATGTCTAACTTGTGTACAAAACTTCTGTCTGTAGAATGACATGGTTCTGTCTCAAGAGCTGGCTCGCACTGACTACGTGCTAATGAAATCCAAACTTTAACATTTGCTTTTATCTTGCTTAGAAACTTTGTGTGAAACCAAACATCTATTTTTAAAAGGAAGTAGGCACGTTGTTGACACACACACAGACACACTCATGTAAACAATATCTAAGCAGACACACTCATGTAAACAATATCTAAGCAGACACACTCATGTAAACAATATCTAAGCAGACACACTCATGTAAACAATATCTAAGCAGACACACTCATGTAAACAATATCTAAGCAGACACACTCATGTAAACAATATCTAAGCAGACAAAAAAAGTCTGAAAATGGCATTTCGTGTTACACATACTGTTATCTCAATACGTCAGTGCGTAAGTGAAAATCTGATGTCACTGTTCCAGCTAAAAGTCGGAGCCTTGCAACCTGTAGCAATCCCTTTTCTTTCATAAAATGATGTCAACAACGAGCGTTCATTATCATTTTGAAAGTCAATTAGTGATATCAATGTTCTCTGAGTTAACATTGGAAGAGCACTGTTGTGTATGTGGCGGAGAAAGTTTGTGTTGAGCGTAAATTTGTAAGTACGACTGCCCGCAGGGACGGCCCCTACCTTCGTCTTGTTATTTTGACAAATCTTGTCTCAACTCCCACATTTAGAAACACATGGGGAGTTCTCCCCCTTCCTATGCTTGGATCACCTTGACACAATGAGTCAATGAAGACGCTATAGACATACACGTTTTTCTCCAGACAAAAAAAAATTATACAGCTAATAGAAGTCTTGTTTTCTGCTGGGTTCTAAATGTATTATTTCAGCAGTCGAAGCTCCCAAGCAGATATGCATGCACTTAGAAATCCTTCACCCGCGGAAACTGAATGCCACTAACAATAAGATGGACCAGTTGATGACGTTCTCCCTGCCTGGTTCGATTGAAACGTGAAACGCCAATCAGATAATGATTGGAATGATCTGTGTGGGAGGATGCTGACTGATAGTTCTGTTTCTGTTTGTTTCTGTATCTGTTTCTGTTTGTTTCTGTTTCTGTTTGTTTCTGTTTCTGTACTTCTCTTTCTTTACAATTACGTTTTTCTCTATCATGTCAATGAAAGTTAAAAAAAAAAATTTACCGCAAACCAGGGAAGTTTGCTATTGATCTGTCTGGTCAATAGGATTGTCGTCCTTGACTGTATCTGGAGCATGCCATGACACATTTGGTTGCCTGCTTTTCAGGTGATTAAAAGTTTATGATTAATGATGTGACCATTCGTGATGCTTATTGAGCGGTCTGGGTCTGGGTCGCCGAGGTGTATGCACCAATGGTTCTCACAGCATATGGTATGCAAATAAATGAAGAAAAAAAAATCAAATTATTACAAAAAGCCTACAGGGCATTAAAAGAAGCATCAGCATTGTAAGTGAAAAGCTGACAAGAGTCAGTAGTTTAAAAAAAACTCGGAGCTATCGTCTCAGAGGAGGGAACGAAACCTGAACTATTGTCCCGAATTGCGCAGTCCAAAGCAGCACTTGCAAAACTCAAAACAATATGGAAAGACAAAGGCATAGCCCTCGACACCAAAATCAGACTGATGCGTTCCCTGGTCATGGCCACATTCTTATATGCTTGCGAGTCTTGGACGCTGATTGCAAAACTAGAGAGGAGGATCCTAGCAATGGAATTGAGATTCTACAGAAGGATCCTAGGTATCACCTTTACAGACTGCATCACAAACAAACAAAAAATTAGAGACATGATTACTACAGCAATTACTACCTACCCCACGACCCCATTGTTAAATATTTCAAGGTCTTCGGGACTTGCACAGACCTTCCTTCAGGAAACAGTACCAGGAAAAAGAAGAAGAGGCAAACAGAGAAAGCGTTGTGAAGACAACATAAAAGAATGGACAGGCCTGCCAATGAAAGAGATTCTATCAAAGGTAAAATACAAAGAGGAATGGGTCGACAAATCTTGTGTCCCAACGCTCCAACAGACTTACGTATATGTAAAGGCGAAGTTACAAAGTAGGATGAATTATGCGTCTTTTTATCGGAAAAAGAAAAGCCGCTATTAGTCTGTCCTTCAGTCCGTCACGTTTAGGTCACACAATCTTGAAAGATAAAGAAAATCCGAAATTAAGGTATTTTACAAGTTGCAAAGTTCTAATGAAACGGCTACTTTTTATCTTCTGAAAGTAAACAGTTTTCGAATTATTTAGAAAGATTTATTCGGCCGTGTTCTTTCATCTCGGAAGTCAGCCCTGCCATGAACGGAACTCTTTAGTTCTAGATCTAGTCATAGAATTCTAGATGAGTAGAAGTAGATATAATCTAGATTTATCTTCCTAAATCTAGATTATATTTATGTATAAATATAAGCTAATCGATAAATTGGAAACATAAAAAAAGAGTAGGCTATAGATGTAGGTCAGGAGAAGTAGGTAGTTTGATAAACATTTCAAACCTACAATTCACTCAAACAAACAAACAAACAACAATGTATTTATCCTTGACTTGTAGAAGCAAAGTTATTCATTTGTTATACCCAAAATTTATTACACAGTAGTTCGTGCAGTGAGGAGTCTTCCATGTACAGAGGTGGGCTATGTTAGTCTCAAAATAATACTTTTTTATCGGACCCTTGAGATGAAAAGCCTTCAATTGTTTCGTCTCTCTGTCATTCGTTGACGTTTAGATCGAAAACAAAAATAAAAAAATATTGAAAAACTGATTTCTACTTTAAAAAAAATATAAAAAAATAAATAAATTGTAATGTTAGAAAGAAATCTCGAGGGTTGTTCAGTTTCTTTTCCAAACAATACCAAAGTGATTCTCTGAAATCGTTCTAAAAGAATAGTTATCGATAATTGGTTATTTAAAAAATTATTCTTTGTTATTTTATTACTTTAAAATCAAACCAAGACCAAGGCTTGAATATTCCTTGTCCATAGTCGGTTGGGGCCGCCTCTGAGTTTATGTGAAAGCACTAACGCATTGTAAATTCCTTTTTTTTCTTTGCTTTTAAATGCTAAAATATCTCATTCAATTTCACATAGATAGAGAGTGAAAGAGAGAGAGAGAGAGAGAGAGGGCGGGGGAGAGAAAGAGAGAGAGGTTAATAATATGTGGTACGTGGCATCCAAGATGAAGAATGCTTGACCTGAAAGGACCTGCCCGAATAGATATACGAAGTGATCTTTGTGTCACATATCAAGGATACACTGACCCTAGATGGATGTGCATTAGAGATGGAATTTTGGAAAGTATATCTGTAGTTTAGTTTTAGGGCAGTATATATATAAATACAGCGAAAAAAAAAAGGATACTACAATCAGGTTTTATAACCTAGTGTACTAAAAGATGTTTCTCCGGGTACCACAGCGCCTTTAAAATTTTTATTTTTGTAACGCTTTGCAAATATAGTTATATATTATTGAACTTAAGACACATATACAAATCAAGAGAAAATTGTTACAGTTAGAACAGGATCAACAAAAATCGACCTCTAGGGTTCCTATGGGCTTCCCTTCCCCCACCGCCTTTTTTGGTAAGGGTTAAAAAATGTAAACCAAATTGAAAGCGAAACAAAGGTTATTGTGTTTGTATTGTGAAGACCTGGGCGTTCTCCTTTGAAATTGATTGATTCAGTAAATCGATACAAGAAAAAATATAAAACCTACATAAAAAAATTCTCTTTTGATAAACACTGCACTGAATGACCTCACCCAGACACTAAACAAAAGGGATAAAAAAACAGACATGGAAAAAAAACGCTTATAATGAATTCTTCCATTTCTTCTAATGTCGTCTGCTCATTATTACTGCCGCGAGCTCTAAGTGGGCGGATGTCGTCACGTACAGGTTTCATTGGGGGGGGGGGGGGGGGAATCGAAGCATGATTTATTATTATAATAAATCCATCATTTTAATTGGTTAAAAAAAAAAAAGAAGAAATTTCAAATTAAAATGAGGCATTGTTTAAAGGACATTCCGACTGATTCACTTGTACAATCTCTCACCACCATGCACACGTGTGCACTGAAACATTGGGTCTGACCCCATCGTATATTACTTCACGCGAAAAAAGTGTATCTATACATAGTTTTAAATTAAAGTGTACAAGCAATGAAAGAAATGTGTAGCTCGAGGCTACATATTTATTTCCCAGGAATGACTGTCGGTCATTAGTGTCCAAAGAAATTCTGTCAAAACATGGCCGAGGAGACACGTCACAGATCTAGGTTCACATTCAGAGTGTTCATACAATCTTTCGTATGTCTTGGCATTTGAATGAAAGCAGTAGATAGTTGGATAGAGGGTACTATGTGAGTCTAGTACAAGTAAACTTGATCTCAAGCATAGCACTTATCGGGAATGTAGTTTATTGACAGCATAGCACTTATCGGGAATGTAGTTTATTGACAGCATAGCACTTATCGGGAATGTAGTTTATTGACAGCATAGCACTTATCGGGAATGTAGTTTATTGACAGCATAGCACTTATCGGGAATGTAGTTTATTGACAGCATAGCACTTATCGGGAATGTAGTTTATTGACAGCATAGCACTTATCGGGAATGTAGTTTATTGACAGCATAGCACTTATCGGGAATGTAGTTTATTGACAGCATAGCACTTATCAGGAATGTAGTTTATTGACAGCATAGCACTTATCGGGAATGTAGTTTACTGACAGCATAGCACTTATCAGGAATGTAGTTTATTGACAGCATAGCACTTATCGGGAATGTAGTTTATTGACAGCATAGCACTTATCGGGAATGTAGTTTATTGACAGCATAGCACTTATCGGGAATGTAGTTTATTGACAGCATAGCACTTATCGGGAATGTAGTTTATTGACAGCATAGCACTTATCGGGAATGTAGTTTATTGACAGCATAGCACTTATCGGGAATGTAGTTTATTGACAGCATAGCACTTATCGGGAATGTAGTTTATTGACAGCATAGCACTTATCGGGAATGTAGTTTATTGACAGCATAGCACTTATCGGGAATGTAGTTTATTGACAGCATAGCACTTATCGGGAATGTAGTTTATTGACAGCATAGCACTTATCAGGAATGTAGTTTATTGACAGCATAGCACTTATCGGGAATGTAGTTTACTGACAGCATAGCACTTATCAGGAATGTAGTTTATTGACAGCATAGCACTTATCGGGAATGTAGTTTATTGACAGCATAGCACTTATCGGGAATGTAGTTTATTGACAGCATAGCACTTATCGGGAATGTAGTTTATTGACAGCATAGCACTTATCGGGAATGTAGTTTATTGACAGCATAGCACTTATCAGGAATGTAGTTTATTGACAGCATAGCACTTATCGGGAATGTAGTTTATTGACAGCATAGCACTTATCGGGAATGTAGTTTATTGACAGCATAGCACTTATCAGGAATGTAGTTTATTGACAGCATAGCACTTATCGGGAATGTAGTTTATTAGTTGATACTCAGTGGTTGGTTTGTAGCTCCAAACAGCTAGTACAACTAAACCGGGGTAGGTGCACTATATTTTTAATGTAGAAATCGAAATAAACTTGAACAGATTTCTTTTTAATAAACTTGACTCTAAATTTATTTCTAAAGATACACAGCTTTCAACTTCACTCGATATGTATGTAGAAACTCAAGGTAAACATGATACTTTCAACAAGATTTAACTCCGTGTGCCGCGGGTCATATCCGGCGAGTTCAACAATCATAA
Source organism: Biomphalaria sudanica (assembly GCA_036873155.1). Lineage (NCBI taxonomy): Eukaryota > Metazoa > Mollusca > Gastropoda > Planorbidae > Biomphalaria > Biomphalaria sudanica. Next base: position 769,640 of record JAZGLO010002262.1, on the reverse strand, counting down.
CACCAGCACGGGCTAATGTTATAAATACTGGATTGTATTGGAAAAGTCAAACGAATAATAAAAAAAAAAATTATTACAAGTTAATTTTTTTTTTTACATTCGGAATTAATTAAATTTATAATACATAGCATTTTAGGAGCTAGATTACATTTTTTGCATGTTTGTGTAATATAAAGTATTAAAGGCCGGCTAATTATTCACATTTGTATGGGGAGGTCGAAAGGCGGATGGTATAAGGTAAAAGAAAAAATTAAATATCCCTATCTTCATCTATTTATCCAGCACCCCTCCACCCCACCTTTAAGTTTATAATCTTCCACAAACTCAGCCTAGAGTGAACCCAGACGCTCTATTTCAACACGGGGATCCCGAAGAACAGCTGTCACTTTGATTTACTGCCCCCTTGACTATAACGATGGTCAGTTAATGGACTTTGACTTGTAGTGCTACTGGGCAAAACAGATTCATTAAGAACTACCATGTACTTCGGGGCGGTGCTAAGAGATGTACAACACTCATAGAAGTCTAAAAACATATTTTGAATTAATTATATTTCAGACGCACACAAAACGTTTTGTTTCTATTTAACAGCCTTAAATCGCAACAGAATAAATGATATTTAATTATACTTATTAATTTAGTGCATAGCTCTCGACACTAAAATATGACTGATGCGCTCCCTGATCATGACCACATTCTTATATACTTGCGAATCTTGAACACTGACATCAGAACTAGAGAGAAGGATCCTAGCGATGGAGTTAAGATGCTACAGAGGTTACGAGGTATCACATACAAAGACCGCATCACAAACATTTCACAAAATTCGGTCTACTGTTAGAGGATACATCTGTGACATCTGTGACATCTGCGACAAATGTGATATCTGCGACATCTTTGATATCTGTGACAGTTGCATTGTTGAATCATGCTTGTTTACTCCGCTCCATTGATGAGCTGCTGGATGCATGTGCATCGTAGCGAGATCATTTCATCAGCCGCTTTGGACATTGGAACAAATTTCCGAGAGAAGAATTGAAAAACCCCACACACACACAAAACCAATACATGTCAGAATGTAATTGTTGAAACCCGGAAGCTATAGTTCATTGAAAAAAACACAAGCAACAAATGACCCTCGCGCTGGACACCATATCTAAGAAATAGAATGATTTGACAGGGGAAGCTACTAAAGATTGTGAAATAACGAAAAGAGATGTCGGACAAACTGTGGGTCATGATGACCTCATATTGGTACCGAATCAAAGACACGCTAAAAACGTCGCCAGAATGAAGGTTGATTTTTTGTAATCTTGGGAAAGGAACAGACATTAAACTAAATGTAGCTGGCTTGTGAACTAGCAGGGTGGAACCTCTTAGTTGCGCTAATCACAACGAAATTCTGAAGCTGCTAAACCAGGGGTTCTCAACTTGTGGATCGCAACCCCCTAGGAAGTCGATTGAGTATTTACCATGGGTCGCTAAAGAACATAAAAAAATGGATTGTTTTTGTCTATTCTTATATTGCTGTGTGGGGGGGAGGGGCGGTAGAATGGGGGATTGTAAAAAGGGCTCGCCGAGCATAAAAAGGTTGAGAACCGCTGTTAAACACAGTTATGAATACGATTTGTTCCTTGTAAAAACGTATTAGAAAAATTTCTACACAGATTATATTTGAATTAATTTAATTATTAGAATGATAATTTAAAATATTGAGACCAATTGTGTGAAAGCTTTGAATTACAATCAATCAACACTTGAACTTTGACCTCAATGTATGTTAGTTAAAGTTAAAGTTTCCCTTTCGGTCTTGCGATCTATAGAGGAGATGATGTAAAGGTCATCTGTTTCTGTGTCCTACAGTTATCGAGGGTGTCATGTGGCCAGCGCAACGACCAACCGCCTTTACTTTTCCCCAACTAGTGTCAGGTACTCATTAGATCTGGGAGGACTCAGAGGCGCCCTACTAACCCGAAATTAAAAATATCAGTCTACACCAGAATTCAAACCCGGAACCCCCGGCTCAGAAGCCAAGCGCTTTACCGCTCAGCCACCTTGCCTCCACATATTTATATAACTTTATTTATATAGAATTTCTTGTTTATGTTGAATAGTTTTGTTTGATGTATATAAAAGTATGTATCAACATTCTATGTGTCTCTTTGTATCACCACTCTGTCTCACCACTTTGTCTCACCACTTTGTCTCACCACTGTGTCTCACCACCTTTTCTCACCAATTTGTCTCACCCATTTGTATCACCACCTTGTCACCTGGTCTGATTTAGTAAATGTTTTATTTTATTTTCCCAAACCTTAATATTCACTTCTTGTTTAGTATAAGAAAAATAAGGTTTATAAAGTCTTGTACTTCACGTGTAGGACGTCGCTCTTTGTACATTAAATAAAATCACATCTCTTTCTCTCTGTCTCTCTCTCTCTCTTTCTCTCTCTCTCTCTCTCTCTCTCTCTCTCTCTCTCTATATATATATATATATATATATATATATATATATATATATATATTTATTTATATATATATATAAAACTATATATATGCCTCAGGGTAATATAACCACCACCTTAGAATCTGCTCTAGATAATTTTAAAGGAAGCCTCCACTATAAACGTGACATCATTATCTTATTTTTGTGCAGACATGTTTAAAAACAAACGTCAGCGATGTCAAGAATATTTGAAATTTTAGGAAAAAATTTTAAAAAATTGAACATTTTATCACCGGCTATACATTTATATAAAAAATTAGGTCTCGTTAATTTTTATAACCACAATTACATATTATCGATGCGCTAATGGTAAGTGATACAATCATGATCTTATCCTTTGACAAACCGAAAAAAAAAGAGCGTAAATGAGCATTCGAGCACAGTGGCGTAGCAAAGGGGGGGGGGGGGTCCAAATTCCAAAATAGCTCATGTGTAAAACACTTAGTAGTTTGTATAGAGACGTCAAGACTTAGTTGGGTAGAGACTACTTGGGGTTAATAAAGTCAGTTGGTGATAGGATTCTTTAGGGGTAACACGTATTTATAGACAGAGACTCGACTGTGGCCTTTTTGAGTATTAAACCATCATTTGAATTGTCTAACGGTCTGGAATTCGCTTCTTCACTTGTTACTTTGTTTGAGTCTATGGTCTTGTTAGTTAGTCTCATTGAATACACCAGCACAAGAAACTCAGACATCTCCAGAGTAATCTGTCCAAGTCAGACAGGCATCAATAACTACAAGACAGAAGGCATGTCACGATGTCGAATGCCTAATTGCAGGGTCACCTAAAGAGACCAAGTTCCCCGGGCCACCAAATCCTTAGCTACGCCTTTATTCTGGCATATACCAAGTGGGCCGGTGGGCCAGTACCCAATGGGCTGATGGCGCAACTATGAAAGACATTATGTCCCATACATATGAAATCGGTAACTGTTAACAAATTAAATATTTATCATTCTTTTAAAAAGGCAAAATAAAATGAACATCTATAATGTGTTTACAACATTCACCGCGTAAACAACCACGCCTCCAAAAGTCATGCTTCGGTCTCCCCCCCCCCTCTCTCTCTCTCTCTCTTTCTCTCTCTCTCTCTCTCTCTCTCTCTCTCTCTCTATATATATATATATATATATATATATATATTTATATTCAACCCCACCCACCCTCCGAAATGAAATCCCCCCCCCTCCGATCGGAATTTAGTGACTGATTTTTTGCCGTGATTTTGTTTATTTTAGGTGAGATTTTAATACTAAACCATCACTTGCTCCAGCACAACCAAAGAGGTTTTGAGTTTAAACCCCCTATCAAGGGGGGGGGTTCAAGTTTAAACCCCTACCAGAGGGTTCGAGTTTAAAAACCATACCAAAGGTTTTGAGTTTAAAAATCATTACCAGGGGTTTTTGCAGTTAACAAAAGAAAAAAAATGCAAAGGAAAATCCCCTAATTCCAAGAGCACAGTTAAGGAAGATTTTGATTTTAAAACCCCTCTCTAAAATTTACCATAAACCCCCCTCTTCAATATAAAAAAAGCTAATTACGCACTCAAAATATTATGAGCGTAGCTAAATGGTTTTTGACTCAGTTTTGAGTTTAAATCCCCCTTCAGCGGGGTTTGAAGGTAAAAAATACATCTTTAATAATAAAAATGAAGCAAATTATACACTCAAAATGTTATGAGTGTAGTCAAAGGGGTTTTGAGTTTAAACTCCCCTCCAATGGAGTTTGAAGCTAAAAAGTACCTGTTTAATATAAATAAAAGCAAATTACTCACTCTAAAATATATGAGCGTAGCCAAAGGGGTTTTGAGTTTAAACCCCCCTCCATGGGGGATTGAGGCTAAAAAGTACATCTTCAGTGTAAGAAAAAAAAGCAAATTATGCACTCAAAATGCTATGAGCGTTGCCAAAAGGGGTTCTGAGTTTAAACCCCCATTCAGAGGGGTTGGATGCTAAAAATACCTCATCAATATAAAAAAAAAAAAGCAAATTACATACTAAAATTATTTGAGCGTAGCCAATCCAATCGGGGGTTTTGAGTTTAAACCCCTCTTCTACAGATGGCTTTTTTTTAAAGTTTAAAACCCCTCCAGATGGTTTTGAGTTTAAGATCCCCCTACAGAGCATTTTGAGGTGGAAAAACCCCAATAGAGGATTTTGACGATAAAACTTCTCTTTTCGATATAAAATCTAAAGCAAACTACAGTCACTTAATTCCAAGAGCGTATTCAAGAGATGTTACACATTTTTACCAATGGCTGGGCTCCATTAATAAACTGCAGTGAATAGTAATCTGCCGAAATTGAAAAACACTAAATGTGGCTCAACAAAGATGGCTAAGACAGATTTTAGAGATCGGGTCTAAATCAAGGAAATCCTATGCCGAACTGGGAGTCGACCCCTTAGTAAGATTGTGAGAGAGCGACGCATGAGGTTTGTGGGACAGGTCCTCCAATAAATGAATTACGCATAATAAGAGTTGCGATAATATCCTAGTACAAATTGACGCCACTCATTCATGGAGGTCCTCATGGCAGGTGGGAAGAGGCTTCAGACATTACCAATAACAGCTTGACGTCAAATGCTCCGAACGGCGCGGGAGGGTCTAAGTCACTAAGAATAGCACATTAGGTTTTTGAAATATCAGAAATAGTGCTTGGCGGCGGGGCTTCGCCCCGCGCTGGGGGAGCGACTAGCGCTCATCCAGACGCCCTTGCTAGTAATGGCAGGGAATCTACAATTTTATGGAAACAGCTTGACGGCAATTGCGCCGAACGGCGCGGGAAGGTCTAAGTCAGTAAGAATAGCACATTAGGTTTTTGAAATAGAACTTTTTAATAGCAGGAAAATGCACTGTAGATACCTCAGTAAATGCATTTTGTTGGCTTTCAATATCAGAACCCCCCCCCCCCCCCGAAAAAAAATCCTGGCTACGCCCATGATATATACCGACTATATATATATATATACCGACCCGATACATTAATTGAAGATAGTAGACGCCAATTGCGTCATTATACTCTTCCTGTTGTCTGAAATATATCCAATAATTGCACATCACGTCACACCTTTTAGACTTAGGTCAACGACCTTTGATTTAGTGAAGACCCACTTGCCCACATTACCGACACTAAGAATGTTACATCAGCGTTTTGTTGTGTCCTATACCAAAAAAAATCATTGGAATAAAATCTTTTTTTTTTAATGCAATAAAAAAGAAAACATCCATTTTTTTGTTTCTGTCACGTGATTGACCTTGAGGAAGGTAAAAAAGTGAGAGAAGACTGTAGACGCTCTTCATTGATCGAGGAGTTTATTTTCCTGATATTTTTTCTTTCCTTTCACGTCTGACTGTAGGGTCTTAGGTAATGAAGTGGAAAGGCAACGGTTTTGTCCAATAGGTCTTCGAGTAGTTGTCCAGTGACTACCATCTCGGCTAATGGAGTCAGACACGGAACCGGAGTCGTGGAATTCACTCGCTAATGCGTCATAATAAAGCTGATCTATTTAGAGGAACTTAGTGTAGCGAGTAATGGGGGGGGGGGGCATAGAACATAGGAGTCTCAATCTTAAAGTAATCTTTTGTGGAGCAACATGGGGACGAAAGGTATGTTTGGCGGAGCATTTTTAGCGGCCCCCGAAAGTGGAAACGCCACTATTTGTGTGGGATTTCTGTCTACATGTGCGTCTGTCTCTCCGTCAGTTACGTTAGAATCTAAAAAAACAAAAAAAACCTAAAACAACTTTTGAAAATCCGATTTCACCATATTTTGTATTCTGCTAGAAACAAGTGTTAAGTTAACGGTTGATGTTAATGAATAACGGTTTTTTAAAATTAACTTTGCAACTTATTTTTATAATGTTTAGATGTCATTCTAAAGTTATGTGTCCTGTTCTGATGGAAAGATTGTACATTGCTCTTTGCTGGTGGAGAAAATTGATACCGTCCAGCTTGTTTGTAGTGGTCATTTCAATGTGATTCCTGGTGCCGATTAATTGAGCTATTTTCTTTGTGATTGCTAGATAACATTGACTTGAGTGTCTTAATTAACCGTTCTGTCCAGTTGTCCATGGACGATCCAGCCTTTGATAATCTATCCGCCTTCTCATTTCCCATGATTCCTGTGTGCCTAGGGATCCATTGTATTGGGACTGTGTTGTTAAAATGTAACATCATATTATGGTTGATCTTGATGTATGTTGGCAACTCTCTTGGTTTAGAAAGGACTTTAGTATTCAACGCTTGAAGATTGAGAGTCGGTAAAGACAATTATATCTGATGGTGTTTGCATTCCTTCATTGAACCTGTTGTTTACAAATGCACAAAAAATAAAAAATTGGATAGTTTCTATTTCGGACTGACTATAGTATATTATTTAATTTTTCATATTTACGTGAGTAAAAACTAGACAGACTCGAAAAGATGGCTCGCTGCATACCAAGATGATACGATCAAACCCAGATGGACCTAAGATGATACGATCCTACCCAGATGGACCTTTCATGGACTTGGACTGTTCCTCGTAGACTTGTCCGTGCTGCCGTCTTATTTATTTGACTTACTCTATCCTGCGTCTTCTGTTTGTATGAAGGATTAGTGAGCTCTAGACGACAGTAGAATGCTTTACTTACGCTCAGACGCACTAGTCATTGTATAAAATGACGAGTTTTCTTAACATTATAAGCTACAGCGATTTATGAAGCTGTTAGTGTTTTTATATTAATTCATCATATTTCTGTTCGACATCGGACATAGTTTGAATACTCTAAAGAATGTGTAATCATCTTGCAATCCATTTCTAGCACATTTGTTTTCGAGGTTTTGATATTGTAAAAAGAAAAAAAAAATGAAAATTGAAACGACGCAAATTCTTCATGCCTGAGTTCTAGTTAAGGAATATTGGATTTGGACAAGTCATTTGTAGAATTCTAGCATTGGGAATTTGTAAAAGTTGTGTTACATAAATATTAGATATAAGTTTATTTATAATTAAATCAGGCTGAAGGTTTCACGACTTTAAAGTTCACACTAAAAGGCATTCTGAAAATATCTAAATTGCATTAAATACTTAAACTATTTTTTCAAAGTCGCCATGAATTGTCCACACATTCATTTCAGAGCATGTCTTAGGTCACATTAGGTAGTGAATGAAACCTTGTGAGTTACGCGCTCTTGACAAGATGGCTGCTCCCTGTTTACAGTTATCATAGATGAGTTAAATTTTCATTTTGTCGTATATAAACCAAATAAAATTCCTTTAAAAAGCTATTTAACTAATAAACTAATATCTTTAATTAACTTAATTCAGCATTATTTCCACTAATTAATTCAAATTAACAACTCTTAGTTTAAGACTATTTTGTCTCACTAAGTCTAATCAACTAATCCTTATGCCTTATAATTATATTTAATATTATTTAGTCTATATTTATTTTTATATTCTTAGATTTTAGATCTAGTCAGTCTTAGACTTAGACTTTAATTAAGGCCTTAGATCTACTAATCATCTACAAATACTACTAATTATAAACTAGTAATACTCTATATAGTTAGTTAAAGTTAGTTAAACACATAAATATATTGATCTACAATTAGATCTAGATCTTGAATTAGATCTGGATCTAGTCTAGGTCTATATTTTGAATAAACCATTTGATTGTCATTGTAAATTAGCTATCACTTTAGACTTAGACTTAGCTTAGGCCATCTTAGGCATTTTTAACCTTAAACTAGATTTAGACTAGACCTTTCAAAACTAAAATCAACAACAGTCATCATGAAATTGCTCTGGCTATTTATCCTAATAATTACTAAATACACACTAGCTGAACACAGAACTAGATCTACCTCAGTCAACACTAAACTTAAAAAGGAAACAACAGTCATAATCAATCATCACACTTTAGATCAATGCAACTTCAAAAATAACCTAACATACACATCCATAACATTAAAGAAGATTACCCATCACAAATGGAAGTTCTCAATCAGACACAGTAGAAATAAATACCTTTCACTGTTAATATTAATAGCAGGAGATGTAGAGTCAAATCCAGGGCCTAGATCTAAAGATAGATGCAACATCTGCAAAAAAGTATGCACCATGAAACAGAAAGCCATTCAATGTGACACCTGCGATGAATGGTACCATGCATCATGTCTCCATATGAATACACCTGTGTATTATGCCTTAGGCAACAAAGATGCATCATGGCACTGTGTACCGTGTGGGTTACCTCAGTTTACATCAGGACTGTTTGATTCCTTCGATGCGGACACTTCTAACCCATACAACATCCTAAACACCATCCCAAAACCAACTCACCAACCACTAGCCAGATCCACTCCTGTTAAACCTAAATCTACTAAAATTAATACAACAGCCTCACTAAACAAACCTACTAAAGAAGTAATACCAAAATACCTTAAAACCTTAGTAATAAATTTTCAAAGCATTAGGAACAAAACAGCAGAAATTTTATTGAATGTGAGAAACCAGACATAATTGCAGGAACAGAAACTTGGCTACATCCTGAAATTTATAATGCAGAAATTTTCAATAGTAATTATGAAATTTTTAGAAAAGATAGGGCTGATAATCATGGAGGAGTTCTTTTAGCAATAAAAAACACTCTTATAGCAGAAGAAATTACCTTACCTAACTCAAAAAACATAGAATCTACATTTTGTAAAATTAATACCACCTCAACATCCCTTATAATAGGCAGCATTTACAGACCACCAAATTCTAGTTTAGAATACATGCAGGAACTATGTAATCAGATTACTACACTTAAAGAGACAAATAAAAATGCAGTTTTTTGGATTATGGGTGACTTCAACCTACCTGATATAAATTGGAAAACACTAACCATAGATAAACACCAAAACCTTAAGGACATAAATGAGCTTTTCATAGAAACTTTACACAACCTAAGTTTAGATCAAATCATTAAAAAGCCAACTAGATTAAACAACACATTAGATCTCTTCTTAACCAACAGACCTGGATTAGTAGTTGATTATGATATTATCCCTGGTCTATCAGACCATGAGATCATAAAAATACACAGTCAGATAAAAGCAGTAGCCAATACAAAAACCAAAAGAAAAATCTTACTCTGGAATAAATGTAACCTAACACAACTACACCAAGCTGCATTAAACTTTCAACAAACATTCTTATCAGAAAAAGACATTAACCAACCAGTCGATGACCTCTGGAATTTCATTAAAAACCATCTTAAAAGCATTATAGAAAATCATATACCAACTAAATACACATCAAACAAAATAAATAAATGCTGGTTTAATAATAGACTAAAGAAGCTTTGTAAACAGAAGGAAAACCTAGAAAATTTAAAGAAACCAAGGCAGAAAGAGTTTACAAAAAGTATATAAAAATTAAACACCTAACCCAAAAAGTAAGCAGACAGTTGCAGAGTGAATACATAAACAATGTAATATCTAAAGATAACAACAAAAACCTATGGTCATACATTAAGTCTAAGAAAATGGAAACAACAGGCATAGCGCCATTAAAAGATGAACATAACATAATACAAAATGATAATGAAACTAAAGCAAACATCCTAAACAAATACTTTGCATCAGCATTCTCACCCCCAGGAGACAAAGACATATTTCTTAATTTGAACCAAGTAGACAACATAGAAGATTTAGTAGTACAAGAAAATGGAATTAAAAAACTATTAGCCAACACCAAACCAAATAAAGCGTCTGGACCTGATGGTATTCCAGCTAGATTACTCAAAGAACTAAGCAATGAGCTAGCCCCAGTGTTCAAAATACTCTTTTAGGCTTCACTTAACCAGGGCAGAGTATCAAAGGACTGGAAAGAAGCTAATGTCACCCCCCTATTTAAAAAAGGAGAAAAATCTGACCCAGGAAACTACAGACCAGTATCACTTACCAGCATCACATGTAAAATACTAGAACACATAATATGTAGCAATATCATAAACCACTTAGACAAACATAATGTCCTCACCCCATACCAACATGGCTTTAGGAAATATAGATCATGTGAAACACAACTAATAGGACTAATTGATGATTTTTCAAAAGGTTTAGATAATAGTGAACAAATAGATGCTATCTTACTAGATTTTTCCAAGGCTTTTGACAAAGTCCACCACCATAGTTTGCTTAAAAAATTAAAATATTTCGGCATTAACGGTCCACTGCATCAGTGGATTTAAGATTTTCTGATAGGGAGAGAACAAACTGTAATAATAAATGGCTCTAAATCAACACCAATAACAGTAAACTCAGGTGTACCTCAAGGAACAGTCTTAGGTCCACTACTATTTTTAATTTACATAAATGATTTACCAAATTGCATTAGTTCAGGAACAAAAGTCAGATTATTTGCAGACGATTGCATAATATATAGAACAATAAAAACAAAACAAGACACAGATATCTTACAAAGAGAATTAGATGAATTACAGAAATGGGAATCAAATTGGAGCATGTCTTTCCACCCAGAAAAATGTCAGTTGTTAAGAGTAACAAAAAAACTAAAACAAATTAATTCCACTTATCTTATTCATGGCAAACCAGTAGCACAGACTAAAAACTCAAAATACCTAGGTGTTATAATAAATGAAAAACTGTCATGGAATCCACATATTGATGAAACTATAAAAAAATCCAACAAAGCATTAGGGTTTAGTAAAAGAAATTTTTATAAATCAAATAAGAACATAAAACTAAAATGTTATTTAACCTTGGTTAGGCCAATAATAGAATATGCATCCACCGTGTGGGACCCCTCAACTCAAGAAAACATTAAGAAACTGGAACAAACACAAAATAGAGCAGTGAGATTCATAACAAACGAATATTCACATTTGACTAGGGTAACACCATTAGTAAAATCACTAAATTTAGAAAGCCTTCAGGACAGAAGACTCAAAAGTAAAGTAGCAATTATACATAAAACACTGAACCATAATCTTCAAATACAAAAACAAAATTTAATAAAATACTCTGAAAGACACAAAAATAAAGGCACATTCCTCGTCCCATATGCTAGGACAAATTTGTACAAATACTCCTTCTTCCCTAGTGCTATTAGAGCATGGAATGGGTTGCCTGAGCTAGCCAGAAAAACCAGTGACTTGGCAGAATTTAAGTCATTGGTTAATATGCATGACTAAATGCATGACGCGTAGGACGTAATCATCTTCTTTTTTGAAGTAACGTCTGTATTATATAAGATAAGAAGATTGTGAAATGAGTCAAGTCATTTTTTACTAGTTGATGAGCTAATAAGATAAGATAAGATATGTTTTATTGATCCGATCAAATGGAAATTCAGTTTGACTACAATTGACAACCTCAGCGTAACTACTATACAATAACAGTATATATGAAAAATTCGATCAACATTCACACACGAAACACATACACATTCACAACCAGCGCTTTATGAATTTGACTTCTATGTACTTCTCGATGACGACAGATGATCTTGTAAGACTTTGTTAGAACCCTTTAAGATGGCCCCAAAATAAAATGGCGTCGATAAATTGATTTCTGTCATTGTAGGTTAACATTTAACTAGTACGTGTGACAGACAAGATACACTTATATTTAAGTAGTATTTTTTAGTAGTATTAGAATTAGTATTATAAAATATGTGACGGGCCGAATAAACCTTTCAGTGGGATGGGGTTAGTTCGCGGGCCGTAGTTTACTAATTGAACTTGAACATATAACACATGAAAGAAATCAACAACAAAAGTCAGATACTTTCATTGTATTAAATTTTTGATTTCTCATTATTTTGTAATGTCCCAATCTCTAGTGTTTGTATTACACGGAACTAAACTACATTGTCACTGATTAGACCTAAAAGAAAATTGATACTATATATTAAACCTTTGCTGAATACTTTCTAGAGTTCACAGATGGCTAATGATCGACGTAGTGGTCCTATAGTCATAGTTAAACTTGAACTATTCTTTATTATATCTGACCACATTACATTTAAATAAGACCAAATCACTTGTTCGACAACTCAGAGAAATGATTTTATGGTGTACAAACACAAAGATGTTGACCATATTATTTCTAATTTTAAAGTGTTTTAACAAAGAACTCATCAAGTCCACTGATCAGTCCAATTAAATTGATGAACTTTAATTGATTTTTTCGAAGGATAACTACTTGAGAACTTTTACACAATTCAAAAATAGATAATAGTGTTTTGAGGGTTAGATTTACTATTTTGAAATCCAAATATCTAAAAAAAACTCTTTTGCACTCAAGCTCTGCACATGTTACTACCTAACAGAATATTAGCGCTAAAAGCTTGAACCTTCTTGTACTTTTCATTAGGACAACAATTTTTCTTTTGCTTTTATAAAACCTAATTGATTCATAACTTGAAATGCTCTCAATAATGATACAGAAATTTTGCGTTCAACAAAAACTAAACAGCCTCCATTTTAGACACAAATTTACTCTATTATTATTCCTTTCAAAAGGATGAAATATTTAAGAAAAAAAAAAAATACAATTTTTTTTCCTTTAAAATCAAGGACACATTTTCGCTGCATATTTCGAAAATTTCGATCTTCATATTCTAAAAATGGCTTCCTTTTCTGGGTTAGAAAAAAAATAATCGCATTTTTTTATCAAAGTTAGTTCAAGGTAAACTGAGATGAAGGTTAAGAAAGTATATGAAATATTTTAATGCTTTCATTAAGTACCATATACAGTGTTATTGGAATGGGAAACACTATTCATTAAAATGTTTTTTGAAATTATATTTATCTTATATACATAATAAATGCATTGTTTCTGTTTTAAAATAAAAATAAACTTTGAATTTATAACTTAAGTAGCTTGTATAACTTAAAACACTTAATTAAGGAAAACCCGACCTTTCCCATCTCTATACCATATTGGCCGTGTGGGTGTCCGTCCTTTCCCATCTCTATACCATATTGGCCGTGTGGGTGTCCGTCCTTTCCCATCTCTATACCATATTGGCCGTGTGGGTATCCGTCCTTTCCCATCTCTATACCATATTGGCCGTGTGGGTGTCCGTCCTTTCCCATCTCTATACCATATTGGCCGTGTGGGTGTCCGTCCTTTCCCTTCTCTATACCACATTGGCCGTGTGGGTATCCGTCCTTTCCCTTCTCTATACCATATTGGCCGTGTGGGTGTCTGTCCTTTCCCTTCTCTATACCATATTGGCCGTGTGGGTGTCCGTCCTTTCCCATCTCTATACCATATTGGCCGTGTGGGTGTCCGTCCTTTCCCATCTCTATACCATATTGGCCGTGTGGGTATCCGTCCTTTCCCTTCTCTATACCATATTGGCCGTGTGGGTGTCTGTCCTTTCCCTTCTCTATACCATATTGGCCGTGTGGGTGTCCGTCCTTTCCCATCTCTATACCATATTGGCCGTGTGGGTGTCCGTCCTTTCCCATCTCTATACCATATTGGCCGTGTGGGTATCCGTCCTTTCCCATCTCTATACCATATTGGCCGTGTGGGTGTCCGTCCTTTCCCATCTCTATACCATATTGGCCGTGTGGGTGTCCGTCCTTTCCCTTCTCTATACCACATTGGCCGTGTGGGTATCCGTCCTTTCCCTTCTCTATACCATATTGGCCGTGTGGGTGTCTGTCCTTTCCCTTCTCTATACCATATTGGCCGTGTGGGTGTCCGTCCTTTCCCTTCTCTATACCATATTGGCCGTGTGGGTGTCCGTCCTTTCCCTTCTCTATACCATATTGGCCGTGTGGGTGTCCGTCCTTTCCCATCTCTATACCATATTGGCCGTGTGGGTGTTCGTCCTTTCCCATCTCTATACCATATTGGCCGTGTGGGTGTCCGTCCTTTCCCTTCTCTATACCATATTGGCCGTGTGGGTGTCCGTCCTTTCCCTTCTCTATACCATATTGGCCGTGTGGGTGTCCGTCCTTTCCCTTCTCTATACCATATTGGCCGTGTGGGTGTCCGTCCTTTCCCATCTCTATACCATATTGGCCGTGTGGGTATCCGTCCTTTCCCATCTCTATACCATATTGGCCGTGTGGGTGTCCGTCCTTTCCCTTCTCTATACCACATTGGCCGTGTGGGTATCCGTCCTTTCCCATCTCTATACCACATTGGCCGTGTGGGTATCCGTCCTTTCCCATCTCTATACCATATTGGCCGTGTGGGTGTCCGTCCTTTCCCATCTCTATACCACATTGGCCGTGTGGGTATCCGTCCTTTCCCATCTCTATACCATATTGGCCGTGTGGGTGTCCGTCCTTTCCCTTCTCTATACCACATTGGCCGTGTGGGTATCCGTCCTTTCCCATCTCTATACCACATTGGCCGTGTGGGTATCCGTCCTTTCCCATCTCTATACCATATTGGCCGTGTGGGTGTCCGTCCTTTCCCATCTCTATACCATATTGGCCGTGTGGGTGTCCGTCCTTTCCCTTCTCTATACCATATTGGCCGTGTGGGTGTCCGTCCTTTCCCATCTCTATACTATATTAGCCGTGTGGGTGTCCGTCCTTTCCCATCTCTATACCATATTGGCCGTGTGGGTGTCCGTCCTTTCCCTTCTCTATACCATATTGGCCGTGTGGGTGTCCGTCCTTTCCCTTCTCTATACCATATTGGCCGTGTGGGTGTCCGTCCTTTCCCTTCTCTATACCATATTGGCCGTGTGGGTGTCCGTCCTTTCCCATCTCTATACCATATTGGCCGTGTGGGTATCCGTCCTTTCCCATATCTATACCATATTGGCCGTGTGGGTGTCCGTCCTTTCCCTTCTTTATACCACATTGGCCGTGTGGGTATCCGTCCTTTCCCATCTCTATACCACATTGGCCGTGTGGGTATCCGTCCTTTCCCATCTCTATACCATATTGGCCGTGTGGGTGTCCGTCCTTTCCCATCTCTATACCACATTGGCCGTGTGGGTATCCGTCCTTTCCCATCTCTATACCATATTGGCCGTGTGGGTGTCCGTCCTTTCCCTTCTCTATACCACATTGGCCGTGTGGGTATCCGTCCTTTCCCATCTCTATACCACATTGGCCGTGTGGGTATCCGTCCTTTCCCATCTCTATACCATATTGGCCGTGTGGGTGTCCGTCCTTTCCCTTCTCTATACCACATTGGCCGTGTGGGTATCCGTCCTTTCCCTTCTCTATACCACATTGGCCGTGTGGGTATCCGTCCTTTCCCATCTCTATACCATATTGGCCGTGTGGGTGTCCGTCCTTTCCCATCTCTATACCACATTGGCCGTGTAGGTATCCGTCCTTTCCCTTCTCTATACCATATTGGCCGTGTGGGTGTCCGTCCTTTTCCATCTCTATACCATATTGGCCGTGTGGGTGTCTGTCATTCTCCTTCTCTATACCACATTGGCCGTGTGGGTGTCTGTCATTCTCCTTTCTCTATACCACATTGGCCGTGTGGGTGTCCGTCATTCTCCTTCTCTATACCACATTGGCCGTGTGGGTGTCTGTCATTCTCCCTTCTCTATACCATATTGGCCGTGTGGGTGTCTGTCATTCTCCTTCTCTATACCACATTGGCCGTGTGGGTGTCTGTCATTCTCCCTTCTCTATACCATATTGGCCGTGTGGGTGTCTGTCATTCTCCTTCTCAATACCACATTGGCCGTGTGGGTGTCCGTCCTTTCCCTTCTCTATACCATATTGGCCGTGTGGGTGTCCGTCCTTTCCCTTCTCTATACCATATTGGCCGTGTGGGTGTCCGTCCTTTCCCTTCTCTATACCATATTGGCCGTGTGGGTGTCCGTCCTTTCCCATCTCTATACCATATTGGCCGTGTGGGTATCCGTCCTTTCCCATCTCTATACCATATTGGCCGTGTGGGTGTCCGTCCTTTCCCTTCTCTATACCACATTGGCCGTGTGGGTATCCGTCCTTTCCCATCTCTATACCACATTGGCCGTGTGGGTATCCGTCCTTTCCCATCTCTATACCATATTGGCCGTGTGGGTGTCCGTCCTTTCCCTTCTCTATACCATATTGGCCGTGTGGGTGTCCGTCCTTTCCCTTCTCTATACCATATTGGCCGTGTGGGTGTCCGTCCTTTCCCATCTCTATACCATATTGGCCGTGTGAGTATCCGTCCTTTCCCATCTCTATACCATATTGGCCGTGTGGGTGTCCGTCCTTTCCCTTCTCTATACCATATTGGCCGTGTGGGTGTCCGTCCTTTCCCTTCTCTATACCATATTGGCCGTGTGGGTGTCCGTCCTTTCCCATCTCTATACCACATTGGCCGTGTGGGTATCCGTCCTTTCCCATCTCTATACCATATTGGCCGTGTGGGTGTCCGTCCTTTCCCATCTCTATACCACATTGGCCGTGTGGGTATCCGTCCTTTCCCATCTCTATACCATATTGGCCGTGTGGGTGTCCGTCCTTTCCCTTCTCTATACCACATTGGCCGTGTGGGTATCCGTCCTTTCCCATCTCTATACCACATTGGCCGTGTGGGTATCCGTCCTTTCCCATCTCTATACCATATTGGCCGTGTGGGTGTCCGTCCTTTCCCATCTCTATACCATATTGGCCGTGTGGGTGTCCGTCCTTTCCCTTCTCTATACCATATTGGCCGTGTGGGTGTCCGTCCTTTCCCATCTCTATACCATATTAGCCGTGTGGGTGTCCGTCCTTTCCCATCTCTATACCATATTGGCCGTGTGGGTGTCCGTCCTTTCCCTTCTCTATACCATATTGGCCGTGTGGGTGTCCGTCCTTTCCCTTCTCTATACCATATTGGCCGTGTGGGTGTCCGTCCTTTCCCTTCTCTATACCATATTGGCCGTGTGGGTGTCCGTCCTTTCCCATCTCTATACCATATTGGCCGTGTGGGTATCCGTCCTTTCCCATATCTATACCATATTGGCCGTGTGGGTGTCCGTCCTTTCCCTTCTCTATACCACATTGGCCGTGTGGGTATCCGTCCTTTCCCATCTCTATACCACATTGGCCGTGTGGGTATCCGTCCTTTCCCATCTCTATACCATATTGGCCGTGTGGGTGTCCGTCCTTTCCCATCTCTATACCACATTGGCCGTGTGGGTATCCGTCCTTTCCCATCTCTATACCATATTGGCCGTGTGGGTGTCCGTCCTTTCCCTTCTCTATACCACATTGGCCGTGTGGGTATCCGTCCTTTCCCATCTCTATACCACATTGGCCGTGTGGGTATCCGTCCTTTCCCATCTCTATACCATATTGGCCGTGTGGGTGTCCGTCCTTTCCCTTCTCTATACCACATTGGCCGTGTGGGTATCCGTCCTTTCCCTTCTCTATACCACATTGGCCGTGTGGGTATCCGTCCTTTCCCATCTCTATACCATATTGGCCGTGTGGGTGTCCGTCCTTTCCCATCTCTATACCACATTGGCCGTGTGGGTATCCGTCCTTTCCCTTCTCTATACCATATTGGCCGTGTGGGTGTCCGTCCTTTTCCATCTCTATACCATATTGGCCGTGTGGGTGTCTGTCATTCTCCTTCTCTATACCACATTGGCCGTGTGGGTGTCTGTCATTCTCCTTTCTCTATACCACATTGGCCGTGTGGGTGTCCGTCATTCTCCTTCTCTATACCACATTGGCCGTGTGGGTGTCTGTCATTCTCCCTTCTCTATACCATATTGGCCGTGTGGGTGTCTGTCATTCTCCTTCTCTATACCACATTGGCCGTGTGGGTGTCTGTCATTCTCCCTTCTCTATACCATATTGGCCGTGTGGGTGTCTGTCATTCTCCTTCTCAATACCACATTGGCCGTGTGGGTGTCTGTCATTCTCCTTTCTCTATACCACATTGGCCGTGTGGGTGTCCGTCCTTTCCCTTCTCTATACCATATTGGCCGTGTGGGTGTCCGTCCTTTCCCTTCTCTATACCACATTGGCCGTGTGGGTATCCGTCCTTTCCCATCTCTATACCATATTGGCCGTGTGGGTGTCCGTCCTTTCCCTTCTCTATACCACATTGGCCGTGTGGGTATCCGTCCTTTCCCATCTCTATACCACATTGGCCGTGTGGGTATCCGTCCTTTCCCATCTCTATACCATATTGGCCGTGTGGGTGTCCGTCCTTTCCCTTCTCTATACCACATTGGCCGTGTGGGTATCCGTCCTTTCCCTTCTCTATACCACATTGGCCGTGTGGGTATCCGTCCTTTCCCATCTCTATACCATATTGGCCGTGTGGGTGTCCGTCCTTTCCCATCTCTATACCACATTGGCCGTGTAGGTATCCGTCCTTTCCCTTCTCTATACCATATTGGCCGTGTGGGTGTCCGTCCTTTTCCATCTCTATACCATATTGGCCGTGTGGGTGTCTGTCATTCTCCTTCTCTATACCACATTGGCCGTGTGGGTGTCTGTCATTCTCCTTTCTCTATACCACATTGGCCGTGTGGGTGTCCGTCATTCTCCTTCTCTATACCACATTGGCCGTGTGGGTGTCTGTCATTCTCCCTTCTCTATACCATATTGGCCGTGTGGGTGTCTGTCATTCTCCTTCTCTATACCACATTGGCCGTGTGGGTGTCTGTCATTCTCCCTTCTCTATACCATATTGGCCGTGTGGGTGTCTGTCATTCTCCTTCTCAATACCACATTGGCCGTGTGGGTGTCCGTCCTTTCCCTTCTCTATACCATATTGGCCGTGTGGGTGTCCGTCCTTTCCCTTCTCTATACCATATTGGCCGTGTGGGTGTCCGTCCTTTCCCTTCTCTATACCATATTGGCCGTGTGGGTGTCCGTCCTTTCCCATCTCTATACCATATTGGCCGTGTGGGTATCCGTCCTTTCCCATCTCTATACCATATTGGCCGTGTGGGTGTCCGTCCTTTCCCTTCTCTATACCACATTGGCCGTGTGGGTATCCGTCCTTTCCCATCTCTATACCACATTGGCCGTGTGGGTATCCGTCCTTTCCCATCTCTATACCATATTGGCCGTGTGGGTGTCCGTCCTTTCCCTTCTCTATACCATATTGGCCGTGTGGGTGTCCGTCCTTTCCCTTCTCTATACCATATTGGCCGTGTGGGTGTCCGTCCTTTCCCATCTCTATACCATATTGGCCGTGTGAGTATCCGTCCTTTCCCATCTCTATACCATATTGGCCGTGTGGGTGTCCGTCCTTTCCCTTCTCTATACCACATTGGCCGTGTGGGTATCCGTCCTTTCCCATCTCTATACCACATTGGCCGTGTGGGTATCCGTCCTTTCCCATCTCTATACCATATTGGCCGTGTGGGTGTCCGTCCTTTCCCATCTCTATACCACATTGGCCGTGTGGGTATCCGTCCTTTCCCATCTCTATACCATATTGGCCGTGTGGGTGTCCGTCCTTTCCCTTCTCTATACCACATTGGCCGTGTGGGTATCCGTCCTTTCCCATCTCTATACCACATTGGCCGTGTGGGTATCCGTCCTTTCCCATCTCTATACCATATTGGCCGTGTGGGTGTCCGTCCTTTCCCATCTCTATACCATATTGGCCGTGTGGGTGTCCGTCCTTTCCCTTCTCTATACCATATTGGCCGTGTGGGTGTCCGTCCTTTCCCATCTCTATACCATATTAGCCGTGTGGGTGTCCGTCCTTTCCCATCTCTATACCATATTGGCCGTGTGGGTGTCCGTCCTTTCCCTTCTCTATACCATATTGGCCGTGTGGGTGTCCGTCCTTTCCCTTCTCTATACCATATTGGCCGTGTGGGTGTCCGTCCTTTCCCTTCTCTATACCATATTGGCCGTGTGGGTGTCCGTCCTTTCCCATCTCTATACCATATTGGCCGTGTGGGTATCCGTCCTTTCCCATATCTATACCATATTGGCCGTGTGGGTGTCCGTCCTTTCCCTTCTCTATACCACATTGGCCGTGTGGGTATCCGTCCTTTCCCATCTCTATACCACATTGGCCGTGTGGGTATCCGTCCTTTCCCATCTCTATACCATATTGGCCGTGTGGGTGTCCGTCCTTTCCCATCTCTATACCACATTGGCCGTGTGGGTATCCGTCCTTTCCCATCTCTATACCATATTGGCCGTGTGGGTGTCCGTCCTTTCCCTTCTCTATACCACATTGGCCGTGTGGGTATCCGTCCTTTCCCATCTCTATACCACATTGGCCGTGTGGGTATCCGTCCTTTCCCATCTCTATACCATATTGGCCGTGTGGGTGTCCGTCCTTTCCCTTCTCTATACCACATTGGCCGTGTGGGTATCCGTCCTTTCCCTTCTCTATACCACATTGGCCGTGTGGGTATCCGTCCTTTCCCATCTCTATACCATATTGGCCGTGTGGGTGTCCGTCCTTTCCCATCTCTATACCACATTGGCCGTGTGGGTATCCGTCCTTTCCCTTCTCTATACCATATTGGCCGTGTGGGTGTCCGTCCTTTTCCATCTCTATACCATATTGGCCGTGTGGGTGTCTGTCATTCTCCTTCTCTATACCACATTGGCCGTGTGGGTGTCTGTCATTCTCCTTTCTCTATACCACATTGGCCGTGTGGGTGTCCGTCATTCTCCTTCTCTATACCACATTGGCCGTGTGGGTGTCTGTCATTCTCCCTTCTCTATACCATATTGGCCGTGTGGGTGTCTGTCATTCTCCTTCTCTATACCACATTGGCCGTGTGGGTGTCTGTCATTCTCCCTTCTCTATACCATATTGGCCGTGTGGGTGTCTGTCATTCTCCTTCTCAATACCACATTGGCCGTGTGGGTGTCTGTCATTCTCCTTTCTCTATACCACATTGGCCGTGTGGGTGTCCGTCATTCTCCTTCTCTATACCACATTGGCCGTGTGGGTGTCCGTCATTCTCCTTCTCTATACCACATTGGCCGTGTGGGTGTCCGTCATTCTCCTTCTCTATACCACATTGGCCGTGTGGGTGTCCGTCATTCTCCTTCTCTATACCACATTGGCCGTGTGGGTGTCCGTCATTCAACGGCCCCTTGAGGAACGGTGAGTGGACCCTGACAGGATTGTTGAGGTTTTCTTCCATCACCGCCCACAGTTACTTGGCACCCCAGCGTGTTCTCGTTTGGCGTACCTTTTGGCCTACTCGTCTAACGAACTTCTCTATCGAACTCCGCTATGATGCTGGGAAACGTTTCCCGGACGTCTGCCTACCATTCAGGTGATCAAGTGCTTGTAAAGTCTAGCCTTATTTAGTAAACTTAATTGATCGATCAAATACATTTTTTTAAATATTATTTTAGAAAAAACAACAACAACAAAAAGCCATAGAAAACTATTTGCGTGAATTAATAAATAATGTAAAGAAGAATCTTCCCTGTTAACATAGTCTCTCCATTTACTATTAATAGTAAATAGTTGTTAAAAATGGTGTATTTTAATGAAAAGAAATGCATGCATATTTCATTTGAAAAATTAAACCCTTCACTTTCGAAAAGAAAAAAGTTGCCAATGCACTAGAACTTTGAAAAATTAAAAATATCATGATATTGGATTTTCAATATCTTTTCTACTTCTTGCAATGTAAACGGGACAGACAGACAGATGGACGAAAGGACGGCCAGGACAGATCACTTAAAACTAAATAGCGGCAATTCTATTTTCGAGTGTCGCTAAAAACTAAATATTTTAGTAATAACGTTTAATTGTGTAGACTTCCATAAGACCGTTCTTTCCTTCTATAAGACCTTTCTTTCCTTCCATAAGACCTTTCTTTTCTTTCTAATTCGTTTTATGAATGTGTCATTTGGGACAATGTCGTAGGCGTTATTAAGATGACATTATGCATCCCAATATTCTAGGTCATCCGCACTAAATCTTGGTTGAAATCTTACTCAGGCATAGCATTCAATATTGTCAACAAATAAAGTCCAATATCAATGACATATGTTGCACTGTCAGCTATCTTGAATGACTGTTTTTTATCCCCCTATATCCGCTCAACCCATATACTGGGGAATGTAATGACTTTGATCATCCGTAGATAAGTCCGGGTAGAACAGACGGGTGGGACTTAACGCTGATATCAGATCCAGACAAAATGACCACCGGGAGCCAGTCAGGTGATCGGTGGCTATTCACGTGCACTGAGGTCCATGCTTTGTGGCATCATGTACATTAAAAATACTTTGTCCAGATGCTGACGTCTACAGAGAGTTCACTATTTTTTTTTACGTTCCTATGTTGGCATTCGTTCTAAGGTTCGGATTACACGCTCTAGCGTCTAAAAGAAGTAATGATAGGTTGGTCATTGGATTGCAGCTCCAAATTTGCAATTGTCGAGAATGTTGATTCATAAACTCTTCGATACGATAAGCCAATACAACCACCCTTCCCCCGGTCTTTCTGTAAGTGAAGGTTTTAAGCAGGTTTCTTTGTACCACATATAACCAGTGGTTAGAAAAACCCAAGACACTCCAGATTTGAGACGACGCCGTTGACCTCCACCGATAACCACACTAACCGTTTGGGTGTCCGCCTTAGAATGGCCCCTTGAGAAACGGCGTGTGGATCTGACAGGGCTGTCTTTCAATCCCCGACCAGTACAATGTTCTTAGGCACCCCAACAAGAGTTATGTATTGCCACTTTATTGGCCTAGTCGTGTCATCTAACGACCGTATCCACCAGGGCGTCACTTTTCTGCTTGGTAGCGTTGCCCGGGGTATAGTTCCGTTTTTAGATTAGGCTTTTACCTTCAACACAGTTGAATATAGGTGAAAGCTTTTTTTAAAAAAAATGAAGACTTAACTTTCATTGACAAAATCTATACAGCTTACAAGTTTAATGTAGAAACAGAAATGAAATACCAGGATGTCGAATTATTTGACGATATCTTTCACCTTACTTCAAAAACTTTAATTAATACACGTCTTTCTGTCACTTGTCACCGACATAGTTGACCTAAGTCATTTTTTAAACTTATCTGTCTCAATCCAACTTGATGGTTTCATCAGAAATCCTTAGCTAATAAAAAAAAACGCACACAGATTTTTTCTCCTTCCTTTGTTTTTTTTTCATAATCCAGTATTTAATCTTTTTTTTTAAAACAAGAAACAGAAATGATATAGACAGAGACATGGTGGAATAATATCTTTGTTCACACTCTCAGAAATGAGAATCCCGAGTTCGAATCCTGTTGAATACCGGTATTTTAAATATCGGGATCTTTGGGCTGCTTTGAGTCCACCCAACTCTAATAAGGTTTCGGACATTCACCACAGAACATGATGACCTCCACCTTCTTAAACCTAAAAATCGCAAGAGAGACATGGTTGATTGATGTCTTTGTGCATACTCACACAATATTGTGATAATTAAAATTAGCACTCAATCAGAGGCATCCGTCCAATCTGGATGTGTGACGAGTGAAACTATCCAGGAACTTTTCAACTAACCATCATGGAGATAATGAAAGATTAAATTATTCATTAAAATATCAAATTGTCTTTGTTTATCTAAACCTTTTTGTTGTCATCATAGACCTACACATATATAGGACTAACAAGATGACATTGCTTAACTGGACCGACTTTATTCAACTAGTAAACAAAGCATAGAAACAAAGAAACAAAGATGATAGAAATACAATGTAAATACTAAGAATTCAAAGACTCAGATTTAATACAAATGAGATGCAAATAAGTCCAGAAGAAGTTTTCAAGAGAAATGTCTGATCAAAGATCAAAACAGACTTTAGATCAATACAATTAAATACATAGAGCACACAACAGACACAAAACAAAGTGATAGTGAGAGATGAATGGACAGTAGGTCTAGGTCAATGTGACACAAAATCTATAGAACAGACAGGATGTAAGTAATGTCTTCTGCTTGTACCTGGGCTCAGGATTGGGTCATTTATTTGTAGAATAATTGGGTATTTAAGCGTCTTTCTAATAGGTTGGTTCTGATTCTTCTTGGCCATTTTCAATGGCGAATATGAAAGATTTTTAAAACCAATTCACAAAACAAATAAACATTCTTAGATGCAAACAGCTAAATATTTTTTTGTTAATTGATATTTTATTAAATTATTTTTTTAAATACAAAAATATTAAATATTGAACAATCAAATTAAAAAAACTTGAACAAGATATTGCATTATGACTTGAGATGTAACAAAAATTACAATTCATTCTTACCTATGTTTACCAAAGTAAATACAACAAAATAAATATCTATTTCTATCAATTTTGTTCAAGCGTAACATCATCTCAATCGGCTGTATACAGTATTTAATGTTGAGTTTTAAAAATAAAATTTATACGTTGACATTTTTATATTTCTCTTTTGAAATCCCGATCTCATATTTTTAGTTTTCAGAAATTTTATTTTGAGCATGTCTTCTTAAACCAATGATGGTATTCCAATGATCCAGTGTGACCTATTATCTCATTACATGCAGCATTGTTTCTCTGGAAATATATTTTCTAAACAATCGTCTTCTATGTTTCGAAATATCTTTGATGGTCTTATAGGATAATGACATGTGTAGGCTACTGGGGATAATGACATGTGTAGGCTACTGGGGATAATGACATGTGTAGGCTACTGGGGATAATGACATGTGTAGGCTACTGGGGATAATGACATGTGTAGGTAACTGGGAATAATGACATGTGTAGGCTACTGGGGATAATGACATGTGTAGGCTACTGGGGATAATGACATGTGTAGGTAACTGGGAATAATGACATGTGTAGGTAACTGGGGCTCAGACTTGGTTTACGTACTGCCTCTGTTGGCGGGATAAAGCAGTACTCTTACTGATGATGCGTAGAAAAACAAGTCATTGTCGTCTGTAATGAAAACAAATTGCGTCACAGATCCTTCTCCTTTCTAGGAACAGTTTGATCTACAAAGGGACTGAACTGTTTATTAGTTTGAACCCGTGTTGAGTGTAATGTATCCCTGTTTGTCCATCACTTTCTTTCTGTTGAACTGGGAACTTTGTTTGTCTTGATAGTACTTCAGTACTCAGTGGGTACTTCCCAATGTGATCTAGTCAAGTCTGGCTAGATATGAGTTCACGCCCTTGGCTCATCAATTTCAAACTAGAGAACCAAATCCCATTGCGCCCCCTTCTCTTTCTCAACTTCTCAATTACACCCCCCCTTTTTCCCATAGACACAAACACACACACACACACACTTACACACACACCTTAACTACTTTTTGTCTATAATGTAGGGCACGTCGTTTGCCCCAGACTATAATTAACTTTTTCTCCTAATGATAATAAAAAAGAATATAAAATTTTGAGATTTCTTTTTAGGGTAAACAGTAATAAGGCTCCCGTAGGAGGGGAAATACAACATTCAATAGTAATACCACCACCAACAACCAAAAAAAAAAAGACTGTTTAGTAATATAGCTTAGTATATCAGGATTAATTTAGTTGTTTTGTCACAAATGATAAATCTTTATAATGTACGACTTTTGTGTTCTTTTTTTTTTTAACTTGATCGTTGTCCGTGCGTATTATCTTTTGTTTCGTTTAAATTTAGTTCATTTATTCATTCCCTTATTTGAGTTTTAAGTTTTTGTATAGGATAATTTGAGAAGTCTATTCATAAATACAGTATTGTTAAATATGCCAGTTAGAAATGCAGTGATATCAAAACAATTGGGATACATTGTGTGTATTTAATGCATTTCTCAGCCCCCACCATCATAATATAGTGACAGAATGCCTCTGTATCTGTATCAGTTTAGTCGGGGACAGTATAGTCGGGGACAGTATAGTCGTGGACAGTATAGTCGGGGACAGTATAGTCGTGGACAGTATAGTCGGGGACAGTATAGTCGTAGTCGGGGACAGTATAGTCGTGGACAGTATAGTCGGGGACAGTATAGTCGTGGACAGTATAGTCGTGGACAGTATAGTCGGGGACAGTGTAGTCGGGGACAGTATAGTCGGGGACTGTATAGTCGTGGACAGTGTAGTCGGGGACAGTATAGTCGTGGACAGTATAGTCGGGGACAGTATAGTCGGGGACAGTATAGTCGGGGACAGTATAGTCGGGGACAGTATAGTCGTGGACAGTATAGTCGGGGACAGTATAGTCGGGGACAGTATAGTCGTGGACAGTATAGTCGGGGACAGTATAGTCGGGGACAGTATAGTCGTGGACAGTATAGTCGGGGACAGTATAGTCGTGGACAGTATAGTCGGGGACAGTATAGTCGTGGACAGTATAGTCGTGGACAGTATAGTCGTGGACAGTATAGTCGGGAACAGTATAGTCGGGGACAGTATAGTCGTGGACAGTATAATCGTGGACAGTATAGTCAGCCCTCAGAGCTTTTAGATATAAGTATTTTTTTTTATTAAACATGGATTTTTATCAAAAAATAGTAGGGGCCTCTAGAAAAATAGTAGGGGGCCTCTAGGGGGACTTCCCTTACTTAAATCGGGCTCTGTAATAAAGTGACATACAATTCCTAATAATTTGTTTTATAATTAAGTGTCTAGCATTTCCGAATATCTGTTTAAAAATCCTTTCCACTTCGTGCAAGCCTACATCTTAAGAAAGTAAGACTAGCAATTGTCCATGCTGGTCAGGAGAACCCTCACTTAGCAGTTAGGGAGATGGAAATTTCCCGAGGGGTCGAAAGATGAGAAGCGTGAACTGTCTGACCAGTAATGATTTGTTTATCTTTGCCCCATACCTCGAACCCCCCTCCTCACTTCCTCTATTTTTATTAATTCTTTTTCTGTTTTCAGGAAACAAAATATAAAACTAATAATGAACCCAGTGAATCAGAACATTGTTTCGGGCAATATGTATTGAACATTCTCATTGTTTAATTAACATAACACAAAAGTTAGAGGACTAGGAGTTCGCAGACGAGATAGCAATATTACTTGACAGACTACAAGTTATGCATGAAAAGGTCACCGTTTTAAATGAAGCAGGAAGAGTGTTGGCCTTAAATAATCACCAAAAACAAATACAAAAAAAAAACATAAAATAAAACAACAAACAAGATGGAGGATTGAAGCTGGGCTCCCTGGCCATAAAACAAGTTGATAGTTTTTAGTCAGTGTGTCAGGTGGAACAGATGAAGACCTTAAACTTTGAGTAAATCTAGGAGACCTAAGAACAATATGGAAATCTTCTCACATGTCTAGGGGGGAGGGCTAAGATAAATAATCTTTACCTTGAATGTCGTTGGTGTCCTGAGCCTGGAACGGAGCCCGGCTAAAACAACAGCAGCTTACAAGAACATACAAAAATACTTTAAAAAAAAAGCTTATATTAAGTGTTGCAACGATCTAAAATACCACCAGTTGCGACGTCGCAGGTCAGTGTTCAAGATTCTATAAAGATTAGTCTCGAGTCAACCCTTCTCTGGTCAACCACTGCTCTAGCCAATCCCTACTCTAGCCAACTCCTGCTCTAGCTAATCCCTACTCTAGCCAACTCATGCTCTAGCTAATCCCTACTCTAGCCAACTCATGCTCTAGCTAATCCCTACTCTAGCCAACTCATGCTCTAGCCAATCCCTACTCTAACCAACTCATGCTCTAGCTAATCCCTACTCTAGCCAACTCATGCTCTAGCCAATCCCTACTCTAGCCAACTTCTGCTCTAGCCAATCCCTACTCTAGCCAATCCCTACTCTAGCCAATCCCTACTCTAGCCAATCCCTACTCTAGCCAATCCCTACTCTAGCCAATCCCTACTCTAGCCAATCCCTACTCTAGCCAACTCCTGCTCTAGCCAATCCCTACTCTAGCCAATCCCTACTCTAGCCAACTCCTGCTCTAGCCAATCCCTACTCTAGCCAATCCCTACTCTAGCCAACTCCTGCTCTAGCCAATCCCTACTCTAGCCAACTCCTGCTCTAGCCAATCCCTACTCTAGCTAACTCCTGCTCTAGCCAATCCCTACTCTAGCCAACTCCTGCTCTAGCCAATCGTCAATGTCTGACACATTTACTCCTGAATTACTTGTGTGATGTATTTTGTATTTAACGTCTAATTGATTACTTCTAGAGACTCTGATTGAAGATGTAATTCGTTGTCATTTTATTATAAGGTGTACTTTTAGTTTCTATTAACTATATTGAAAAGACAAACTTATAGGGGCTATTCCTCATTTGGAGGCCGCTTAAAAAAAATTGCCAATATTTAAACTCTTTTGTTTTGGTAAGTAAGTGTACTTCAAAGTCTCACTAGTCTATTATATTGACTAAATTGTACACACATTTCGTTAGAACAGTATAGTATTCAAGATTTATTTGTGACTGTTTCTTCGTTTTACACTGTGTTGTTTGTTGTGAGATGACGTCATTAAAAGGAGGGAAAACAAAGGGGAGGGGGGAGGTTTGTTTATTTGTTAACTACAAAAATCAATAATCTCAAACTCGCACGCTTGTCTTGGAACACGGATGTTTTGAAATACAATATTCAATCCTCTTAAGAATGTTTCTCATACAAGTTATAGCGTTTTCTTTTTTAATCCTATGGTTTGTTCATTACAAGTAGTCTATGAATTATTAGTTCTTCAAACCGAACAAGCGATCTTCAAATCATCTTATCAGAGCAGAGTTTGGCGCTGAGATAGTTCTCTGACCTATAAAGATCTATATTCCTGACAGATCCAAATAGAATACATAAACTTTTCTCTTAACTCGACATTACCGATGTCCTTGTTGATGGCACGGAATTCCAATTAGTCTTAGTGAGAGTTTCATGCTTTCTACCCAATCAGAGCGAGGTAAAAAATCCTTGTCTATCTTTTCGACATCCGGGTCCGCCTAGATTGTACACACATTAAAGTCGACCCAGCCAGCAGCCCATTCTGGTCTACGTAGCGAGTAGCCCATTCTGGTCTAGGTAGCGAGTAGCCCATGAATGGGTGACTTAAACAGTGATGCAGTAGTTCTATGAGGTTTTCATTTGTCCATTTCAGTTGCTGTGATCTGTATCCCTATGACAGCCATTAACTATGTCTACAACGTATGGGTACTGGGCACAACAGCCTGCAAAATAACAAGTTACATGCAAGGCAAGTATATCTATCGACTCATTGAACATAACTGAACAGGGTATCATGAACCGTGACTCCAGTGTCTTTATTTACCTGAAAGAACATCTAATATATAAAGTAGAATGTAAGGAGTATGTATGTATGTGTGTATGTATGTAGATGTGTGTGTGTGTGTGCAGGGTCTCCGCTACCTATTGTGCAATGTGTGCATTGCACGCAGGCGGCCGACTTTAGGGGGCGGCCAAATCATTATTCCATGGTTACTTTTTTCAAAAAAAATTTATTAAATAGAAAAGAAAATTACTTATATATTTTAAATAAATTCTAATTATTCCATTATCTTTGAAAATATAACGATATTCGTACATTAGAAATTATTTTGGAAACTAAAACAACTAAAATAGAGCAGCGTGCGAGGGGTTACCATGGGTTTTTCCAGCACCTGCTCATCTCTAGCTATGAAGTTTGGCGGATTGTTTGCATTATTTGCTTTGGGTCGAATAGCCCTGTAAGTAGATCTATTACCGGTAATTAAAAAGTCAATTTTTCACTGGGAGGGTGGGCGCTAGTTCCTGACAAAAAGGTATGTTATGGAGTGTGTGGTGAGAAGAGGTTAAGCCATTTATTCTTGGCTATGCAGTGACGATGATGAAATTAACGCACCTAGTGCCAATGTGAGACATGAACGAGTAAAGACTATATTTTTTGTTGTGAGCAAGAGTTTGTTTAAATATCAGTTTATTTCACTATTAGCTTTATATCTAATCTCAAGTTAAATCTGTGAACAATAAAAGTTATTTTGAGTCTTTGTTTACAAAGAAGTTTGTTAAAGTTACCCGGTATTTAAAGTTTATTTATTAAAAAATATAAAACGCCTTCATCGGTTCAATTGTACTAGCTGTCTGGAGCTACAAGCCAACAACCGACCAACAACAGGGGTGGGGGGGAAGGTTCAGAGCCCTTGCCGACTTGAGCGGAAACTTGCCGCAACTTCAATTCTATCTCCAGGAAGAACTTTTTATAACGCTTAAAAATGATGTAGGCAACACAATGTCCGAAACAACAACAAACAAACAAACAACGTTTGAGTGAATTTTCATGACGTCACTTTGGATTCTAAACACAGTGTTCAATAAATATAAATGATAGATAAAACCTAAAAATTGTGACTACGGTATATTTTCTTTTGTTTTTTTATTACATTCTTTAAAAAATTCACGGACTTGACTGTGGAAGCCTTCATCTCTCCTCTAGGGTCGAGCTTCTACAGAGGACTCGAAGGCAAATAGTGTTATCAAGAGAGTCGCCACCCGGAAATGTGAGAAACATTGTCTTACTCTGTTTTATTTCAAGTCATTGTTTAAGTGACTTGTACTTTGGATTGTTTACTTTGTATTAAACTCAAGAAAAATATTAAGCACTGAGTTGCTTCATTTGTTGGATAAATTTGTAGGCACCTCTGAATCCATGTATGTCAGATGGTTGTGGTTACAATGCACATCTCTCCAAAATACAATCGTGATGATTATTATAAAAGTGTACAGAACGTTGAAAAAGTTTCACTGTCAATGACTTTTGTATTTGGAGCTTCTTTTTTTTTCGGATTATGCTTGAACTTACACTAACAAGTGAACATATGCACGTCCATGCCATATAACACTGTTGAGCAGTCAAAGTTATTGAGAAGTTGTATATAGATCATGATCAAGTACACAGCTCATCAATTGTAATCGTCGCAAATACAGGAGCATAAGCGAGTAGTCAGAACGAGATCAATTTGTACTGTTCATCACAAAGAACCGAGATGTCATATTTCTGAATGCAAAAATCCAAAAATGTTACTAGTGCATGATTCCTAATTGTACTTGAGGGGTACAAAACTGTGCGAATATGAAAGGGAAATATGGATTGGCCTACTAAAGATAGATTTATATTAAATCAGTGTCCATCTGTCTTAATGAATTTTTTTTCTAGAAAAAAAAAGGGGGGGGGGTTGCCATTTTTAATTTCGCACGCAGGCGGCCACCACCCTCGTGGCGGCCCTGTGTGTGTGTGTATGTATGTTTGTGTGTAGGCCTATAAAAATATATATGTCCCGCATAGAAATAAAAACCGTTTGACCAATCTGGATACAATTTGGCATATCTCTTCCTTTCATAATGGCGTGGACCGTAGTGTATGTTTAATGTCCCTCCCACAACTGGAAGGCCCTAAAAATAAAAATAAAATGCCTATAGTTATTTCTGTTAAATAACGAAAATTTTAAACAAATTGGGTAAACCTGCTTTCACAGCATTTTAATTTAGATATCAATATGTCGGCTTAACTGATATACACACTGTACCATCATTTTCATATCAAAATTTAAAAAAATGTGAAGCAAACACTCGCGATGTTTGACATAGATCTAAATCCAATCTACTAGAAGAGTAATACCCAAAGTAAGGCGCACAGGCCGCGGGTCATATCAAGCTAGTAGTTATATACAAATGAACTCACTAGGGATTAGGAAAAAGATTTTGTTTTTGTTTTTAGGGCGTTATGTAAACTTTATGTTGTGACTATATTAAGCTGTGTTTTACTATATGATTTACGCAATACTTATTTGCTTTCTAACAAAGCTTATCAAAACAACTGACTTCGTCTTTTTGTCAGGTACAAACTTGGAACACGTTAGCTCTCCCACTTGCCAGTCTCGGGTCAAGTTGAAACTTTGCATCAATTAGTCATTGCTCTTAATGAAACACGACTCGATCAAAAAATGTAACAATTAATGAATGAGTGCAAATTATTTATTTATTTGGTATCGAAAAAGGGGAATAAATCTTACATTTTTGACGTATATATTGATGTAAATTTGGAGCACTTCCCCTTGCCTGAGCCAGCCAGGAAAACCAAAGACTTGGCAGAATTTAAAACTAGATGCATGACGCGTGCGGCGTAGGACGTAATCATCTTATTTATTGAAGTAACGTCTGTATTTCTATGTCGTTGAGAAAATAGTAGCTCGTCCGACATACGGGGAAAACTCTCATTTGACTGTTAGGATTTACAAAAAAAATAATTAAATTTGGTTTGGAGTTCAAGACATTTTGTATCTAAACATGTCAGCGGGTATTCCCGGATGTAGTCAATGATTAAAGAGATAAATAAATAGACGCTCATTGTGTGTACCGTCTTCTATAAGTCTGGGTCTAGGAGTCTAACATTGACATTTTCTGTTACATTTATACATTTTGTGTTCATTATTGTGTTCATTTGTTATTTGTTTGAAGGAAAGGTAGAATCGGAGCGGGATAATGTGTTTGGTGGCATGGTGTCCTTGAATAGCATAACTTCATAATATCAGGCATCGTGTTGGTAATCTGACCAAGTCTGACGTAAAGTCTATTTTCTTAAATTGGTTGACCTTTGTAACTTTGTTTCAAATGACAGTAAGAATCTTGATCAGTTTAAAAGTCATAGTGGATGTTGTAGATTTTGTTCAAGTTCAGTTTGTTATTTCAATTTATCACCTTCACCTACGACTTAGTCTTTTTGAGCGTTAGGAGCACCACGCAAGATCTGTCGACCGTCTTTCTCCATTCCTCTATCTTTTGCCTTGGATAGAACCTCTTTCAATGGCAGGCCTGTCCATTCTTTTATATTATCTTTTAATAGCTTTCTCTGTCTGCCTCTTCTCCTTTTTTTCCTGGTACTGTTCCCCGAAGGAAGGTTTCTGCGAGTCCCGAAAATCATAGTTTGCTTAAAAAATTAAAATATTTCGGCATTAATGGTCCATTGCATCAGTGGATTAAAGATTTTCTGATAGGGAGAGAACAAACTGTAATAATAAATGGCTCTAAATCAACACCAATAACAGTAAACTCAGGTGTACCTCAAGGAACAGTCTTGGGTCCACTGCTATTTTTAATTTACATAAATGATTTACCAAATTGCATTAGTTCAGGAACAAAAGTCAGATTATTTGCAGACGATTGCATAATATATAGAACAATAAAAACAACACAAGACACAGATATTTTACAAAGAGAATTAGATGAATTACAGAAATGGGAATCAAATTGGAGCATGTCTTTCCACCCAGAAAAATGTCAGTTGTTAAGAGTAACAAAAAAACTAAAACAAATTAATTCCACTTATCTTATTCATGGCAGACCAGAAACACAGACGAAAAACGCAAAATACCTAGGTGTTATTATAAATGAAAAACTGTCATGGAATCCACATATTGATGAAACTATAAAAAAATCAAACAAAGCATTAGGATTTATTAAAAGAAATTTCTATAAATCAAATAAGAACATAAAACTAAAATGTTATTTAACCTTGGTTAGGCCAATAATAGAATATGCATCCTCCGTTTGGGACCCCTCAACTCAATAAAACATTAACAGACACAAAATAGAGCAGTGAGATTCATAACAAACGAATATTCACATTTGACTAGAGTAACACCTTTAGTAAAATCACTAAATTTAGAAAGCCTTCAGGACAGAAGACTCAAAAGTAAAGTAGCAATTATACATAAAACACTGAACCATAATCTTCAAATACAAAAACAAAATTTAATAAAATACTCTGAAAAACACAAATATAAAGGCAAATTCCTCGTCCCATATGCTAGGACAAATTTGTACAAATACTCCTTCTTCCCTAGTGCTATTAGAGCATGGAATGGGTTGCCTGAGCTAGCCAGGAAAACCAGTGACTTGGCAGAATTAAAGTCATTGGTTAATATGCATGACTAAATGCATGACGCGTAGGACGTAATCATCTTCTTTTTTGAAGTAACGTCTGTATTATATAAGATAAGATCTTGTAATACGGCCATGGAGCTTTAGTTTACATTTTTTTACACTAGTTATCACGTCATCGTGGGGTCCAATCGCTGTAGTAACCCTACCTACACTTTTTCACTTCATTGGCGCATGGGCCTACTAGCTAGTTACTCCAATAGTTAGGGAACATTCAGGCCTCGCGGAACACATTTTAGGAAACTCTGATTTAATTTAACTGACTACCAACCTGTTCCATAACCTGTCCACTAATTCACGTTGGATGGACATCTCTTAGCCAATAAAACGAAATAACCCAAATATTTTTGGGAAATCAGAGCGAAGTAATTAAAGTAATGATATCCTTCTACTAGTCACGTGATGACATTTTTGTTCTATAATTGTTTCTTTAACTTTGAATAGTGTCTCATGAGAGTGAAGAGTAGAACTGAAACTATTTTCTTTTCTGAGAGAAGTCGTTACAATAGTAGCTCTCGTGGGCGCATTGGTTTCTAAACTTTCACTACTCTAACAAATCAAATTCGACTTTGATTACAATAAAGAAACAGAAAATATAGAATCTCGAGCTTAAATCTCAAGAAACAAAACCTATCTTGAAATACTAGCCGAAAAAAATAATAATTTGTTTCCTAACCTTCTCGGACTCATTTCTTGTTTTTGACATCTGGACTTAAATAATAGACAAGCATAATTTACCGCTCCCCCCCCCCCCCCCGCGTTATAAGAAAAAAATCAAATTTGATGACAGGGCACAATACAATGTCCAGATTTTTTTGTTCAGACCTGAATAAAATGAACAAACAGACAAACAAACAGACAAATGAACACTCTGAAATTGTGAGTGATCAGAAAATTTTACTCTAAAAAAAATCCATTTCAAGGTTGTTTGACATGGTCTTTAAGGACGTTTTCAAATGATCTAATGTCTCACTGTATATCTTCCTCTCTCTTACAATTCTGTCAAAAGAAATAAATGAAAACAATTTTGGTAACGAAAGTAAACTTCTTGATTGGTGCAGTTGATCTCCCATCTCTATCTGCAGTCTATGATGTCATAATGTCCAAATAGTCAACTGCCTTTGACACGAAGACATAAAACAAATAGTCGACTTTTTATTAGAATAGACATAAAACAAATAGTCGACTTTTTATTAGAATAGACATAAAACAAAGCGATTTGACAGAAGCCAAGAGGCTTTAAAGAAAACATCACTAGTCATTGGTATAAACAGACACAGGTCAAATTATTTTTTTTTATTTAAAAAGGGAGACAGATCCTCCTATATGAAGCTGGTGTTTCGTAAGAGCGAAACAAATGAAATAAAAAAAAAAAAAAGCGGAACATTTTCTACCCCTCCCAAATTCTCCCTCCCCAACCAAAAAAATAATCTTTTGTTTGGCGTGTATGTATACATCTACTCAAAATCTGGACTTAGAAGACGGTTCACAAAATGTTCCTGAACGTCTAATAACTTATTAAACTCCTTCAATGACTTGGGCCTACAGGCAGAAATAGTCTGTTCAAGATTTAAATTACATTATTTTTTTTTTTGTATACTAATTAATTGTCAAACTAGAGTATATCCAGTGTGGCTATATAGCTAGCAATTCTTTGATATACATCAACTGTCAAATTTCTATGAAATCGTTAGAGCCGTTTTTGATAACAGCGTCCACCAACCCACCCACCAAGAGCCTATGAATTTGCAAGCTGAAAAAAGGATTTGTAATAAAAGCACTTAGTTAACTTTCTATGAAACAAAGCAAACATATACCTAGGTGGACACACTTCAACATCAGAAAACAAAACAACAAAAACAATTCTTTTCATTTGGACAGAAAGATAAGCTTTAGACATGCGAACGGAAACAATTTCAGTCGATGCGTTCATTGCTGGGGGCGCTGTAACATACAGTGTCATCCTTCACATTTCTGTCACGCACCCGGGGTCTCTTGTCTCAGACGTTAAAGTAAACCAGTTTCACCTACACCAGAAATCTGAGTGGATTTGTCTAACAGTATGTTGGCCAACGTGTACATAGTCCTTATGAGACTAGATAGAAGTGTACATAGTCCTTATGAGACTAGATAGAAGTGTACATAGTCCTTATGAGACTAGATAGAAGTGTACATAGTCCTTATGAGACTAGATAGAAGTGTACATAGTCCTTATGAGACTAGATAGAAGTGTACATAGCCACTGAGTCTAAAAAGAAGTGTACATAGCCACTGAGTCTAAATAGAAGTGTACATAGCCACTGAGTCTAAATAGAAGTGTACATAGCCACTGAGTCTAAATGGAAGTGTACATAGCCACTGAGTCTAAATGGAAGTGTACATAGCCACTGAGTCTAAATAGAAGTGTACATAGCCACTGAGTCTAAATAGAAGTGTACATAGCCACTGAGCCTAAATAGAAGTGTACATAGTCCGTATGAGACTAAATAGAAGTGTACATAGCCACTGAGTCTATATAGAAGTGGACATATTACACTGAGACTAAATAGAAGTGTACATATTATACTGAGTCTAAATAGAAGTGTACATAGCCACTGAGTCTAAATAGAAGTGTACATAGTCCGTATGAGACTAAATATAAGTGTACATAGCCACTGAGTCTATATAGAAGTGGACATATTCCACTGAGACTAAATAGAAGTGTACATATTCCACTGAGTCTAAATAGAAGTGTACATAGCCACTGAGACTAAATAGAAGTGTACATAGCCACTGAGACTAAATAGAAGTGTACATAGCCACTGAGTCTAAATAGAAGTGGACAAATTCCACTGAGTCTAAATAGTAGTGTACATATTCCACTGAGTCTAAATAGAAGTGGACATATTCCACTGAGTCTAAATAGAAGTGTACATAGCCACTGAGACTAAATAGAAGTGGACATATTCCACTGAGTCTAAATAGAAGTGTACATAGCAACTGAGACTAAATAGAAGTGTACATAGCCACTGAGACTAAATAGAAGTGTACATATTCCACTGAGTCTAAATAGAAGTGGACATATTCCACTGAGTCTAAATAGAAGTGTACATAGCCACTGAGACTAAATAGAAGTGTACATAGCCACTGAGACTAAATAGAAGTGCACATATTCCACTGAGACTAAATAGAAGTGGACATATTCCACTGAGTCTAAATAGAACTGGACATAGCCACTGAGTCTAAATAGAAGTGGACATATTCCACTGAGTCTAAATAGAACTGGACATATTCCACTGAGTCTAAATAGAAGTGGACATGTTACACTGAGACTAAATAGAAGTGTACATAGCCACTGAGACTAAATAGAAGTGGACATATTCCACTGAGTCTAAATAGAAGTGTACATTGCCACTGAGACTAAATAGAAGTGGACTTATTCCACTGAGTCTAAATAGAAGTGGACATAGCCACTGATTCTAAATAGAAGTGGACATAGCCACTGAGTCTAAATAGAACTGGACATATTCCACTGAGTCTAAATAGAAGTGGACATGTTACACTGAGACTAAATAGAAGTGTACATATTCCACTGAGTCTAAATAGAAGTGTACATATTCCACTGAGTGTACATAGACTGTACGTAGCACACTTAATATAAAAAGAATAGAAGTCGAAAAAGCCAACTGATTGTAAATATAACTGCAAATAGCCAACTGATTGTAAATATATCCGCAAATAGCCAACTGATTGTAAATATACTCGCAAATAGCCCACTGATTGTAAATATAACTTCAAATAACCCAATGATTGTAAATATTCCTGTAAATAGCCCACTGAATGTTCACAAACATGGTTTATCACCCATTGAGCGTAAATAGAAGTGTACATTACTTAAAGTGTGTTTACAAATATGTACATGTAAATACAAGTCTATTAACAGACATTAAAATAGCCAACAACAAGATGTATCATACATGTATACTTCTTTTTATTAGATTTTATTTCATTTTAAAGCTTTACCAAAAATCGGTATGCATGATTGTGAATGTAGTGACAACAAATTTAAGCTTAATTTATTAATAAATATAAATGTTGGACGAATCTTAAATACTGAAAAAAAAAATCATTTATAAAAATTTATAAAGGTTCCGATTGCACATATTATGCAAATGTCACGCCAGACAGACAGACAAATCTCAGACAGATTACTTATGAAGTAGCGCGAAATGGACCAATAAGTAATGTAACTCTTCTGCTCAATCATAACTACTAAATAGTAACTATGTACTTAAGGTGATCGTCATAACATTAATACAACCACGAGTTGTAGACTATATGAAAGAATTGAGATCACCTAAGCATTGTTTGCTACTGATAACATAATGCAAAGAAAGGAATCAAATTGAACTGAGACAAACCCGGTGCCATCATCTTTCTCACTACAAAATTGAATTGATCCTGGAAAAGAGCAGGAAGTTATTCAATTCGGACAACTCAAGGACATCTTAGAAAAACATTTGCCATTTTTTTATGTCCTCCAACTCAGACGTTTAATATAGTAATGGAAAAATTGTAAACGTTTGTACTCAAGGTCACAGCTGTTGACCTTTTCCGTTCTGCTACTTGATGATGAGGTGGACATTCGGGAAATAAACGTTTCAAAACAAATAGTCAAAAAAAATAAAATTGAAGCTTTCATTTTGTTATACTGCAAGGATTTTATTATACAGATGGAAAGGTTACCAAGTACCAAAATCTACGATTTTTACAATAACTATTTTTAAAAACCTACCACCCCTGAAGTTTGTCATTTAAAAGTGGTGTATTTAAAATAAAAATCTGCTTGCATATTTAATTTTTAAAATTAATTGGTTCTCTTTCGTAAAAAAAAAAAAAAAAAGTAGCCGTTGCATCAGAACTTAAAAGGTCTAAAATATGATTATGTCCGATTTTTATTTTGTTTTCTAGTTTCTGAGATCTAAACGGGACGGACGGACAGACAACACAAAACCAATAGCGCCTACCCCCTTTCTCTATCCGAAAAACATTAGAGAGCCTTTTAAATCTTTAGAAAAAGAGCTGAAAAGCGGAAGAATATTGTATTTTTCTATGGACTATTTCCTATGGCTTAGGATGGTGGGATACTAGGGGAAACAGGTAATCGAATTCTCGGGCAATAAGTAAATGCTTGAAAAGTGTAGCCAAAAAGGGTATTGTTGAAATGTGGGCACTTTTTTTAAAAGGGCAAAAAAAAAAAAAAAAAAACACAACAGAGAGGGAGGCTACGGCCAAAGTATTATGAGTTGCAGAATGTAATTTGAAAAAAAAAAACGTTGTAGCAACGGCCAAAGCCATGAATATCATATCAAATATATTGAATAAGAATTGAAAAGCAGAAGAATGATAAAATAGTGTAAATAAAATATTTGTTGGGGCGGAGAGTTTAGGGGAGGGGAGGAGTAGTGATACTCGACTTTAGTGTCCTGTCACAGTCAATGTAACCTAATATACTCGACTTTAGTGTCCTGTCACAGTCAATGTAACCTAATATACTCGAATTTAGGGGCCTGTCACAGTCAATGTAACCTAATATACTCGACTTTAGTGTCCTGTCACAGTCAATGTAACCTAATATACTCGAATTTAGGGGCCTGTCACAGTCAATGGAACCTAATATACTCGACTTTAGTGTCCTGTCACAGTCAATGTAACCTAATATACTCGACTTTAGGGGCCTGTCACAGTCAATGTAACCTAATATACTCGACTTTAGTGTCCTGTCACAGTCAATGTAACCTAATATACTCGAATTTAGGGGCCTGTCACAGTCAATGTAACTTAATATACTCGACTTTAGTGTCCTGTCACAGTCAATGTAACCTAATATACTCGAATTTAGGGGCCTGTCACTGTCAATGTAACATAATATACTCGAATTTAGGGGCCTGTCACAGTCAATGTAACATAATATACTCGAATTTAGGGGCCTATCACAGTCAATGTAACATAGTATACTCGAATTTATTGGCCTGTCATAGTCAATGTAACATAATACACTAGAATTTAGGGGCCTGTCACAGTCAATGTAACCTAATATACTCGAATTTAGGGGCCTGTCACAGTCAATGTAACCTAATATACTCGACTTTAGTGTCCTGTCACAGTCAATGTAACCTAATATACTCGAATTTAGGGGCCTGTCACAGTCAATGTAACCTAATATACTCGACTTTAGTGTCCTGTCACAGTCAATGTAACCTAATATACTCGACTTTAGTGTCCTGTCACAGTCAATGTAACCTAATATACTCGACTTTAGTGTCCTGTCACAGTCAATGTAACCTAATATACTCGAATTTAGGGGCCTGTCACAGTCAATGTAACCTAATATACTCGACTTTAGTGTCCTGTCACAGTCAATGTAACCTAATATACTCGAATTTAGGGGCCTGTCACAGTCAATGTAACCTAATATACTCGA
Source organism: Biomphalaria sudanica (assembly GCA_036873155.1). Taxonomy (NCBI): domain Eukaryota; kingdom Metazoa; phylum Mollusca; class Gastropoda; family Planorbidae; genus Biomphalaria; species Biomphalaria sudanica. The sequence continues at coordinate 728,882 of JAZGLO010002262.1, read as the reverse complement.
ATTTAGGGGCCTGTCACTGTCAATGTAACATAATATACTCGAATTTAGGGGCCTGTCACAGTCAATGTAACATAATATACTCGAATTTAGGGGCCTATCACAGTCAATGTAACATAGTATACTCGAATTTATTGGCCTGTCATAGTCAATGTAACATAATACACTAGAATTTAGGGGCCTGTCACAGTCAATTTAACATAGTATACTCGAATTTAGGGGCCTGTCACAGTCAATGTAACCTAATATACTCGAATTTAGTGTCCTGTCACAGTCAATGTAACATAATATACTTGAATTCGCTTGCAAAAGAATATATTGGGGAGAATACATTTATATTTTTTATTGTTAGGCTCTACAAGTAAGAAAAATATACACTATTTGTCTGGGTATAACTCAACGGGCGGAGTGTAATGCTAGTATACTGTATAGTGATGTAAAATAAAGTTTTTCATCCCTTTATATGACTGAGCAAAAGAGTGCAAAGGGTCTTACTGAATGTGTGTGTGTGTCTGTCATGTGATGTTATTGTCCATACCAAAGATTTGTTCGAAGAAGACATTGGGCTATTTTGATCGGTTCCCGCAATGGAAAAACCGCTATTAGTGTTTCCCCGTTTAGATCACAGATACTAGAAAATATATTGAAAATTTGAATAAAATCTTGCAAAGTTCTCGTGCAACGGCTACTTTTTTGTTTTCTGAAATCGAATCGTTTAATTTTAAAATTAAATATGTAAGCATTTGTTTTTTTTTCATAAAAAATAGACGACTTTTGAAAAAGAAAAACTTCAGGGGAGGTAAGTTACTACGATAGGCTGCTAGGAGGAGATCTGGACATTAGCAGAACTAGTTTTTGTAAGTTACTTGAGTAAAGGCAGCACGAACCTACTCGTATAAACCCCCCTTCCCCCATTGGTCCACACACACACAAAATCGAAAAAAAAAACAAAAACAAAACTTGGTGCATGAATGTTGCGCGAAGCAAAAGCAAAATTGGAAAACAAAAATCCAACGCTCCAAATTTATCATTGTAGAAATAGATCTGGTAGAGTCGTAGAAATTAATTTTGTGAGGACCAAAGCTAACGACATAGTGATTCAAACCCCCAGTCGGTTTGCCTTTTACGTGAACAGAATTCTTGGAAATCGCTCTTCTGATTTGTTTTTTGGTTTGTTCTCAAGTGAAAAACAACGCCAAATGATTGTAAAAAAAAACTGTATTACTTTAGTTTAGAGTTTAGACAATCAAATTAAACCATGATTTGAATATTCCTTCTTCATGGGTAAATCTGAATGTGTGTGATAACACAAACTTTTTTGTCGTATTCTTTAAACTCTATATGTGTATCAATATTGCCACCTTATTGACATTAGATCATATAATTGCCATCACATCATATAATAATTGAAATCACATCATATAATTGAAATCACATGATATAGTTGACATCACACGATATAATTGAAATCACATTATATAGTTGACATCACATGATATAATTGAAATCACATGATATAGTTGACATTACATGATGTAGTTGACCTCACATGATATAATTGACATCACATGATATAATTAACCTCAAATGATATAATTAACCTCACATGATATAATTAACCTCACATGATATAATTGACCTCACATGATATAATTGACATCAAATCATTTATGATTGAAAGGGAGACAAATGTGTGCATCACTCAAACCCGTGAAGGCTAAACTAGATCTTTGTGACAAGCATTCCTAGAACCCAACAGAGACAAAACATGCTACAATTAAATGTCCATGCAACGATAAAAGAAATAAGGTAAATTAGCACCCAAAGAGGGAGAGGGGAGAGGAGGGGTGGAAATAAACCCACGTGACCTTGACCAGGCCAGGCCTGTGGAATGTTTTCCCGCCAAAATGACATGAAATAGGCGCACTAATGTTCTATGATTGTCAATCTACTATTGACAAAGTGGTCCACATTTCGGGCAACCCAAGATCAGCTCGGGTTTTTCCTCAGCTGTCATTCTGTGTTTTTATTTTCTGTCACGCGATTCTGTATTTTGTATTTCGTTACATTTCTTGTCCAAATGTTTCCAATGTATTTAGTCCAAATGGCGTGTATTCAATATCAGACGAAGTTGTTGTTGTTGTTGTCGCTCTAGTGTTTTAAAACTCTTACCAATAACTTTGATAGTCAACCAGAGACGTAGCTAGGGTATAGGATGACCTGTACGGCAACTTCTTATGACATCCGCCAGATATGCAATGGAAATAAGACTGCAGGATTTTTTGTTTCAAAAAAAAATATTATGTATTGTTTAAGTATTGCTAATACGCACAAAAATCTATTAGACATAAAGGTATAACAAAGTTATCTATTTTTACAAACAAAAGTATCAAGAGTTTTTATCGAAATGTATTTTGTTCCGTCAGCTATTGTTCAACGGACAAAATTGCCAAACTATTCATTCTAGTAATTCTTGAGTCTCTAGAAACTTTGCTCGCATTTAGTTACTTCCCTTGTCAGAACTATGCGAACCAAGTTGACGGTATTTAGGACTGAATCATCGAAACAATTTCTATTTTATATAAAACACGAGCTCAGCAGGTCCGATTCGAACGTTCGGGGGCTTTGTAACCTTGTTTTGTTTTGTTTTTTCATTTTATTCAGTTGAAAGCATCTTTCGCTACTGACGAAATTTGTTTTTCTCCGAGTCGATGTAGATAGCAGCGCAATCGAAATGTAATAGTATGCATCTGCCACATCACAAAGTTTTGTCTTCAACAATTCGTTCTAATAGAAAAATAAATTCTCTTCGAATCTCTTTCTTGTGTGTCAAAGTGTCATATAGAATCTACATATTTTTCTCCTGATGCTTAATACTTGTAGTTCTGCTCTAATTCCAAGATCTGTGCACACGTTTTCGATAGAGGGAATACTTGCTTCAGCGATGTCCTAACCACTAGTAGTTAAAAATGTCTTTAAAAAACTTTAAAGCTTTCAGTCTAACTAAATTCGCAGTCTGGAGTTAACAATCCTTGTTTACAAAAATTATATATCAACTCACTCGGTCTGTCTGTCTGTCTGGTAAAAAGTTTGTTCACGTTATTTCTCCGACACCCAATCTCGGATCAAGCTGAAATTTTGCACAATTTTTCTTTGACTTGACAAAACAAGAATACAGATACCCCCCCCCCCTTCTTTCTTCCACCCCCTTTTTCCAACTGGTCCAGACAAGTGATAGAATCAAAGCATAGTGATACAAGTGATAGAATCAAAGCATAGTGATACAAGTGATAGAATCAAAGCATAGTGATACAAGTGATAGAATCAAAGCATAGTGATACAAGTGATAGAATCAAAGCATAGTGATACAAGTGATAGAATCAAAGCATAGTGATACAAGTGATAGAATCAAAGCATAGTGATACAAGTGATAGAATCAAAGCATAGTGATACAAGTGATAGAATCAAAGCATAGTGATACAAGTGATAGAATCAAAGCATAGTGATACAAGTGATAGAATCAAAGCATAGTGATACAAGTGATAGAATCAAAGCATAGTGATACAAGTGATAGAATCAAAGCATAGTGATACAAGTGATAGAATCAAAGCATAGTGATACAAGTGATAGAATCAAAGCATAGTGATACAAGTGATAGAATCAAAGCATAGTGATACAAGTGATAGAATCAAAGCATAGTGATACAAGTGATAGAATCAAAGCATAGTGATACAAGTGATAGAATCAAAGCATAGTGATACAAGTGATAGAATCAAAGCATAGTGATACAAGTGATAGAATCAAAGCATAGTGATACAAGTGATAGAATCAAAGCATAGTGATACAAGTGATAGAATCAAAGCATAGTGATACAAGTGATAGAATCAAAGCATAGTGATACAAGTGATAGAATCAAAGCATAGTGATACAAGTGATAGAATCAAAGCATAGTGATACAAGTGATAGAATCAAAGCATAGTGATACAAGTGATAGAATCAAAGCATAGTGATACAAGTGATAGAATCAAAGCATAGTGATACAAGTGATAGAATCAAAGCATAGTGATACAAGTGATAGAATCAAAGCATAGTGATACAAGTGATAGAATCAAAGCATAGTGATACAAGTGATAGAATCAAAGCATAGTGATACAAGTGATAGAATCAAAGCATAGTGATACAAGTGATAGAATCAAAGCATAGTGATACAAGTGATAGAATCAAAGCATAGTGATACAAGTGATAGAATCAAAGCATAGTGATACAAGTGATAGAATCAAAGCATAGTGATACAAGTGATAGAATCAAAGCATAGTGATACAAGTGATAGAATCAAAGCATAGTGATACAAGTGATAGAATCAAAGCATAGTGATACAAGTGATAGAATCAAAGCATAGTGATACAAGTGATAGAATCAAAGCATAGTGATACAAGTGATAGAATCAAAGCATAGTGATACAAGTGATAGAATCAAAGCATAGTGATACAAGTGATAGAATCAAAGCATAGTGATACAAGTGATAGAATCAAAGCATAGTGATACAAGTGATAGAATCAAAGCATAGTGATACAAGTGATAGAATCAAAGCATAGTGATACAAGTGATAGGATCAAAGCATAGTGATACAAGTGATAGGATCAAAGCATAGTGATACAAGTGATAGAATCAAAGCATAGTGATACAAGTGATAGAATCAAAGCATAGTGATACAAGTGATAGAATCAAAGCATAGTGATACAAGTGATAGAATCAAAGCATAGTGATACAAGTGATAGAATCAAAGCATAGTGATACAAGTGATAGAATCAAAGCATAGTGATACAAGTGATAGAATCAAAGCATAGTGATACAAGTGATAGGATCAAAGCATAGTGATACAAGTGATAGAATCAAAGCATAGTGATACAAGTGATAGAATCAAAGCATAGTGATACAAGTGATAGAATCAAAGCATAGTGATACAAGTGATAGAATCAAAGCATAGTGATACAAGTGATAGGATCAAAGCATAGTGATACAAGTGATAGGATCAAAGCATAGTGATACAAGTGATAGGATCAAAGCATAGTGATACAAGTGATAGGATCAAAGCATAGTGATACAAGTGATAGAATCAAAGCATAGTGATACAAGTGATAGAATCAAAGCATAGTGATACAAGTGATAGAATCAAAGCATAGTGATACAAGTGATAGAATCAAAGCATAGTGATACAAGTGATAGAATCAAAGCATAGTGATACAAGTGATAGAATCAAAGCATAGTGATACAAGTGATAGAATCAAAGCATAGTGATACAAGTGATAGAATCAAAGCATAGTGATACAAGTGATAGAATCAAAGCATAGTGATACAAGTGATAGAATCAAAGCATAGTGATATTGTAATGAGAAAACTAAAAGCATGAATTAGTGCTAAATAAAAATTATTGGTCAAAATATTTCCAATCGCACAGATTTATTAATGGTAGACTAGGTCTATTACAAATTTAATTACACGACTGATCCAAACTAATGGATACAAGAACAAGTCATCTAAGCTTAGTTTTCAAAAAGAGTATTTCTTCGGTTTTTCTTTTTTTGAAGCTATACTTGCTAGTCGTTTATTTCTCGACTTATGGCTTTCGCCAGAAGAATCAAACCTTTGAAAGCTTCGTTGTCTTGACATTTGCTGATTCTGGATGTCTATAGATTTCTTTGAATGGACTCTCCATATGCTGAACTGTTTCAGATCCTTGAGTTCAACATTCAAGCGTAATCTTTAATGTCTTCAGGCCTTTGTCGCCGAGTCTAGAGTAGATTATCCTGAAAGGCTCAAGGGAATAGGAAATTAATACATCTTGGGTGAGGTTTGATGTCCCTCATAACTCGATGTCCTGTGCGGCCCGCACTACCCGCACGTAAATAGCGAAACCGCTGTTTTCATCATCATTAACTCTAATAATAAGGCTAGTCTTCGAGTCCGAAGATTAGTGAGGAATGCAGTATTTCCCGTGGCTGCGCAGTCCCAGCTGTGACATACATATTTTGCCACATCCAGTGCAAGCATAACAATTGTCCGCAGGTGGTCGATTTAGATTTTCTTTTCATTAACTCTAAAAACTCATCATTAACTCCGAAAATTCATTTTAACTCTTATAGTCATCATTAACTCTAGTAATTCATCATCAATAGGTAAATGTAAATTGTCAGACACCTACTACACTGTTCTCTTTTCAGTTTAAGTCACTGAACTATGTATTTTGATGTTATACTCCAGTCTGCTTTTTTTTTGTCATTGTCCTTGACACTGATTTTTAAATTAATTGAAAATATAAATTGGAATAGTCTTCCACACCATATCCTATTCTTAACGTCCCACCCTCATTCAGTCACTGCTGTTTGAGGAGATGATGCAATAAAGATGATTGATTGATTGATTGCCTTCACTGAGTAAAAATAACGAAAAAATATATTCTTTTTATTTTACTACTATACAGATACTTGGGTTAAAACAGAAAGTCATCAAAAAAATTCTTTTTTTTTGTCCATCTCATGTTTAATGTATTCAATATAATTGTAAATTCTTAATTTCAACCCAGACCTTAAGTCGTTTACAGTGAGACGGGAAAAGACAGGGTCATGAATAACGAAAAAAAAACAACCCAACAAGTTTTCATTTCACCGCCATCTGAAGACTCTACACAAGTCTAAGAGAAATTGAACATGACGTCATTTTGATCCATCTCTCTCACGTGAACCCAGATCTTGTGTAGACCGCATAGTCTTCTGATCAAGTTTGCTATTTCAAGGCATGTAAATTTCACGTTGGAAATAGCAACACTTTCTGACTTGCATTTCTAGAGCCTCAGACAGGCCGCCACATCCTGAACTAGTTTCTACTTGACTGAGAAAACAAACAGACACAATCTCATCATCTTCAACAAAATAATCACGTCATTCCGCTAGCTGGACGTCGGTGCTCTTCACCCAATCTACAACCACCCCAACCCTCTCATAAGGTTCTCGAAGCCAAGTAATGACTGTGGTCAGCTAAGATTTTTAGAAGGTCAGCGCCTTATGGGTTTCTGTTTGGCTTTTTTTTTTCATTCCTCTGATGAGAATTTGACATATTCAGTGCTACTTTGAAAAGAATTTTTTTTTAAGTTGAGAATTATTTTACAAAAAAATACAATGATTTGGTTACATTTGGTGACTTTCAACTCGTATGAGTTGAGTGTGACCTAGTGTCTTAAGTGCTCAGGGTGACTTTATGGCAAAAAAATGAGTGCAAATCTATGATTTAGACTGGGTGGGGGAGACATAAGGAATTCGTTTTTATGTTGAAAGTATGATACAAGGTTAGTAACTGAGTGTAAAAATCCCATGATTAGGAATCTCTCTATATGTATTTGTCAATGTAAAATGAAACAGCAGTTGCAATAGCTGCCATGTTTGATATGAGCTTCTGACTGTCATCAAGATGTTGACACTTTTCCCACTACCTCCCTCTGCCGTCCTCTATTAGTTTCTGACATTTAAATGAAAATCAGTGTCAATGACAATGACATAAAAAAAGCAAACTGGAGCATAACATTCAGAATATATAGTTCAGTGACTGAAAGAGAAGAGAGAACAGTGTAGTAGGTGTCTAACAATTTACACGTTAATCTCAATGGCAAAGAGGTGTTCAGATAACCAATAGGCTAGCATAAATGTGGCGATAACTATAACTATGGTCCTTTCACAAATGTGGCAAAGAGGCGTTTAGCTAACAATGGTCTATCATAAATGTGGCCAGGGAAGTTCAGATAACTATGGTCCTTTCACAAATGTGGCAAAAAGGCGTTCAGCTAACAATGGTCTATCATAAATGTGGCCAAGAGAAGTTCAGATAACTATGGTCCTTTCACAAATGTGGCAAAGAGGCGTTTAGCTAACAATGGTCTATCATAAATGTGGCGAAGAGGAGTTCAGATAACTATGGTCTATCATAAATGTGGCAAAGAGGCGTTCAGCTAACAATGGTCTATCATAAATGTGGCGACGAGGCTGTCAGATAACCAATGGTCTGTCCTAAATTCTGTCGAGAAAGAGCGATGATACGCCTCTAAGTTCAACTCGTTTCTAGCCAGATACGACGTACTGGTCAGCGTGACGGTAATATTAAAGTTCTGCTTCTTCTGGGCCCTTGGGCCTAATGAATCGGCGAACAATGTTGGAATCCCCGGTTGTGTTCTGTGGGTCAAGGTCAAATGGAACTAATCAATCATGGACGGCCTAACAAGTTTCATTGGAAGAGGTTGGCCAGAGAGAGAAAAGGGAGGTAATCTGTGCACATTTTGGCTAAGAATAAAGTTGTAATTAGAAAATGGTAGTGTAACTGAACAGATTGTGTTCCCCATCATTAGTTGTGGACAAGGGAAGATAATATTCGTTTACAATCTTCTCTAAAACCTAATACCCAACCAGAGGCGTAGGGAGCAAAACGTGCGCCCGGGGCAAGGTACTTTATAGGCGCCTCACCCCTTTTTTTCATGACCATCTGAAAGAAATAAAGGCTAATGAATAAAAGGTATTAATTAATAATATTACACATATAACAAATAAGTGTAATCTATAAGAAATGATGCAATGACAACAATAGTTTGACTTCTACAAAAATAACTCTTTGATTTGACATGCTAAAAAGAGCTCTGGATACTCCATCATGCTTCTAAGTTTTTGAAAACGATTTTTCTCAAATTCAATTAAGAGTCGGTAGTAAAAATGTGTTGCAACTAATATCCTGCATAAATCTTGTGATTATACAAAATCTTTCTCTAATAGCTGTAAAAAAGAGATGTAAAAACTGAAGTTTGTAGAGGCCTAGAAATGTTAAAATTCTAGTATTGGAGCATTACGTTCGTAATATCTTTATCGACATGTGGAGTGCCTGATTCTTAGTCTAAAAAGGGTCAACTCTGAAGAAAATTAACTGTTCTGACTGAGTGTCTCTAAAATCTGAGTCTTCTTTAAAAGTAAAAGATCTTTATGATAAGATCTTTTGGCAGACGTTTCTCACAAAAACAAAAACAAACAAAAAACAGCATAAAAGGTCCTAATTAGTAGACGGAACGACTTCACTTAATGTTGTAATTTTTAAGCATTGATAAATGATAATAATATCATTTTTACTTGACTAATATTCAAATCTGGATTATAACTACTTCAGTTATTTGGCGCCCCACAATTTGAGAAACTCTGGCCTCAGAATTTGAACTACTTAATAGTTAATTATATATATATATATATCGGTATTTACATTTCTGTTTAGTGTTTAGTTTTTAAAAATTGTAAAAGTATTCCGTATTGGAATATTATTATTCTGTTTTGCATTATTGATCATCAGTATTTTTAATGCAGCGTTTCTCAAACTTTGGGTTCTCCCCCGGGGGTGGGGTGGCGAGTACCTCTAATTGGCCGGGGAGGGGCGCAACTTCCTGGCAAAAAGGGGTGTTATAGAATGTGTGCGTTTCCTAGGCGGCGGTAAGAAGAGGTTAAGCGATTGATTGGTTGGTTATGCATTAAGAATGATGAAATTAGCATAATGCGAATGTGAATCGGCAGACAATCTTAAGACATGAAAGAGAAAAGATTTTTTGTAGCGAGCTAGATTTCGTTTAAATATCATTACATTTTATTAATATTACATCTCTATCTCAAGTTAAATATGTGAATATTGTAATAACAGTTAGGCAGGCTATATTGAGTTTATGTTCACAAAAGAAGTTGCTTCAAGTTATTTAAAATTTATTTAGTAAATAATATAAAACGTCTTTATTGGCGCAATTGTACTAGCTGTTTGTAGCGACAAACAAACAACCAACTAATAACAAGGAGAGGGACGTCGAAAACATTTAATTTCAGTGAAACTTATCTGAATATTAGTAAAACTACATGTTTAAAAATTAAAATATATTAAGTAGGAGATGTCGTTTTATCTTCTAATAAGAGCTTGTTAAAAGTAGACTGCTTTTTGCGAGGTGCCTATTTTACAATATGAGTGAAAACGATTTGAAGAAAACATTTTAAAACGTCTCCGCTGGTGTGATTCTTCTGGATTTTTTGTTTCAAAATAATAGCATTTCTTCCGTCTATTGCACTTCATTATGGTGACGACTTTTGTGGGGAAAAAACATCCGCGACAGAGAAGTCTTACTTAACACTAAAGATATTTTTTAAAAAGATCACGTCCATTATAGACATACGTGCGCAATATGTAGGCCTACCTAGAATGTCTCTCGTTTAATACTATTGGCCAGGGCTGCCTCTTTATTATTAGATTTAATATGGCCCTCGACTTTTTTTTATTAGGATGAACAGTGCGTTTTAAGTGAAAACATCAATATTAGCCTTTTCGATTTATTAAGAGAAACAGGCCAGCAGACGCTTAGCGCCCGCCCGGAATTAAACCCCTTGCCGACTTGAGCGAAAACCTGCCACATCTTCAATTCTATCTCCATGAAGAAACTTTGACAACGCTTACAATTTATGTAGGCCACACTAGTTTGGGAAAAATATATGACCATTTTTTTGGTGAAATGTCATTACCTATATTTGGATTCTATACATAGTGTTATAAAATATAAATGAAAAAAACAACAACCTAAATATTGTGTTATAATTAATGCTAAGTTTCTTTTCCTTTTCATACATTCTTTTAAAATTGAAGACAAAACATCTAAGAGGGCACGGGGGTACGACAATGATGGGAATTGGAAAGAAAAAGGAATGGTCTACAAAAATAAATTTAAATCAAAGAGCGCTTTAATATCAGTCTTAATAATTTTTTTTTCTAAAAACAAAAAGAGGGGGCGGCATTTTTTAATTTCGCACGCAGGCAGCCACAACCCTCGCGATGGCCCTGTGTGATACTATTGTGTATATTTATACTCTCTATATATTATAAATATATGTATATCTGGGCTCTATTTAGTCTTATTTAGGGTGTAAAGTGTAGGCCCCTATAATGTGGATGTGTCAAAACTGCGCGCTATAAAAGTAGTTCGTTATTTTTCAAAACGAAGTTCGTATCAAAATTCTTTTTTAAAACATTTGAATCAGTATTCTATTTAATGAGTTAGTTAATAAATGGAAAATATATTTTATACTGATACATTGACACCTTTATCATTCTGACCTTAGATGCTAATTTTTTGTACCAATACGCGAATCTATGAATGAAGCTTGAGTTATTGATGAAGAAGTCTATGACCTTTTTAAAAAAAGTTACCTCCCCTGAAATTTTTCATTGAAAAGTAGTGTAATTTTTTGAAAAATTTGCTTGCATATATAATTTTAAAAATTAGATGGTTCACTTTCGGAAAAGAAAAAGTCGCCGTTGCATCAGAACTTTGAATGATCTAAAATATCATGATGTTCGATTTTCATTTTCTTTTCGAGTTTCTGAGATCTAAACGGGACGGACGGATGGACAGACGCACAGGCAGGCCACACAAAACTAATAGTGTCTTTTCCATTTCGGGGGCCGCTAAAAACAACACTTGATTGTTGATCTAGATGTAGCAAAACATTGTCTCTTAATTGTCTATGTAATTATTTTAGTGAACTCTTTTAGAACAGTTTGACTCATCTACTGTTCACTGAAGTATAATCTAGAATCAGATTTGTTATTAGTAAAAGATTTTTTTTTATTGAAAACCTGTTTATTTAGTAGATGCCAATTGAAATAGTGTCATAAACACAGCACATTGTATCCAACATCAAATATAACGCGTGTGGAAGTCTCATGTAGAATTAAAATAAACATAGCAATAATTTATAAAACAGATCAAGAAACGCATTAAGTATTTATGTCTATGTAAAAATGTTTGTTACTTAAATTAATTTTAAATAATTAAACATTTCCAGAAAACCATTTTTTTTTTTCGCAATATTGTGTTTGAGCAGAACATGACCAGACTGTAAAACAGACTTAACAATCAAATTTACTTCCAGACTCTCAACATGTCATAAGACCACACTACGACTACATTTTGAAAAACTTTTACGGTACAAAGACACGAAATAGATGCATGGGATATTCCTGATATAAAATCAGTTCTCATTTGGCTGCATTTTGTTTGTTATTGATGTAGATTTTGTTCAAAACCTTTGCTTCGTTAGCTTCCAATCATCCCAAGCACAACAGAAGACGAAGGCAAGTGGGATTCGAACCCTTTGCTATTGTCTCATCAATCCTAATCACATACCGCAAAATCTGTTAAATATTGATATATAGAACACAAGAAGCCATGCAACAAGATTATTTTAAAACAAGCGAGCCATATAGCTTGTCAAGACAATATAATGAATTTCTAACTTTCTTCTTTGAGACAAACATCTATAAAAAAAGCTAACAAGATCCTCGAAATAAAGAATCACCCTTTTTGTCAGGATATTGTGATTTTACCATCACAAAAAAGATACAAGACACCGATAGCAAAGACAAAAAGACACAAACACTCTTTTGTTCCCCTGGCAATCAAATCATTAAATAAGAACAATCTGGTATAAACTTTGTCACATGTAAATTATGAGTGAGTCTGGTTTGAATGTACACTTTGGTTTCTTATAGTTATAATGTTTTTTGTTTGGTGTAATGCACAAATTGTAAGACAAATTTCCATACGGACAATAAAGATTATTATTATTATTATTATTATTAAGGCACATTCCTCGTCCCATATGCTAGGACAAATTTGTACAAATACTCCTTCTTCCCTAGTGCTATTAGAGCATGGAATGGGTTGCCTGAGCTAGCCAGAAAAACCAGTGACTTGGCAGAATTTAAGTCATTGGTTAATATGCATGACTAAATGCATGACGCGTAGGACGTAATCATCTTCTTTTTTGAAGTAACGTCTGTATTATATAAGATAAGATTATATCAAGGGAAAAAAGTTAGTTCCCCTTTCAGACCTGTCGATCTATAAGGCAGTTTCTGAGCCCGATGGTTAACGAGGGAGTCATGTGATCAGCCTACGGCCTTTACTTTTCCAACTAAGGTCAGGTACCCATTGGAGCTGAGTGAGCTCAGGGACATATCGAAAATCCCAATATTCAAAATCCCAGTCTTCACAGAGATTCGAATCCTGGACCTCTCAGTTCGGAAGCCAAGCACTTTACCACTCAGCCGCCACGCCCAACAAGGCAGTATTAGAAAGGTCTATCTAGTTCCGTCTTGACGCCATAATACCATGACATCATAATAACATGACACCATAAATACAATGGCACCATAATACCATGACACCATAATAGAATGGCACCATAATACCATGACACCATAAATACCATGGCACCATAATACCATGACACCATAATAATGTTATCACACATTAAACCCCATCTCATACTCTTTTTGTTTTGTATGTTGTGTAGTTGGGCTCAAAATTTGCATATTGCCAACCCAAGAACGTCCGCGACATCGGATATGTAGCCTAAATGTGAATAAATAGTAGTGTGTGTGTGCGCGCGAGTGAGTGAGCTGTATTTCGGAGATATATGCTCGCGCACACACACACACTCCTGCGCATGAATTAAAGATTACTAACGATGGCCCATTTCTCCCTCGGACCCCAATACTCAACCTCAGACAATCCTCGAGTGACCTGAGGTCGCTTAGCTCCCCTTACTAGATAAAATGATAGTAGAGACAAGAAATTGGGAAGTCGCCTGTTAGCTCTTCTTTCCCGTGGATCTCATTAAAACTACAAATGTGGTGCCTTCTTCTTTTTTGTAAACCTTGGTTTGCTATAGATGTGTATATTACAGAGAGACAGACTTTAACTTTTTTTTGCCTAATTAAAAACAAAGCAAACAAGCAAAATATTTTTAAAATATTTATAAAAAAAAACAAAAAAACTAAGCTTATCTAGGGAAAGAGCTCCTCGTGTGCAGAATATCTCCTAACACCATAAGATTTGTTTCATTTTTTGATATAAAACAAACTAATCTGTTATTTTTTTATTGATTCATTTTTTTAACAACAATGAATTAAGGTGCAAAAAGTTTCAACTTGATCCTAGAATGAGAAGTGGGAGAAATAACGTGTTCAGAATTTGTACCAGACAGACAAACAGACAGACAGAGTTGATATTACATTTTACCTATCCCTTAGTTTTTTGGACCGTTGGGGCACCATGCAAGATTCGTCGACCTTCTTTCTGCATTCCTCTCTGTCTTTTGCCTTAGTTAGAACCTCTTTCAATGGCAGGCCCGTCCATCTTTGATGTTGATATAAAGTTTGTACAAACAAGTTTAAAAAAAGGATCTGGATAACTCTATGATAGCTCAAGGACTCAGCATTTTGTGATAACCCTTGATCCTGGTCAAAATGAAAGTCTGACACTCAAAATGACCACAAAGCTTTAAAACCTACGAGGAAACTCTCATACCCTGAAGTCCACATACGACCTTGAAACGGCGGAAGCTAGCCACTTGGCATTCATGACCTCAGTCGTACCAACCATCTGACCGCTGGCTAGATACTGTACTTAATGCTGACCACGAATGACGTTACCGGTGAGGAAGGAGAAAAAATCATTTGGACATTTTTTTTTCTTAAGTAAATATCTGAAGGTCAACTGTCTCTCGGCCTTCAGATAATACTTTGTAAGCGACTTAAATAAACGAAATCATCTCAACTTTCGATAATAAATCAGCACATTATGTAGAACTTTAGCTTTATCAGACCCAGATGAAACAGTTCTACTGTCTGCTACTTTTATCTAAGACAACACTTCCTTGGTAAAAACAGACGGACACAGATTGCTATCACAATGTACTTACTATGAAGACATTGACAGCTATTGTATGTATTGTTTTTTGTATTCATATTTTAGTGACTGACTTCCTGGTTGTCTAGTATTCAGAAACCTAAACACTGTTATAGTTTTATTATATTTTTAAAAAGTAGGTTGCTAGGAATACATTATGTTTTAGTCAATGAAATTTATCATTTGAATTGAAGTAGTAGAATTATCACTGGATAATTTCGGTATGCATATAAATCACTGGATAATTAGATTTTTTGTTTCATATCTCTCACCGATCAAATTAATTTGTGTTCATTATTTTCCCATTAAATTTTAAATTATTCTGATAAAATTCCGTTAATTTTTTTTTTTTTTTAAATGTCCTTTCATGACGCCCATGGGATTTAAACACATTAATTATAAGAATATATTTTTGATTTTTTTTTTGGCACATCGGCACAATTTAGGCCATCTCGTGCCGATAAACCCTCAAGGGTTATTTCCCCATTTATAGCTCCAGATCTAAATGGTATACATGTACTGCTAAGTTGTTAAAAATGATTAATGTTTATGTCTTGATTTCATGGCCATTTTAAATCATTTGCTTACATTCATCTTTTGAATGTCTTCTTCAGTTTAGAAATGAGTCAAGAGAAAGTTTTTTTCTGGAACATTGATTCTAGATGCTTCGTGTCTCCACTAAAAAGTGAATTAAAGCAGGGGAGATAGTTAAAAAGTAACATTTTATTTTGACTTCCGATTCTCTAGTGTTCGGCAACCTTCTTCTGTTAACTTGTTTGAGAATGTATATGTTACGGCCAAAACTTGAAATCGGCCAACTAACGATCTGGCCATTATCGCTTCACATTTATCGGCAAATGCGCGAAATGTCCGGCCAGATCATGAATTCTAATATCTTCGACTACGCCTGGTTGTTGAATTACATATTCCAGCGTTCAAAAAGAAATTAATGTATTACCACCGTGACACAGCCATTGTCTAACGTTAAGCATTTTATTTGAGATTTCTTTTTATTTTAAATTATTCTTGTGTTAAGGAATGGAGTGACCTGGGTAGTGGTTATCTAGATTTAGAATACCCAGATTAATTGGAAAGTAGCGAATGATACAAGCCTCGATTTAAAGTCACTTTCAGTTCATAGCAATCTCTTTATATATTTTAAAATTAATTTTGAGAAAGAAACTTTTACAGGGTCTTAACTCGCATGAGTGTTGGTAGCAGTAAATATGTTGTTTTCCATGGCTTTTCGTCCTTGGGGGCTTACAACTGAGTAGAGTGACCATATAAGTCGAATGTCTGGATGTAGCGACCTACATACCATGCTGGTGATGAAGGTTTAAGACAAAAAGTATCACAATTAGCCTTACCTACGTCATCGGCGACCTCCACCTTCCCAGAACGTAGGAACTTCACCTGAACGTCAACACGTCATTGATGTAGTCACATTTAATCTCCCCTTGTTGCTCGGTCATTCAAATCTTGTGGCTACCAGGATTGTATCTAATATGTCGAGAGACTTCTTCTTCTAGCCAGCCTGAGGATTAGCAAAGTATTTCCTTTACTCTTTTTCTGTCTCTCTCTCTCTCTCTCTCTCTGTTTCTCTCTCTCTTTTGATTCCTCATTCTCTTTGCATACTTTCCTTCTATCATTTGTTCTCTCTCTCTCTCTCTCTCTCTTACTTTTTTTCTGTCTTTCTCTCTCTTTTCTTTCCATGTTTATTTCCTTACTATTCACACTTTTTATTTCTCTTTGTGATTCATTCTCATCTTTTTTTCTTTCTTTCTCTCAGTTCATCTCGTTTTTATTTTCTCTTTTCTCTTTTTCATTTCTTTTTTTCAGAATCTCTCTCTCACCTCTCTTTTTAATCTCTTTTCTTTCTACATGTTTCCCTTCCTTGCTGTATGCATCATTCACCCTTTCTCTCTCTCTAATACTGACCACACATATTCATCATCCTGTCTATCTCTGTACCTCTCTCTTTCTACTCTATACACACACACACACACGTTTTAGTTCAAATGCACTTGAAGGCAAGGTCCTGAAAATAGAACGCAGTGTGTGTCAAAGGTCAACAGAAAATAATTTATAAGGAAAACCAAATACTAGTCAGCACTATGAGAAGTCTTTATGTCCACGTGACCGCCAGTGGTCTTCATTGATTCATCGAAAGTTCAGGAAGACGAATAGAGTTAATATTTAAGTCATTCTGTATCAATTGTTAGGCCAGAGATCAATTGTACATAAACTACTGTCGTAATTTCAAGGTCGAACCCAAAGTGAAAGTGAAAAAAACAGTGTGCTTCATTCAAATAAAAATATATGTAATGGATGGTTTGCTCATTGAAAACATATCCAATTTTTTAAAAAATGTAATAGACATAACACATATAATAAACATAACACTAATGATAGATTCTCAAAAACAATGTTTACTTTTAATACCATAATAGTTTATTCATTTATTGTTCTACAGGTGTGTGTATAGTTGCCAGCATACTGACCATTCTCTTCATGAGCTTTGACCGCTACTTCGCCATACGGCATCCGATGAGAAATCGTCAGATTTTCACCGTCAGCAGGGTGCGGCGACTCATCTTCATGACCTGGTTGACCGCCGGTGTGGTGGTCATGCCTATCGCCTTTGTGAATGAAGTGAGTAGACCTCTATTTGTACCAGACTACAACAGCTGAACGAAACATGGACCCGTATCCCGTGAAGACACCTGACAATGAATAGTTTCATGATTAGGTGAATGGGCAGGTGTGGTGTGAACAAAATAGACTTTTCTTTTATCATTAAATACTAGTCGGATATGAACCGTGGCCCGCTGGCCTTAAGTTGTATAACACTGATCTCTTAATTAGGAAAAAAACCCCTATAAAATTAAAGCAAATGCGTAAATATAGAGTGTTAATTTTAACATTGTTAAAGGTTAATTTTATATAGATCTAGATCTAGAATATAAGGGATATTTGTGCCATGATATTCAACAAATAATAATTTCAACTCGGTTTGACCTACATCGAATATAAACTGAGAGGTCAACAGAAGTGCAGTTTTTTAGTATTGGAAGGTCTAGTAGTAAGTCAATAGATTAATAAATTAGATCAATAACAAAAATGAAATCATATCATCCACCAAATAAATGTCAAGTTATTAAATTTTAAAAAAACACATAATTCCACTTATCTTATACTTAAGTGCTATAATAAATTTTAAAAAAACTATCATGGAATCCCCGTATTGATGAAATTATTTAAAAATCAAACAAAACATTAGGGCATAGACGTATATATTATATCTAGACTGGAAACCGGAAACAAATTGTTTTCCGCGAGTGATCGATTCACAGACGTATATATAGAGATTTTTATGTACCTAACTCTTTTTAGAGCTCTAAAGGAAGTCGCCCCAATCAATCTTTTTTGTCTTACATATAGTTTTATAGTTTTCAAAGTTTAGAAATAATGCAAAATCATTTCTCGGATTTTCTTTAGAATTGGCTATAATCACAGAACTATATTTTCACGCTAATATATGAAGCAAAGCCATTTCCTGTTAGTTTCCATTGAGATAATGTTTCAAAATTTTAGCTCGAAATAATTCATGTCTGTTGATTTTACATAGGTTAGGGTTGAAAAAAAACTTTACTTCTTATAACTACTTTACAAAACAGCGCCTTGTTTCAACTTTAAAAAAAAACTTCACTACATTTTTGGTAGTACTAAAAGATCTCCATGTCCAGTCTAGATATAATATAAAGGTCCATGCCTTGGAGTTTATTACAAGAAATTTCTACAAATCAAATAAGAATATTAAACTAAAATGTTATTTAACCTTGGTTAGGCCAATAATAGAACATGCATTCTCTGTTTGGGACCCCTCAACTCAATAAAACATTAAGAAACTGGAACAGACACAAACTGGAGCAGTGAGATTCATAACAAAACGAATATTCACATTTGACTAGAGTAACACCTTTAGTAAAATCATTAAATTTAGAAAGCCTTCAGGATAGAAGATTTAAAAGTATAGTAGCAATTATACATAAAACACTGAACCATAATCTTCAAATACAAAAACAAAATCTAATCAAATACTCTGAAAGACACAAAAAATAAAAGCACATTTTTTGTTCCATATTCTAGGATAAATATGTACAAACATCCCTTCTAACCTAGTAGTATAAGAGCATGGAAAAACCGGAAAAACCAACGACTTAGCTAAGTTTAAGTCATTGATTAACATGCATGTATATTGACAGAGGTATACGCGTAGGTCGTAATCATCTTTTTCTGAAGTAACGTCTGTATTTGATAAGAAAAGATAAAATATGTTCCTGTGTTCAAAGAGTTTTCAAAGCTACTTTTTCATTTCGATTGTTTACTCCATACTAAAACATTGAATCTGCTTCTGGTCTATTTTAAACAATTTAAGTAAATAATGTATATCTCTCTCCCTTTTTCAAACCAACAATTCTTTCAAAACGTCATTTTTTAAAAACCCATTGGTAGCGTACAAAGAAACACAACTCATATCAGTTTCTCCCCAACGAAATAAAGGAAGTTGGGGGGGGGGGGGCTTTAAAAAGTGTACATGCTCACGTAGAGAAATACTTATCCCATGATGTTAGAAATACTTACCCCATGATGTTAGAAATACTTACCCCATGATGTTAGAAATACTTACCCCATAATGCTAGAAATACTTACCCCATGATGTTAGAAATACTTACCCCATGATGTTAGAAATACTTACCCCATGATGTTAGAAATACTTACCCCATAATGCTAGAAATACTTACCCCATGATGTTAGAAATACTTACCCCATGATGTTAGAAATACTTACCCCATGATGTTAGAAATACTTACCCCATGATGTTAGAAATACTTACCCCATAATGCTAGAAATACTTACCCCATGATGTTAGAAATACTTACCCCATGATGATAGAAATACTTACCCCATGATGTTAGAAATACTTACCCCATGATGTTAGAAATACTTACCCCATAATGCTAGAAATACTTACCCCATGATGTTAGAAATGCTTACTCCATGATGTTAGAAATACTTACCCCATGATGTTAGAAATACTTACCCCATGATGTTAGAAATACTTACCCCATGATGTTAGAAATACTTACCCCATGATGTTAGAAATACAGTATAAAAACAATAAGCCCAGTTTCAGGTCAATGGTTAGTAGTTCTTCTTGTAACCTGATTGGCCAGATGATAGGCCACTTGATTTTTTTATATTTTTTTTGATAAAACAAATTAGCATTTTCAAAACATAAATTTCAGTTAGAACATCAAAGATGTCAAATAAAATAAAGTGAGAATCTCAAAGCTGGTTGTGTATTTATCGTATCACAGTCTGCTGACAAGCTGGTTGTCATCCCAAAGCTATTAAAATAATATTTGACACAGCCTCAAAAAACGTGCCCCTAATTACCAGACTTTGAGGAGCACTGAGTCCGACAAAACTCCCATTGTATGCGGGATAACTTTTGTACAAAAAGTCATGCAGAGTTGTTGCCCTTGTTACATCTACTGCTAAACCACGCTATCAAAGAAGTCGCTGTAAATGTGTGAAATTGTTTGAATATTTTTTTTTATCATGAATGTTGTGCCTACTTAGTCGCTTATAGTAGAGCATACACCATTTTGTCTTCTGCCCACAGGTCATTAAACACGCTTTAGTCAGCAACAGCTACTGTACAGAAATCTGGCCAACGCACGTTATGCGCCAGATCTATGACATCTCCCTGGTCGTCTGCATATATTTGGTGCCAGGGGTCACATTGGTCGTTCTCTACATCCTCATGGGATGCCGGCTGTGGGCCAGGGATACTAACTTACAGAGACAGGTCAGACACACATTGCATGTATAGTATAGAGTTGTTCTTTTGGACGGGGAAGGTGGGGCATCGAAGGGAAGCAATCACGTTTTACAATGACGGTGACGATAAAAATTGACAGTTACTTCCCTGCTAGACTGCAATGAACTTTTTTAAAAATTCTATTTCATATTGCCAGTGGCGTAGCTAGGGTGGGGGCGGGTGTGTGTGTCCAAATTTGAAAATCCCCCACTTTAGAGGGGCACCCAAATGAGACTCCGAAATTTTTGTTTACATTAAATTTAACGCAATTATCTAATATCATGATGTCGAATGTCAAAATGCAAAGGCCCCAAATCCCTAGCTACGCCACTGCATATTGCCACAAGAAAGTAAGGATTATTACAAAAACACTTGAACATGCTGATTTACACAAATGCACACACAGGCGAGGGCGTAGCAACTATGGAACAAGAGGGTTCATTAAACCCAGGCGGGGTCCTGCAGGGGTTATTGAGGGATCAAATATTTGTGTATGTGTTATGTCATTAAAATAGCTTTACTAAATTTACATGTCTGGACATTATACCTCAAATATTTTTGTACAAAGCTTACATCAGCTCACTCTGTCTATCTGTCTGTGTGTCTGTCTGTATACGTTATATCTCCCACACCCAATTTCGGATTAAGCTGAAATTTTGCAAAATTATTTCTTTTACCTGAGAGCACAAGAATACATTTTTAAAATTTAACTAATTAGTTGATTACCTATTGGTAATACATTACTTTGAATGGTATTTCAAACAAGGGAAAGAAATGGTACTTGACTGAAGTGGTGGTATTAGCTGAATAAGTCCCTTTATAGTAGACTGTCGTCTCAAGCTTAGTGAACACAAACATGAAATAGAAACAATAGATAACTATACAATCTTACATGTTCATTGACTCTTTTCTAACAGAATTATTACCGCATTGGCTTGAGAGGCCCAAGAGGGCTTTAACCCCCAAGATCGAATTCGGATCGTTCCTTTGTTTTAAATAATACATTCAAAATGCGATAATCCAGATGTCTCGTTCTTTCTTCCCCTTTCCAACTGGTCCCTACAAGTGATAGGATCATGGTTCAACAAAACAATTGGTCAAAAAATATGACGAATCGCATAGATTTATTAATGTTAATGAGGAGCTATAAGAAATATAATTACATGACTGATCCAAACTGATTGATACAAAGTAATTTAAATTTTCTGGGGAAGTTATGACTATATACACTTTTAAAATCTTTTTTTAAAGGCTATATTTTGTATATAAATGTGGTTTTACGGTCTTGCCTATGAATATATTATTTTCTTTTGGGTTCCGTTTCCATTTACCTCCCTTGCAGCCCTCTGGTTGATCCTCATCTCGCCCATCAAGAAACCTGGTCTTCAATTTTGTAGTTGATATGACAGAGAGAACAGATGTGAATGTGTGTGAGAGTGTGGATCCTCCCTACACACAGACAGGGAAACCTTTATTAACACTGTTAACTTCCTGGTTCGTGCTGTTTGAAAGTAGGTCTCAGCACGGAGCCTTGGAACATTGTTTCCTTATGAATTGTATTATTTTTTACTTATCGCCCTCTGTAGCTCTGTTACACATATATATGTTCTCTTCTCAATTCATTTCTTTTTAAGTTTAAATTTTTTATTCATTTTTTTTTGTTTTTGACCAGGTTTTGCTAAATTTAAATTTTTCATTTCTTCGTCGTCCCCAGAACTCCATCAGTCACCAAGATGAAGTCCTGTTGGCCAGGAGGAGACTGGCCCTCATGCTCATCATCGTCTCCCTTCTCTTCGCCACCAGCTGGCTCCCTTATCACATCATCAACATCTGTATAGACTTTGAGATCGATGCCTCTGGTCAGCTCATATTGACCTACCCGTTCGCCATACTCCTGGGACATTCCAAGAGTGCACAAGTATAAACCTAATAATAATTTGTTATTTTATTTAACAAGATCTGGATTGTGCTTGAAATAACAAACAAAACACAAGGATTCTAGGGACTTAGATGCTCTGTAACATGAAGCTCAAATAGATAAGGTTTAGATAATTTGAAATAAAGCACACCTCACGTTTACTGGTCAGTAAATGACTCACCTAGGTTCTCGTAACAACGTCTTCATTTATAAATAGAAGATAGGGAATGAAATAGTGTGTAGCGGTAAAAAGATAAACTGTTGAGTTTGTGGTGTTGGGTATGAGATGGGATGAGGTCCTGACAGCTCTTAGTTCCAGACAACTCATAGGTCCAGACAACTCATAGGTCCAGACAACTCATAGGTCCAGACAACTCATAGGCCCAGACAACTCATAGGTCCAGACAACTCATAGGTCCAGACAACTCATAGGTCCAGACTGTCTAGACAACTCATAGGTCCAGACTGTCAGGACAACTCATAGGTCCAGACAACTCATAGGTCCAGACAACTCATAGGTCCAGACAACTCATAGGCACAGACAACTCATAGGTCCAGACAACTCATAGGTCCAGACAACTCATAGGTCCAGACTGTCTAGACAACTCATAGGTCCAGACTGTCAGGACAACTCATAGGTCCAGACAACTGATAGTTCCAGACAACTCATAGGTCCAGACAACTTATAGGTCCAGACAACTCATAGGTCCAGACAACTCATAGGTCCAGACAACTCATAGGTCTAGACTGTCCAGACAACTCATAGGTCCAGACTGTCCAGACAACTCATAGGTCCAGACTGTCCAGACAACTCATAGGTCCAGACTGTCCAGACAACTCATAGGTCCAGACTGTCCAGACAACTCATAGGTCCAGACTGTCCAGACAACTCATAGGTCCAGACAACTCATAGGTCCAGACAACTCATAGGTCCAGACTGTCCAGACAACTCATAGGTCCAGACAACTCATAGGTCCAGACAACTCATAGGTCCTCACAGCTCATAGTTCCAGACAGCTCATAGGTCCAGACAGCTCATAGGTCCAGACAGCTCATAGGTCCAGACAACTCAAAGGTCCAGACAGCTCATAGGTCCAGACAACTCATAGGTCCAGACAACTCATAGGTCCAGACAACTCATAGGTCCAGACAACTCATAGGTGCAGACAACTCATAGGTCCTCACAGCTCATAGGTCCAGACAGCTCATAGGTCCAGACAACTCATAGGTCCAGACAACTCATAGGTCCAGACTGTCCAGACAACTCATAGGTCCAGACAACTCAAAGGTCCAGACAGCTCATAGGTCCAGACAGCTCCTAGGTCCAGACAGCTCATAGGTCCAGACAGCTTATCCGATTCTCCCTTTTGGCGTACGTGTAATTTGAAATCACAAATCACACACATTTAATTTAAACCTAGAAATTTTTCTTAACCAAATAAATAAATAATTAGATAGAAGCTTAACTTTTATTCGCGAATATCTATCGGCGTTCATTATCAGTGTTTTAACTCACTCAATTCAACTGTCGCCATCTAGTCTTCACTCTTTTATAAGACTTCACTTCCTGTGCAAGCAGTGTCCATACACTTACACAATAAAGTTGATGACATCCCCCATTCTCTGACCATCTCCCTTCGTAGCAGGTCCACATGCTTTACATCAGCTCGTATACAGTCCACATGCTTTACATCAGCTCGTATACAGTCCACATGCTTTACATCAGCTCGTATACAGTCTACATGCTTTACATCAGCTCGTATACAGTCCACATGCTTTACATCAGCTCGTATACAGTCCACATGCTTTACATCAGCTCGTATACAGTCCACATGCTTTACATCAGCTCGTATACAGTCCACATGCTTTACATCAGCTCGTATACAGTCCACATGCTTTACATCAGCTCGTATACAGTCCACATGCTTTACATCAGCTCGTATACAGTCCACATGCTTTACATCAGCTCGTATACAGTCCACATGCTTTACATCAGCTCGTATACAGTCCACATGCTTTACATCAGCTCGTATACAGTCGACATGCTTTACATCAGCTCGTATACAGTCCACATGCTTTACATCAGCTCGTATACAGTCCACATGCTTTACATCAGCTAGTATACAGTCCACATGCTTTACATCAGCTCGTATACAGTCCACATGCTTTACATCAGCTCGTATACAGTCCACATGCTTTACATCAGCTCGTATACAGTCCACATGCTTTACATCAGCTCGTATACAGTCCACATGCTTTACATCAGCTCGTATACAGACGACATGCTTTACATCAGCTCGTATACAGTCGACATGCTTTACATCAGCTCGTATACAGTCGACATGCTTTACATCAGCTCGTATACAGTCGACATGCTTTACATCAGCTCGTATACAGTCGACATGCTTTACATCAGCTCGTATTGTTCAGGCTTCCGCGCGGTGTTGATGCTTGTAGATAGATCTAGTGTAGATCTACGTTTGACTGGAGGTACTACCGAACTCAAAACTACTTCAGTAACACCGGCGAAAAGCCGAAACAAACAAAATATGTAGTCGACGCTGATGCTGTTTACAAATCCATTTAATTACTAAGAAGGGAATCGTCCTATGTCAGCTATGTCCGTTAATCCGTATCTATATTCTACTGCTCTACACAAAGCATCCTCTTTCTAGCGTCACTAAGAGCGTTCTTGTTTTTTTAAAGATCTGTTACGTCATTTGTCGCTAAGTAAAACTTTCCCCTTATTCCCGAAACAAATAACTAATTCCTAATCATGTCATAACAACTCCTCCCCCTCCCGCTAAAAAAAATTGCCAGTCAATTTT
This sequence comes from Biomphalaria sudanica, assembly GCA_036873155.1. Classification (NCBI taxonomy): domain Eukaryota; kingdom Metazoa; phylum Mollusca; class Gastropoda; family Planorbidae; genus Biomphalaria; species Biomphalaria sudanica. Next base: position 703,449 of record JAZGLO010002262.1, on the reverse strand, counting down.
TTATCTACTGTCTTAGTCTTACATTGTGCAAGGGCCAAAATGTAGGGAAACATAAAAGACAACACAACTTGAGTCTTGATTTCGGTTTCAACTTCTTCATCATTGTCCCAAACTCAAGTTGATCTGAACACATATTTCCCTCAAATGTCACAACGTGATACTGTCCAATGTGATGTGCCATAGGTGACCGCAGACATAGGTGTCTAGCTATACTTTATCACATCACGTTCCAGATGTTACACCACTTTCCCTCACACGTCAGGACAGACATTTTACCTAATATGACAAATTGACATTTATCAATAATCATTCTCCCACTATACACCTAACGTTCGTTCGGGCATTTACAAGTGTATTTTATTTCCTCTCTCCACTTACTTGTCCCAGCGCGACCTAACTCTTTACTGATGTATGAGCATGATCAACAACAAGGAATAACTTATAAAACTTACTTTCCCTTGATATCAATACCTCGTCGCCTTATAAATGCCCTATCTATTCATACGTCCATACATACAATTCATACATATTAATATTCATACATAATAAATAACTAACATGAGTCAATCTAATACTAACTAATACTACAACAACATAATAACCATCTGATTATGACTACTAGCCAAATCAATTAAGAATAAACAATTTAAATAAAATCCAACTTATTTACACTACGGTTGTATATTGTTATGTTTCACAGGCTATCTACACGACCCATACATTTGTTCTCTCCAACTGGAGTTAACATCTCTTCTTACACCACTATAACCCGCGTGTTTCCTTCTTCCTCTGTATGACGTGCGCTTACCGCTACCACAGTCATCGCTTCTATCATCAATGTCAGATACAGACCTGTGCCTCCTATCCGAACTCGCAATCTTCTGTTCAGACTGTTCTGCCCTACTCCAACAGTCTTTAGCGATGTGCCCATGTTTATGGCAGTTAAAACAAATTCTGTCCTTTCTAAGTTTGTTTCGCCTCATGTTGCCATACCTGTTTGTCCAACTTCTAACCTGTTTGTCAGTAGCGGCCCTGACACCTGCTACATTTCCAAGTAAAACATCTCTAGATAACCTCGGCATGGCTACCCCTTCACAATACCCTGTGTACAATGGAGATCGAAGGAACACTTTGCACGCTTCGAACCTCTTAACTGCGCCGTCTGCCAATCTGACTGATTTGGTATAGCCTAAATAATCATTGAACTTAACTAATCCCCCTCTGATCGCGAGTGTACTGCTAGCTGTGTCCCGGATCACATTTACCTGTTTATTATTTATCGTGCCCGGATATAATTTAAATCTATCTTCCCCACAATCAACGTAGTTAATTTCTTCATCTGGTTCACTATCTCCATTATCCTGTTCCCTACCTTGAATGTTCCTCACAAAATTAACCCTATCTGGTGGCCGATTATCCCTCTCTTGTCTACGGTTTCCTTGATTACCTCTCCTATCACTAGTGCCACTATTATCCTGTGTATTCCCATTGCCAGCTCCATTCCCTCTATGTTTCCTACACTGGTATGCCATGTGTCCCTTTTCCTGACAGTTAAAACATGTAACCTCCCTAAGGTTTCTATCACCCGCTTTAGGTCTATCTATTCTCCTATCATAACTTTCCCTGCCATTGTTTTCATTTTCCCAGGATCTATCCTTTATGCCATCATAACTATCCCGACTATTGTTCCCACGTTCCCTGGACCTACCATTTCTCCTACCATAGGTGTCCCTATCACTAACATCATTCCTTCTACAATACTCCCTATCATTGCTATCATTTCCCTTTACATAATTTACCAGGTCAATAACTTTTTTGTGGTCTCTAACTGAAAGTGGGTTGTTTGGATAAGCATTCTTAAAGATCCTAATAATTTCTACCAAGTCTTCAATTACCTTAGGGTTTCTTTCTTTTATAAAAGACTGTAGCTGAGGGTCGCATTTATTGATAAAATTGTCAATTAGAATAAAGTTCTTCAACCCTTCGTAGGTGTTCTCCACATTTTCGAATCCGAGCCATTTAGTGAAGAAGTCCTTCTCTGAGTTGATAGTTGTTTGTGGATCAACTTGGCTGGATGGAGTGTTTTCGTAATACTTCTTTCGGAATGTTGCCGCGTTGTGCCCGTATGCGTTTAGCAGTTCCTTCTTTAGCACCTGATAGCTGTTTTGCATCGAGTGATCGTGGTTCTGGCAAATCGTGAGGGCTTTCCCATGCACGAAGTCCAACAAGATTTCGGACCACTCCCTCTCTTGGACATTAAACTTTGCTAGTTTAATTTCAAAGCGTTTAAGATAGTCGCCGATGTCGTCCTTGTCTTCCGCAAAAGGTTGTATTTTTTTTTTCATCCATGCGGCGCTACTATGGCTTTCTATGTTGGCACTATTGTTGCTGTTCCCTTCGATGGGCACACTTACACCAGCCTCTATCCTCATCTGCTCAACTTGAATTCTCACTTTTCTGTCCGCCTCTCCTTTCTTCTCCCTCTCGATGCGTTCCGCGTCTCTGACTTTTTCCCGTTCTACACGGTCTGCCTCTTCTTTTTCTCTTTCCGTTTCTCTGACTCGTTCCCGCTCTCTGCGATCTGCTTCTTCTTTTTCCTTTTCTCTGCCTCTAGCTTTCTCTCTCTCCAAGCGTTCTGCTTCCCTAATTCTCTCCTTCTCCAAGCGTTCTGCTTCTCTAATTCTCTCCTTCTCCAAGCGCTCTGCTTCTCTAATTCTCTCCTTCTTCAAGCGCTCTGCTTCCGCCGCCACCATCTGCTGCACATAGGCAGTTAGTTCTTTGCCTCGCAGTTCTAATTCTGTCTTGGCTTCATGAATTAGCTTTTTTCTAAATTCTTCTAGGTCGTAACCTGAAGTAGTTGCCATATTCCTTATTTGTTACTTTATTATACGTTATGGTACCTCTTATACCAACAAACCAACCCTTGGCGTCTAACTACCAACTTAGACTAATAACCACTTCTACCCTTTCTCAAGATACACTTAGTATCCTTGGTACAAGTGTGTAGGCTACACTTTGACCCGACTGAATACGCTGTGCGACACACGCACCCTCAACCGACAACGTGTTACTCAACACTAGTGGCCGGTAAATAGACCAACCTGTCTATTTACAAATACCAAAAATTACAAATGGGCAATCAGGCTTCACCTCGATTGTTCCCCAGATCTAGTCTAGATTACGCTAGATCTTAGTTACTTCTTACCTGCTTTCACAGCCAGGAGTGTATATAACTTACAACTCATACAAATAAACTATGAAAATAAACTTAAATACGATAAACACCAAACAATAGATCTAGTTTTAATGAATGAGACTTTCGTCTGACAGTAAGACTTAAGACGGGAGTATTGCAAACAATTAATACATGACGTTGCTTAACTAAATGATTCACACTCACATACAGGACGCATTAACAGCTAAACATATATATGGACCTCTTGCTAGATTACACCTAATTTTAAGGATATCCCCAATCCACCACGATTTAACCTGGTAGTGATAATCTAGCGAGTGGTCACTTCCCTACAGACTCTAATTATTCTAAGGAGAAAGTAGTTAAATAACACTTGACTTATCTGTCTAAGAAGCGGTGATAACTCCACAGTCAGTCTCGGGTCCACTCTTCCTACGCTAATGTCTGTCCCGGCGGCAAGGCTCACGGCGATGTCTTCCCTAACGGTGAGACAAAAACAACGAACGTTTCGGCTCTCCAAGGTCCTCCGGTACTGGTCTGCAATGGCTCCGGTTCTTCGGTGGTACGGCGTCTGGTTCTGGTGTTCACGGTGATCTGTCGTCTGGCTCCGGTTCGTCGGTGGCGTAGAGTCTGGTTCCGGCTGCTGGTTCCGACGCAGGTACGGTGGATCCAGGTGGTCGTCTGTCCAAAGTGAACCTGTAACGGTCCAACTATTAACACAGCGACAAAGTCAAAGTCCAGTGCTAAACTACCGGTTATCTGGCTATCTAACGTGTAGCACAGAATTCAGCCGAGCTGTAGATCAAATTAGCACTACTGTACTTAAGTGCCGTAAGCAGTACGATGTCTCCTACGTCAAAAGTTCTTTGGCGTGACCCCAACGGTCGATCTTGGCCTTGCAGAAGGTGACCTTCACGTTCGTTCTCACTATGCCGGGCAGGCGATATCTCTTCAGTACGGAATCGACAGGACGATTTTCTTCCCTCCACAAAACTGTAGCCTTCTCGATACAAGCTTCAATACGATGCCACAAGTATGGGCATTTATAAATCACAACTGTAGATCTAGATCTATATTTCGTTACCTCCTAGTTCTACGAGTCCAGGATCTCACTGGCTTTCCTTCGCCGACGTGGCCGTATAATCAGGGTCTAGCTGCAGACTAGGCCGATGACGTTAACTTCTGCCTCCTCCTAACAGAGGGCTTCTATTCTTCTTGATGTTGCTGCCAGTAAGCTCCGAGTCGGGGGTCGCCACGTTGTTCAGGCTTCCGCGCGGTGTTGATGCTTGTAGATAGATCTAGTGTAGATCTACGTTTGACTGGAGGTACTACCGAACTCAAAACTACTTCAGTAACACCGGCGAAAAGCCGAAACAAACAAAATATGTAGTCGACGCTGATGCTGTTTACAAATCCATTTAATTACTAAGAAGGGAATCGTCCTATGTCAGCTATGTCCGTTAATCCGTATCTATATTCTACTGCTCTACACAAAGCATCCTCTTTCTAGCGTCACTAAGAGCGTTCTTGTTTTTTTAAAGATCTGTTACGTCATTTGTCGCTAAGTAAAACTTTCCCCTTATTCCCGAAACAAATAACTAATTCCTAATCATGTCATAACAGTATACAGTCGACATGCTTTACATCAGCTCGTATACAGTCGACATGCTTTACATCAGCTCGTATACAGTCGAGACCAATCGTCAAAGGAGCCCTAAACACTGACCTGCAACGTTGCAAACTGTGGGCAGTAGAGACCAATAGCTCATTGCCACGTCACAGGTCTGTTGCGACGTCTCAAGTCAGTGTTGACGCTTTCTGTAACGAATGGTCTAGGTACAAGTTTGAAATGACCCTAACATTCACCTATCCCTTAGTCTAGTGAACTGTAGAGGTACCATAAATGATCTGTCGACCGCTGTTAACATAAGTCCATATCGTTATGTCGTATTAATAATATACTTTGTATTTATATGTTGTTACCTCTGCTTAATAAATGAGGTCAGCTTAAACACAAATATCTTCTTCAGTTACTATTTTGTACTGTGACAAAAGGTTGACTTCTTTCATCTCTTATTCACTGTATTTGACACACTATATTTTTCATCCTTAAATTTATAACGCGAGACAACTTCTACACATCTTGTTAAGAAAAAAAAATTGCGCTTACGTCCCTTTGGTCTATAACCAGAGGGGTTTTTTTTTGGGGGGGGGGGGGAGAGCAGATATGGGATTGTAAAGAAAATAAATCTGTGAGAATGTTTCTAATTAACTATTTTATCACATAGCAAAAAATCCTCGAATTCGAATATCCTATAACCATGGTTACTAATAAACTTAAAAGCTGATAGTTCAAGTTTTATTCCAGACTTAGTACTTACAGGAATACCGTGTAATGACGTTGTCTGTTCTCTCCACAGAATCCCATTTTGTATTGCTTTATGCACAAAGGTTTTCATACATTTCTGTTGAAGCTAGTGAGATGTCACTGTACCAGTGGTCACACGAGAAAACAAAGAGCTGTGAGTACTACATGTCATGGTCCAAAGTGGTCAGAGTCAGAGAATTAATTGGTACATCAATTGAGTCCGAGTGGTCAGAGAATCTTTAAGCAGATATATGTGTGTAGCGGAAGCAATGGTCTAAACGTTCAGTTAATTGATTTCTTGATATCTCTAGCTCTATGTCTATATATTTCATGGGTCCCGGTGATCAGTGAATCAATAATGTACAACTAGATTATGGGAGGGTCCCAGTGGTCAGTGAATCAGTAATATACACCTAGATATAGAAGGGGCCAACTGGTCCGTGAATCAATAATGTACACCTAGATATGGAAGAGTCCCAGTTGTCAGTGAACCAATAATGTACACCTAGATATGGGAGGGTCCCAGTGGTCAGTCAACCAATAATGTACACCTAGATATGGGTGGGTCCCAGTGGTCAGTGAATCAGTAATATACACTTAGATATGGGAGGGTACAAGTGGTCAGTGAATCATGTAATGTACACCTAGATATGGAAGGGTCCCATTGGGTACATAAGATCTAAGTGATCACTAAATAGTTACTAACGTGTTGGCCTCGAGTGATTGGATTTCTAAGGTATTGTAGACGATATTGTTATTTGGGTAGAAATTTAGGTTTACACCGTGAAGAGGTAGATAATTAGAAGTTGGCAATAGATGCAATTATTTGTCATATAGTATTTACCCCAACGTAAAAAGTGTCTGTTTCCCTAACAGCTCAACCTGTCCATCAGTCGAAGTGACAACAGCTCGCCGAGATCGCCAACTTATAAAATGATAAACCAACGAGTTGTCCATTGTGAGTCTTCAAGGGACAGTGCGGTCACCACGTGTATAGGAGAGACCAGCGCAATGCTAGGGTCCGGAGTCTGAACCTGGACCTGAACTTGAACTACAGTGTGACCGTCCAAACTAAAGTCTGACTAGAGTCCTGACTAAAGTCTGCTTCTGGAAATACTGGTGACAACAAAAGAAGTTTGTGTTTTTAAACCTTGAGTAACTTCATCTCAACATTTTGTCAACAAAAACGTCTGAGCCATGAGCCACTGGAGCCTAATCGTTTAGACAGCGCCTGACACTATTAACATTAACATGGAGGTCGCATTCCTTGCATTGTTGTTATTACAGACATAATTGAAGCCATTTTAGGGACACTTTCAACAATATATTTGGTGGCAGAGTTTTCTTCACAGAGCTCATCTTTTTCAACTCGCCATACTCTAGCACCAATGTGGTGATTTCAAAAGAAAAACTTTCAAAAATAGTTTTCACCAATGAAACCTTAGCGCAAGTTCCAGTTCTAATTGTGCTTGATAAAAAAACAAAACAACTATGTTCAGTTAAATTATCTTTTGTCATGGCCGACAATCTAGGCTCACATTGATATGCATAGAGCTATGCTACTTGATAATATGTTAATGTTTAAGGCGACTGTTTTTGCAGGAGAGTTGCCAGCAAAGCAAACGTTTTGTTTTGTTTCTGGTAAGAGTTCAGTCACGTGGAAAGTGCCCCAGTCAGATGTTCATTAACAACAGCTTTAAGCAGCAGACGCGATTTCATTGACCTAGAGAATCATTCTCCCTATCCTCCAAGAAAGCCGGTTTAATTGACCTAGAGAATCATTCTCCCTAGCCTCCAAGAAAGCCGCTATGATTATTACAATTCCAAAAAAATTTTGTTGAAGGAATTTAATCCTCAAATTGTATGATACATTTTTGTTTCTTGTTCTTTACTCATCAAATGCATTTATATGTTGAGATTTTATTTCATATTTAAACAAATAAAACACTTTTTTCCCCAACAATCGCTTGTAAAATCTCAATTCTTTATGTGTACAAACATGATCAGATGATTGTAATACAATCGCCACTTTTTCATATTGCTAACACGGAGAGGTACTTTCTCCAAAACAAGAGCAACCCAGGGTTAGAGGTTATGCAGCCTCCGACTGTCTGACATGTGTTTTCTTGTCAATATGAAAAATGGCTAGGTCGTCTCTCCCGATGGAGGTCTATCTTATTCCGAAAGTCATCCAACTGGCTCAAAAAAATAAAAAAATTGGTCGCCCCTCTTCCGATATATAGATGTAATCAAACACACTTCAAAGTAGTGGGCTTAGATGCTGACTACTGGGAAGACAGCCCCCTCGACTGTAGTATGTGGAAATTGTGACCAAGAAAGCTAATGACAGTGAAAAAAAATGGTCTCAGCTCATTAAAACATTCAAGCGTGCCAAACAAAAAATAGCGTGTTCCTCTACTGCCTGTTATGGTGTGTGTATGTGTGTGTGTATTTTTATAGTGATGGTGAGAAGATGTTAGCGATTGGTTTCTTGGCTATGAAATGCGAATGATGCAAGATAAGCGTCATTGTCGTAAGCTGTCTTGGGTAGGCCAGACGACTCCAGACTGCCAGAGTGAAAAGACGTGTTTTTGTAGTGAGTTCGATTTGGTTCAACATACTATTTTATATTGTTATTATTATTATTAATATTATATTATTAGATTTATTTAATTTATTCTCAAGTTAAATGTGTCTATATTGTAATAAAGGTTATATTTAGTCTTACTGACAAAGAAATTATTCCAGTTATTACAGGTTTTTACAAGTTAAAATAGCGGTTAGTTTTCTACCAGCAGTTTGGTGCTACAAGTCAACAGCCGTTAACAGCACCACCAAATCAAATGCTACCTTAATCTCTCGAGAAACATACAGTTACATGTGCTCTACGAAATGAACCATAGTCGTTGTACCTGTGAAGGGGGACAACTCATTCACTAAACCCTGTGTATAAAATAATCAACCAGTGATATTGTACTCTATTCCTATACAATTATAATAATTGACCTACTTGGACTTGGTATATATTGACACCAACATTGAACGTATTTCGATTCTGTTCACTGAAATTTTTTTTTAAATTTATTATAATAAAATTATTTAAAAAAAACAGGCGTAAAGAAGTCATCCAACATAATTAACCAATAGAAATAATTGAAATGAGTAATTCTTCAGCAATATACTACGATTATCATACTGCGACCAAGGGACACAATATGGTTTCTTAAAAATAAATCATATTTATGAATAGTGTCCCTTACATTAACAGTACGGTTATTAAATATTTCATATAGAACTATGTATGTACTGTAAATTTTTTAACTATTTTCTGGTTTAATTTTTTAAAATGGAGCATTTAATAGTATGTAATCGTGTAATAAAGTATAATTAAAAAAAAATAAATAAAGTTATAACTATGTTTTGCAGCGCCTCTATCATTCACTGATAACATCTCCAGATGTACTTGCTTTATTTAATAATCACACAAAATATATCAAGAGAGTTTTATTTTCAATCAACAATAGTGTTCAAAGAAAAACAACTCGTCACTAGAAAGTTAAAGGGTAAGGAAGGGGACATAATTTCATAGTCCTAAAACAAACAAATCAAAAAAAGCCTTCCCTTAATTTTCTTTTGTTTTTCATTGTTCAGTAATGGCAGCATTTTTAAAGAGAAGTTTTTAATACTATAAAAGTATAAATACATAGCTGAAGATAACCATAGCAACCACACTTATAGATGTACAAATCTATCTCTAGACACCAATTCAGTGCATATATTGTTATATTGCCGTGTTATAACAGCTTCACACTCCTACAGAAGTAATTTCACGATTGAAACTTGTTACAAGACTTAGGAAGGCATAAATATGTACCTATATTTAGGAGGAATTTATTAGTTTGACTACAGCATACGAATGAGTTAGTGTTTCCTGATGGGAATCCCAGTCTAGTTTTGGCCATACCAACACCAGTCAACCGTTTACCTTCACCTTAATCATCTCTTAGTCTGTTGAATCTTGTGGGCACCACACAAGATCTGTTGACCGTCTTTCTCTTTTCCTCTCTGACTTTTGTCTTGAATAGAATTTCTTTCAATGACATCCCGGTCCATTCTTTTATGTTGTCTTCACAAGAGTTGCGATGACATGGAGGTCAGTACGAGGAAAGCGCAAACAGGCACCACACCTTCAGAACAGTGGACACCAGGTGGGGGAGGCTTCAGACATTGGCAACGACAGATCTTTATGGAGACAGTTGGACACACGGGGAAAACTCTAGTTGGACAGTTTGACAAGTTGAACATAAATAAAAGTACATTTGACTAGAGAGCTACTCTAGATTTAGATCCAACACCGGTTTTGAAAGGATTATCGCGTTCCTGAAAGGACTAACGCTCTCGGGGATTTCCGAATGTAAGGCTATCATTGGAGTATTATAAAGTGTATAGATCAATACAATGTAAGACTATCATTGGAGTATTATAAAGTGTATAGATCAATACATTCGCTTCACCAGGACTCTTTCTCTGGGGAGAGGAGGGAGGAAGCGAATTAAAATTGTTCTATTTTTTTAGCGGCCCCCGAAAGGGAAAAGACGCTATTAGTTTTGTGCGAAATGTCTGTCCGTCTGTCCGTCCGTCCCGTTTAGATCTCGTAAACTAGAAAAGATATTGAAAATCCGACATCACAATATTTTAGACCATTCAAAGTTCTGATGCAACGGCTAATTTTTTTTTTCCTGAAAGCGAAAAATCTAATTTTTAAAATCAGTTATGCAACAGTTTTTTTTAAAGAGAAAAAGCTAATTAGTATGCATTATAAGTTAGACCTATTTTAAAACGAATAGTAATCTTATAAGCTCTATTTTCTTTAAAAATTTCGTGCTGTTCCTCTGCGTATTAAAATTCGAATAAAAATAAAGCCTTTTCAAAACAATTACATTATGTAAAGACCAGGAGAGGCTCGGTAAAGCGCTTAGCTTCCGAACCGATTGTCCCGGGTTCGAATCCTGGTGAAGACTGGGATTTTCAACTTCGGAATCCTTGGGCGCCTCTGAGTCTACCCAGCTCTAATGGGTACCTGACATTAGTTGGGGAAAAGTAAAGGCGGTTGGTCGTTGTGCTGGCTACATGACACCCTCGTTAACCGTAGGCCACAAAAACAGATGAACTTTACATCATCTGCCCTATAGACCACAAGGTCCGAAAGGGGAACTAATTAGGCCAGGTTCACATCTAACTTTGCATTCACTTGCACCTATCCTTTGATCTGCTGCACCATTGGGGAAATACACAAGATCTGTCAACCTTCTTTCTCCATTCTTATCTCTCATTTGTCTTTGATATAATTTCATTTGGATGTTCTTTCTGAAAATATTGAAGCCTGCCTGGGTGGACCACTTCGGGGCCGATTTTAAGTTTGTGTTTCCACACAAACTGTCTTTGTAACCTAGTTAAATTAGTTATTAAGAGAAAAACAATGACTCTCTGGGCTGTGAATTGCTCTCTGTGCTGTGAATGGCTCCCTGGGCTGTGAATGGCTCTCTGGGCTGTGAATGGCTCTCTGGGCTGTGAATGGCTCTCTGGGTTGTGAATGGCTCTCTGGGCTGTGAATGCCTCTCTGGGCTGTGAATGGCTCTCTGGGCTGTGAATGCCTCTCTGGGCTGTGAATGGCTCTCTGGGCTGTGAATGGCTCTCTGGGCTGTGAATGGCTCTCTGGGCTGTGCATTGTCTTTAAAAAAAAGCATTTTTAATGTTTTTCTTGTTTTTTATGATGTAAACAATTTCATTGAAGACAAAATGACAACCAGTTAAAATGACAACCAGTTAAAATGGCAACCCTCTCACACAGTACAATCACTAATTACTGATGATGGCAACCAGATCTGGAAGTACAAAGTAATTACACTGAAATAATTGTTCAGACCACCGTCCATTAACTCCATCTGGACGTGGCGCGTGCTTGTCTCTAGAAAGGTCAAGCACGGCTAATCTGGACATGAAGTGAAACGTGTTATTCTCTCCTGAAATTGTTCATTCCTTCCACGCTGACCACTAGTGACAAATCTTGAGGAGTTCCAGTGATGAACAATGATTCAAAGTTTAAAAAAAAAAAACAAGTAAAGGCTCAATGTGTTAGAGATGTCAATGAAACAGACTTTAGTTGTTCTACACAGTATCTACTGTTAGTGGAGGAGTCTATGTGAAAATGTCATTTGCAATCGATCTAATTAATCCGTAGGAAAAAAAAGACCTTTAAGACCATAATTTTTTTATATAGGCAAGATAATGGTAAACTAGATTCTCTGATCTGGTGTGGCGCAAAGCTAATTTCTATATTACACAATCGCGGTTGTAAAACTCTGCTTGGCACAAATAGGTGTGTGGTAAGTGAAGTAGAACAAGTCAAAATAAAATTCAATAAGTTCATTTTGAATCAATCATGTCAATAATGTTAGTAGATCTAGACTAACAACAATATATTTGTACTATTGGAATTTTTTAAAAAATTAATTGTTTTTCGTTTAGCGCAATTGTCATTCTTATAGCATGATCTGTGCACTATTGTCCAAACTCTTTTGTGAGCCACCTGGGGGGGGGGGGGGGGGGGAGAGGGGGTAGTATCTGGGAGAAGGTTACCGTACTGCCTTTTCAAAAGCAATTGTTTAAAAAGCTGCTCGAGTCTGAAATAGAACTTAAGATCTGGCCTTTTTCCCATTAGCTTACTACATTTTTTATTTTTTTAAAATAATTAATTACTACTAATAAATGAATTAGTGAATTTCGTATTGATTCAAGTGTTGTCTCTAGTATAAAGTTTTAACTTGATCTTGAGTTGTGAGAGAATTAATTGTGTAAGATTTCACCCAGACAGACAGACTTAATATAAGCTTTGTAAAAATGATAATGTGTTTAGAATCATTGTGATAGCCTACTCTTCCGACAAACTCAACCAAAGAAAATCAATTCATGGTGGATTTTGTTTCAACTAGAGTTCACATTCATAGCGATAGTGTTAAAGAATATTTTTCCGTTATCAAGAAGATTTTTTAAATTTTATTTTCTGCATTTTACTTTGGAATTAATTGACGTGTAGGTCTACTAGTCAATTAATTCATTAGTTTGTAGAACACATTACTGGAATCACTGACCTAAACGTACATTATAATTAGAGACTTAGGCTCGACCATGTCTTTGGTTTTCCAAGAGAAATGAAACAATCCGTTCATGCATTATTGGTACTAGGGAAAAACTAATTCTTATACAAAGTTGTCCTAGCATACAAAATAACAAATATGTCTCAAATATGTCTCGCTTTGCGGCTTTTAAAGTATTTTATCAGATTATGTTCTTCTAGTTGTAAGCTCTGAGTCAGTATTTGATACAATACAGCTGTTTTACTATTTGGTCATCATGAGTTCAGTGCCTATTACAAATGTGTTATAGCTTACAGGTCACACTACTTCTTGGACTATTCTGTTGCTTCATTTATAAAGACGTCTCTTGTTATTGAAACTTCTGATAAAAACAACACTTATAAAATGACAAAATCAAATTTCCTTTTAATTTCGCGCCCGCCCACCCCCGCTGAACTATTCACACATATCAAGTCTTCTGATAATGTCTTTAAAAGTCTTTCCATTTCCTGGGCGACTGATAAGCCCCGCACGGCTTTCATACGATACACCGACATCAGTGTGATAAATGAGCACAATGCGTGAGCAATTCAAGACCCGACTCAGAATGTCACTGCTGTTATTTCCCCCAGTACACCCCCTACCCTTCTTTTTTTCTCACGAGCCTCGACAGAACCTCAGTATTGGGTTGGTCAGATGTCCACTGATTTATATGCTGTTCGCTTTAGCATCGCATGTGTTCACAATCATTTTGTGTGTACTTGGGGACTGGACGCTCGCCCAAGAGAAAAACGATCTTTCTTTCACTCAATTACCGCTCCTTCTTTCTCTCAATTACCGCTCTTTCTTTCTCTCAATTACCGCTCCTTCTTTCTCTCAATTACCGCTCCTTCTTTCTCTCAATTACCGCTCCTTCTTTCTTTCAATTACCGCTCCTTCTTTCTCTCAATTACCGCTCTTTCTTTCTCTCAATTACCACTCTTTCTTTCTCTCAATTACCGCTCCTTCTTTCTTTCAATTACCGCTCCTTCTTTCTCTCAATTACCGCTCCTTCTTTTTCTCAATTACCGCTCTTTCTTTCTCTCAATTACCGCTCCTTCTTTCTCTCAATTACCGCTCCTTCTTTCTCTCAATTACCGCTCCTTCTTTCTCTCAATTACCGCTCCTTCTTTCTCTCAATTACCGCTCCTTCTTTCTCTCAATTACCGCTCCTTCTTTCTCTCAATTACCGCTCCTTCTTTCTCTCAATTACCGCTCCTTCTTTCTCTCAATTACCGCTCCTTCTTTTTCTCAATTACCGCTCCTTCTTTCTCTCAATTACCGCTCCTTCTTTCTCTCAATTACCGCTCCTTCTTTCTCTCAATTACCGCTCCTTCTTTCTCTCAATTACCGCTCCTTCTTTTTCTCAATTACCGCTCCTTCTTTCTCTCAATTACCGCTCCTTCTTTTTCTCAATTACCGCTCCTTCTTTCTCTCAATTACCGCTCCTTCTTTCTCTCAATTACCGCTCCTTCTTTCTCTCAATTACCGCTCCTTCTTTCTCTCAATTACCGCTCCTTCTTTCTCTCAATTACCGCTCCTTCTTTCTCTCAATTACCGCTCCTTCTTTTTCTCAATTACCGCTCCTTCTTTCTCTCAATTACCGCTCCTTCTTTCTCTCAATTACCGCTCCTTCTTTCTCTCAATTACCGCTCCTTCTTTCTCTCAATTACCGCTCCTTCTTTCTCTCAATTACCGCTCTTTCTTTCTCTCAATTACCGCTCCTTCTTTCTTTCAATTACCGCTCCTTCTTTCTCTCAATTACCGCTCCTTCTTTCTTTCAATTACCGCTCCTTCTTTCTCTCAATTACCGCTCCTTCTTTCTCTCAATTACCGCTCCTTCTTTCTTTCAATTACCGCTCCTTCTTTCTCTCAACTACCGCTCCTTCTTTCTCTCAATTACCGCTCCTTCTTTCTTTCATTTACCGCTCCTTCTTTCTCTCAATTACCGCTTCTTCTTTCTCTCAATTACCGCTCCTTCTTTCTCTCAAATACCGCTCCTTCTTTCTCTCAATTACCGCTCCTTCTTTCTCTCAATTACCGCTCCTTCTTTCTTTCAATTACCGCTCCTTCTTTCTCTCAATTACCGCTCCTTCTTTCTCTCAATTACCGCTCCTTCTTTCTCTCAATTACCGCTCCTTCTTTCTCTCAATTACCGCTCCTTCTTTCTCTCAATTACCGCTCCTTCTTTCTACATTTGGGAAGAGCGGCTCCAGTGAGCAGCCCTTGAAGGTCACGATGTACTCACTACCTTGGTGCAGGGGGACGCTGACTGCCTCATTGGACAGGCGAGCTAATTAATATTAATTATAGATTGAGCACGTTATATAGACTCATCTTTCTCGTTTCCCTCTTCTCGTGACAGTCTGTAGTGGACAGGGTCACTCAGTAGAGTGGTCATAATGATGGATGCTTTTTCTTTTCAATTATATCTAATGTTGCAGTATACATTTCATGCTACAGTCTAAACTATTCTATCCGACGAGCTGTGATGACAGACAAAACACTTGAGTAAAGCGTCGAAGACTTTGAAAATTACACATTTGTATAGTGTTTTTTTTTTTACAAAGCTTACATCAACTCACTTTGTCTGGTAAAAAGTTTGTTCCACATCCAATCTCGGATCAAGCTGAAATTTTGCAGAACTATTTCCGGTATATGCCAACACAAGACTCGGTATAAAAAAAATCAATTAGTTTATTATCTATTGGTAATTCATTATTTTGTTTTGTACTCGAACAAGGGAAAGAAATTTTCCTTGACTGATAATGTGGTATAAGTTGAATTGCTAGTCTAGGTCTATTACAAGTTTTAATGACATGACTGATCCAAACTAATTGATACAAGTACGCTTAATATAAGCTTTGTTGTTTTTTAAAGTATTTTTTTTAAATTTTTGCTTGTTTTAAAATCTACAATGGCTAGCGCTAATTGAATAAATCAGTCAGGCGTGGTGCTGGTCACTTGACTTAATCACTAGTATCAAAAGTTGAAGCAACTGTACGCCAACCTTAACTTGAGCTATTTTTCGTGACCTTCTCGAATGACCTCTTTATCTTGACCTCTTCATAATGACCTCATCATTATGACCTATTCATTATGACTTATTCATTATGATCTATTCACTATGACCTATTCATTTTAACATTTTCTTCATGACCTCTTCATTAAGACCTCTTCATCATGACCTCTACATAATAACCTCTCCACCTTGCCCTATACGTAGCTCAGGTTATCAGCTAGCTGAAATATATAGTTTTAAAAAGTGACGGATTGAACAAATCAGATTTTAAAACGTTTAGGTACAACTTATAGTGTCCTCAATGTCTAGGTCATGCACATTAGATTTTGTTTTATTTTACGCATTAAATAATATCTCGATGTTTTGACACTAAATTACAATGGGAGGCTGAGAGAGATAGACAGACAGACGGACACAATGAAAGAGAGCGAGCCTTAAACTTTCATTGCAACAGATAATCTAATTCACGGGCTAAAAATGTCTTTTAGGTTGATCGTAAAATGTGACCCGTTTATTCCAAAAATATCAATATAAAGCCTGGGAACAAATCAACGGCGGGCGTAGCCGGTGTGTACTGCTAGTAGATGTAAAATTATGCTACAAAATTGAATATCTTTTTGGAAGCACAATAGAATCTCAAAGGTAACTTTCCGAAAATCTGTAGGTCCTATTTAATTGACAATAACACGACACTTGGTCTTCCTCTGGGCAGTTATTGGAAACACGAACCGGAGTGACCAGTAAATATAAAACCTCTCGAGCAGTCTAATGGTCAAGTACTAATTGACTTGGACGCAGACGCCGAACTTCATAAAAGAACTGGTCATTATTCTTTTTTTTTTCTCAAAGTGTTTGTGCTAAGGCCAGCGACTGGGTCAGTCGAGGCGGTGGTGGGGACTGGGATGTCTGGCTCTCCCTCTGACCACCTATTAGATGTCCAGCGAACTCTCTTGGGGAGTGTCCGGCCTGAGATCTGACAGAGATTGATGGTCTAACAATGGTTGATGGGAATATGGTGGAAGATCTGTGTGGGTAAGACGGACAAGAACATTTATAACAGACCTTTCTAATAGTCACCACAGCACTAAATGTGATGTTTGAGGATGACCTTGATTTGTCCTTGACACACATGCGCTCTCCTGACTTGTAGAGACTGTTTCTACTCAGATATTTCAAGGCCTAACTGTAAAGTTGAAATTAACATCCTAGGTCGACAATAAAGTATTGTTTTTACACAATAGGCTTTAGTAGTAAGCAAGCTTGTTACTTTAAGAGCAGGATAGCATGTATATATGCATACATTTTGACATGTATTATGTAGACTTTTGACATGTATTATGTAGACTTTTGACATGTATTATGTATACATTTTGACATGTATTATGTAGACTTTTAACATGTATTATGTAGACTTTTGACATGTATTATGTATACATTTTGACATGTATTATGTAGACTTTTGACATGTATTATGAAAACATTTTGACATGTATTATGTAGACTTTTGACATGTATTATGTAGACATTTTGACATGTATTATGTAGACATTTGACATGTATTTTGTAGACTTTTGACATGTACTATGTGGACATTTTGACAATATTAAGTGGATTTTTTGACTGGTATTAAGTGGATATTTCGACATGTTATGTGGATATTTTGACATTGATTATGTAAACATGTTTTATTGGCATGTAGATATGTGGGCGAGTTATCATGTGAGCATATTTTAGTGACGTGTACATAGGTGGGCGAGTTGGCATTTGGGCATGTTTTATAGGCATGTAGATATGTGAGAGAATTGACATGTGGGCTTGTTTTAGTGACATGAACAAAATGACTTGACATGAACATATGTGGTTGATTTGAACACGTGGTCACGTTGGCATGTATGAACGATGGCATGTTGACATTTAGGCAAATGGGCTTTCAGCACGCATGCGTGTTGCTATGTAGACAATTAGGGCATGTTGGCATACGTGCATGTCGCAATGTATGGGCATCAAAGAACCATATTAGTTAGTATTTAGTGAGAATAAAGGTATACAGACTTGATGATATCTATTGACATCTAACTACTATAAGTTTTGGTATAAGGACAGTCGCGGTTTGTTGGCATCTAGACATGTTATCACGCACAGGCATCTAGACATGTTATCACGCACAGGCATCTAGACATGTTACCACGCACAGACATCTAGAAATGTTATCACGCACAGGCATCTAGACATGTTATCACGCACAGGCATCTAGACATGTTATCACGCATAAGCGTCTAGGCACAAATCGTGTTGAAATCTAATTATAAGACATGTTGGCTATAGTCATTGCGCCTATAGGACATGTTGGTTATAGTCATTGCGCCCATAGGACATGTTGGCTATAGTCATTGCGCCTATAGGACGTGATATGTATATCTCTAGGTATGCTGAAATGTAAACCTGCAGTAGATATTAACATTTTTTAAAACCATCTAGAAAGTTACTTTTGATGAGCTGTTGTTTTTCATAATGACACCCAGAACGTTGCCTTTGGTATTAAACAACTATCACCGTGGACAATGTCTATCCATTCTGATTGTCTAAAAAGTTCAACATTTCTTATACGTAACTTTTAAATATTGACATATTTGAAATTCCTTTTCTTTTCAGCTTATGTGTCCGCTATTAGGTAAGACAGAAAGACAAGGTTTAATGATTTTTTTTGCACAATAAAAATGTGAAATGACATTACTATAGCGTTTTTTTTTCCACTAATGAATATGTCATTAGTAATACTTATAACAGTAAATGATAACACTCAAAAGTCACTCCCTAGCGTTGGTCTTAGTTTTTCATATATCTGCCTCTTTTGAAACGCAGGATGGTTAATTTCGGCCGTCAGTCGTAGCCAAATAAACTCACAAAGAACAAGTCCAAGGAATTAAGCCTCGGTCACAAATGTTTAAACAATTAATAACAATTTTAAAAAACTGAAATTTCAAACCTATCAGCATTAAAACACGGTTAAAAATGACCTGGAAATTCTTTTTCAGCCTAATATCGAATTCAAACCATGTGAAATACCGGCGCCGACAGACTTATTGGGTCACAACGAATATCGCACTCGGCTCCGACAGACTTATTGGGTCACAACGAATATCACACTCGGCTCCGACAGACTTATTGGGTCACAACGAATATCGCACTCGGCTCCGACAGACTTATTGGGTCACAACGAATATCGCACTCGGCTCCGACAGACTTATTGGGTCACAACGAATATCGCACTCGGCTCCGACAGACTTATTGGGTCACAACGAATATCGCACTCGGCTCCGACAGACAGACAGACAGGCTCCCTTACGAAGAAGGCCGAATCCTTTTTTTTTTTTTTTTTTTTCCACCCCTCCTCTTCTGGTTGTTTAAATCGTCAGCGGTGCGCGAAAACGTTTTGAAGCAGACGGCAGCTCGAGGCGGGCTGGCGAGGCAAGGGGAAAGAACCAAGTGTGAGGGAAAAAAAAGTTGTAGAGTGAAAAAAAAAAAAACTTTGGAAAAAGATTTTCTACCGTTCGCGGGCTCCGCTGTTGATATTTCGGTTCGGTCGTTTGTTATCGCATGGCAAGTCTACTTTCGCTCTTCTAGTGGAGATAGTGTAGTGGAGTTATTCAGCATTGCCAGTGCTAAACTTGTTGAGTTCATTTAGATTGAGATTTCTATATATAAGTGATTGTGTTGTGTGCAGTGTCTTCTGTGCGCGTGGGAAAACAAAACCTTTGTGATTTCAGGGACTTCTCTTGGAGTATACTTGATGTAATATTCGCGAATCAATATAGATCTTTATTTATATAGACTTTGGGCCTAATTTTTCGGTCTATATCTATCATTCTAATAGTGGGCCTTGAGGTGGATTATTCATGTATTTAATTATTAATTAATACAGAGTTCTCCTCTTGATTGGTCTATAGATAAAGTGTGCAAATATCTATATCTTTGATTCAAATATGTTTCGTTCATTTTCTGTGTTAAAACTTCATTATTAACACATACACAAACAAAAGAAAGTGTTTACTCATTTTAAAATGATTTAAAGCTCCATAAAAGTTGTACATGTTTTAAGTCCTAGTAGATAAAGAAGTTAAACTGACTAACTTTTGTTATAAGTTGTGCATCACACGATTACGGTGACTATCTTTAAACTTTAAAAAGTGCGACCATTGAATAGAAAACACGCTCAGTCATTTTTCGTCGAATTAATACAAAAAACGACAAAGTGAATATAAAAGAAACAAACTATTTGCATCATTTCAAGCATAAAGAAAGTAATGTTAAAGTTCCGTATTAAAACCAATATTAGAATGTGCGCCCTCTGTTTGGGGCATCAAACTCAAACATAAAGAAACTAGGGAAAAAAAAAAGCAAACTAGAGTCGTAGATTTATTATTAAAAAACCCTAACATTTATATTGGAATGACGCCATTCGTAAAATCACTAGGTTTAGAGACACAAGGGGACAAAAGACTAAAAACTTTTTAAAAAAAATGAACCCATTTACATTCTTGTTTTTTAAATTAAATGCTATTTGGACACTACGTTTTCTTTTGGTCAACTTTTTTAAATTTTAAGTTTTGTGACTTCCAGACACTGAGGCATATCTGACCTTCTATTCACCATCTCTCTAAAACTATAAAAAAAAAAAACTCTCTATTAGTACAATAGTTTTGATTATGTCAGATCTCTAGACCAATTACATTTCTAGAGCCATATTTCTATAATACGCCATCTCTCTTTGATTATAACATTTCTGCGATGTCATGTCTCAATATCTATAACTCTCTTAATCAATGCAAGGGACATAACTTAAAGATAATTAGATAGACAAATATTTTTAAAAACTTTTTAGAAAAACCGACTCTAGACAACAATTTCTTGCGAAGTAGATTTAATTACCGTTGTAGCCACCTCTTCAGTCCCCAGCCTCCTGCGTGTGGAGTTTGTTAGTTCTCTAGCGTTAATTGAACAAATATTTTCATCCAGACCCGAACTCTGCTGCCGGCGTCGTAAGGCTTTTTTTTTGGGGGTGTCAGAACTTAAGTCCAATAAACAGCCTGAACAGAAGTGAAAATAGAAAAAGAAAACACACACACACACACACACAGCCCAAGCTGTTTTCAAATAGAAATGAGAGATTTGTGGAGAGACCATACTGAAACAGTGTGAGAGATATTGCGATCTGAAATTAAAAATTCCTGTTCATTCTTTGAAGAACAAAAAAAGAAAATAACATTGGAAGAGAGGGACCCAAATACATCAATACATCTTTATCAACGGACAAAGTCAGCGTCTGATTGGTTTTCATGTATGTTTTATTCGAATGTATAATTGTGAATCAAGGCCTTAAGCTGTTTCAAATATTTGACTAGACTGACTATTAGAAGAAAACATCACAGTAAGAACAAACCTTGACTCTACGTGTCAGACTCAGAGTTATGACAGGAGTTTCTTCTGGCCGGAACGCGTTTTTAAAAGTTGTATCTTTCAATGTGATTTTATAATCACACCAAGTCCAATCAAATTTGTTTAATTCGTATCACTTCCTGTCTTTTGATGGGGAGACAAGCTTAGATGACAAGCCATCAGTGTCCGATTAAATCCCCGTGGATGAGGCGGGGCAGCCCTTCCGAGTAATTTGGATTATTTCCACCTGTGTGTTTCTCTATTCTGAATATATCCTGTCATTTCGTTGTTCCTGGCGTCAAATATGTCTATCTCATTCGTTACTTTCTGGATATTATTACCTGTTTATCTACTGACCAGAGGTAAGTCTTTATTAGTTTTGTTTTGGCTTGACTTATTCACTTCACATATATATCCACATTCATCACAAACACAAAACATAGACATTTAAAAAACAATTCAACACAGACGTTCAGCAACACAGTTTGGAAATGCTTTTGTTGAAATGTCCCAAGAGCAAACGATCTTATATTGGACTTCACTTGAAACAATGTCAACATTTTAGAAATGCGCTCAGTATATATTGAGTTCTGAAATTACCGTCATCTTCAATGAAATAGAGGTGGGGCAATTATTTATGATCATTTTGATATTCGCACAATACCATAGGTAACCGTTTTCTGAGCATCAAATAAATTCGGACTAACATATGTGAATAAGATTGTTTTAATTTGTTTACGCTTCTTCTAGTTGTATTGTCTTATTGTATTCAATCATTAGGTAAATGTTTTCTATAAACCGTTTGTTCAATCGAGGCTTTAATTTTACTTACAAAACACGAACATAAAATAATGCACGCCAAGTAAAAATCGTTTCACAGTTTTGCATAGTTTTACAGCTAATTTATAGAATTGTCATAGGTAATTATTTATTTAATTAAAACCCTTTCTAAAGGGAAGGGGGATGATATTTCAAACACTCTAGAATTCAGGAAAAAAAAATTACCAAAGCAAACATTTAAATTATTTTAAATGAACCAGTAGCACGAGCCAGAATACAAACAGCAGCAAGCCTGCTAGACTTCCATGTCGAAGTGAACACTATTCCAAAAACTCTCTCTATTCATTGATATAATATTTGGCTTTGTTTGTTTGTAACCATTTTGAGTTGTGTGAGCTAATGTCTAACTCTGACGACAGGATTTGTATTCTGCTATGCACTTGTGCTTTCTGGAATAGAAGGGAGTTTTGTTTTCCTGATGCAGGGACGTAGCTGAGGGTTGGGTCTATGTCCTTGTCTCTCCCTCCTCTTTGGGTGTTTTTCGATTGCGCATACTCCAAGTTTTAAGGAAGATGAGAATTCTGTATAGGCCAAATAGTTGTACTTTCTCCTTGTAAGGACTGTAATCTTCTGATCTTGTCAACTAACAAACAAATTCAAATGTATCAGTATCTAGTAGATAATGTTTCAGTGTTCATTTGGCGAATTGATTGCCTTTTGCCTATAGCAATGGCCGACTGGCTCAAACATTCATAGATTCCGACTGTGTGTAGCTTCTATTCTCTTTGATTATCTGCAGGTGTTTACTTACAAAAACAGCATCTCACAAAATTCATGCCCGCCACCTCTGTCTCTCTTTCCGTCTCTCTTACACACCTTTCCACTATCTCTCTAGCCTACTGTAAGTCTCTACTCAAGAAACGTTTTCTTTATAGTTTAAAAAAACACACACAAAAACCAACAACAACAAAAAACAAACACTCCCTTTGATCATCAGTTTCCTCAGAGTGAGTACTGAGTGAGTACAGAGTGAGTACTGAGTGAGTACAGAGTGAGTACTGTAATGCACTGGCGAACGGTAATAATGGTGGTTTTAGTGGTGTGAGTGTGAAGGTATTCAGGCCAGTGTGGATATTGTTTATGGTTTAATTAACAGCAAGTCCAGATGTGGCCTGGGTGGATTACTAAACAACATACACACGCACATACGCAAACACACACCCACGCGATATGTGTGTGTGTGTGTGTGGTGATGCAAAAACATTCTAGGAGAAAGAAAAAAAATCGCCATGGGAGAGAAGGGAATGTAAGGAGCAAGGTCTTCCTTGTGGATATCTATGAGATGTTACTAGAATGATCTAGCAGAGAGTGTCCACTACAAGATGTAACTAGTGTGATGTCATAGGGTGTGTCCACTACAAGATTTACTTACTATGATGTTGTTAAGTGTCCACTACAATATTTTTTGTCTAAAGTTACATGACATCTATAGTTACATTGCATCTATACTTACATTGCATCTATACTTACATGACATCTGTAGTTACATGACATCTATACTTACATGACATCTATACTTACATGACATCTATACTTACATGACATCTGTAGTTACATGACCCGTTGTAGTTACATGACACATCTAATTTCATGCCATCTGTAGTTACATTACATCTAGAGTTATATGTCATCTAGAATTACATGACATCTAGAATTACATGACATCTGTAGTTACTATAGATATGACATCTATAGCTACATGACATCTATAGCCACATGACATCTATAGCTACATGACATCTGTAGCTAGATGACATCTGTAGCTAGATGATATCTATAGTTACATGACATCTATAGCTACATGACATCTATAGTTAAATGACATCTATAGTTACATGACATCTATAGCTACATGACATCTATAGCTACATGGCATCTATAGTTACATGAAACAATAACATCTGAGAAAAAGACAATAAAACGAAAACGTTTTAAAACAAAAAAAAACAATTGAGAATAATAAAAAAAAATTTGTTGATTCTTTCATTCTTTGAGCCGACCATGAAATGTCATTTTCTTTGCCCACATAGTGTGATGATACTCTCTTGAAATAGATTCATGGCTTAGATAACAGCAAGGCATAGCGCTGTACTAAACAGTAAGATTTCTGTAGATATAATGGAGACATGGTTCATTTTTGTAAACTCTGTATGGAAGAATTGATGTATACTCCTACCTGACTTACAGATCCAATCTTCCGACAAAAAAAAACATTGCATGCACCTGTAAGTTTACTTTTAATGAGCATTCAAGGGGAAACAATTTCGACCAACATAAGCTGGATTCCACGGACTGTAATTAAAGAGGTCGCCGAAGACTTGACCTACTCACCAAAATGACTGAAGCACAAACGTGATCTGTGGTCATTAATTAGACAGCAGAAGACAGATGGGCATCCTTAAAGCAAATCTACTCCCCCCCCCACACACACACACACTATTCACCCCCCCCCCTCAGAACGCACGAGCGTCGTGCTACTTCAGTCAGTGTGTACTAAAAGTTGACAGGCACTCATCCGATAGCCCCAGGTGTAGTAGCGTGAGTGAACTCACTATCTCACACACACGCACACACGCACAGACATTGAATGTAACAATAAGGAAAATACAAAAACAATGGAGGGGGGGGGTATCTAAAGTTTGAATGGACCGTAAGAAATTCCGAGATCACAGTATATAGATTGATAGAGAGAGAGAGAGAGAGAGAGAGAGAGGAGGAGAAAAGGGAAAGAAAGAAGAGAGAACAGGCGATACCAAATATTAATGAAATGAATAAATAAAAGAATGAGGAAATAACTTGGGACAAATATTTACGTTGTGCGTGAGAAAGAAAAAGAAAGCAAAATCAATACAGACAAATACGTATTTATTCAAGTTATGTTTTTAAAAACACAGAAATGAAGCGAAGATTTTAAAAAGAATGTGTTCTAACATATGCAATCAATATATAGGATTGTTAAAAGAAAATTATATGATTAATAGTTTAGTAGATAAATTGGGAAAATCTAACTTCGAAGCCTCATTCCGATGCATTTCATTAAAGGACTGATTCATTCATAACAGACGAAACAAGTAGTTAAATTGATTTCTATGGTTTTGAATTTCTGCAGACCAAGGGACTCAAAAAGCTCAGACTGAACAATATTTTAACACTACTGACTAAGTTTTCATCTCCATGTTCTGTTGTCTCCCCACTTAGGCATGTGGCTTCTAAACATTTAGCCATTTGAATGCCTGGCTCAGAAAGACACATTCAGGTCAAACTTCTCAGAGTACGCCTACTCCTAATTCCCTTTAGTAGGTCATTTTTTACGAAAACATTTACAGATTTAGAAAAAAAAAAGCACGCTTCATAAGCGTCACCTGCAGTTTGAGGGACAAGGAAGCAACAGGGGCGGCCCTGGCAGTTGCTGTCATGTCAGTCGAACAGAAAGCGAAATGTTTTCTACTAGCAGCTTACGAAACATATAGATTTGTAAA
The DNA here is from genome assembly GCA_036873155.1 of Biomphalaria sudanica. NCBI lineage: Eukaryota > Metazoa > Mollusca > Gastropoda > Planorbidae > Biomphalaria > Biomphalaria sudanica. Next base: position 677,933 of record JAZGLO010002262.1, on the reverse strand, counting down.
ACTAGATCTAATTAATCAGCCAATTTATTAGTACAAAAAAAGCCTTTATAAGTGTTTGTGCTGTCCATCTGTCCACCCATGTTTCACGTAGGCCTAATACAATTCTCAAAAAGACACAAGGTTTTCAACAGTTATAATGTTTTGTTTGGTGTAATGCACAAATTGTAAGACATATTTCCTTATGGACAATAAAGATTATTATTATTATAGAGGTACATTTCTTATGCCATTCCAAATCTATACAAGTGCTCCTTTTTCCCTTGTGCCATTAACGAGTAGAATGGGTTGCTTGAATCAGCCAGGAAAACCAACGACTCAGCAGAGTTTAAGTCACTGATTAACGTGCATGACTAGATTGACAACTAAAATGTTTATGACATAATTATCTTCTCTTTTGAAGTGACGTCTGTCATCTAACAGGCAATAAGCTAAGGTAAACCTAGAAACTAGCTGAGCTATTGAAAATCTTATTTTACCATTGTTGTATTGAGTTCGTGATCAAAATAAGTGGAAAGGTTTTTTGTTTTTAGGTCCTCCGGATTTGAACATTATTTTTTTGTCAATTAAATTTGCAATTTTTTTTTCAGTCAATAGCTCAGAAAATTCTTGTGACGTCATGAGTAGTCGTGGAAACAGCAGAGGCTGAGATATATAATTGAAAGAAACAAAAATGTTGATTGGTTCGGCGTTGTTCGGCAGTTTGGCTAACTAAATCTCTGACCTTTGAAATGAATATTGTAATTCAACAATAGAATTAAACTTGTTAAATTTATTTAGATTAAGTGTTTAAATTTTAATTTGTGGATTATCTTTTTTTTTTCATTTTGAAGTTGTGTTACGTTTGCAAATAAAGAGTCAGATACAAACATCGCATAATTTGCATAATTCAGAGTAACGTCAAGTCATATATTCACTGCTGTTAAGCTTTGGACACTACACTTAATAAACAACACCAACGCTCTAGTACCTGATTCATGACTGAATTTATTTACACACTTTGTTAACACACATGACACATAACATTCCAACATTCACTCCCTTAGTCAAGGGAAATCATTCAAGGTACTCATATAAACAATGTCAACAACTGCAATGTCATAATAAAAAGTATTATTATTATTTTAATCAAATTTTTGTCTTCCTCTGATGACATCTCCTATTTCCCTACTTCTGACTGTGTTACTCTGACTGCTTCATTCAAACAAAAAAATGGTCTGATTGGTTGTAATTGTATTGGGTAACTTGATATAATCCTTTGGAAATGATCTTGTGATGGCCATAGAAACATTCTACGATCTGACCATGAATTATTGTACATTATAACGACATGTTCCATTAGCACCCCCCCCCCTTCCCTCTTTCTTTCCCACATACAACATTTTGTAATCATTCGAGTCTAACGTTTGTAGCCCCCGTCCCCCCCCCCTCCAGATTACATAACCCTCTGTCTCCCCTTTCAGTCTCTCGTCTGGCGTCTCCCTGAGTTTGTGCTACAACGTGACCGCGGCCGTAAATCTTGCTCATGTCCATGTTCCAGTGTCCCCCCTCCAACTTTTTGTTTAGTTCCCTTTACAAAAGATAAATGTACTGGCATCATTGACGTCCACGTGATGTTCTATCGATCCCCCTCGTTCCACGTATAACACAAAAACAACTCAGTATCAGGCACTCACGTACACACAACAACAACTCAGTATCAGGCACTCACGTACACACAACAACAACTCAGTATCAGGCAGTCACGCACACACAAAACAACAACAACTCAGTATCAGGCACTCACGCACACACAAAACAACAACAACTCAGTACCAGGCACTCACGCACACACAAAACAACAACAACTCAGTATCAGGCACTCACGCACACACAAAACAACAACAACTCAGTATCAGGCAGTCACGCACACACAAAAAAAGGCGGGAAATGATTTGACGGGCTGGTCTTTTGTTTCTCTTAGTTTACTCTTATAATCATGCAGTTGTTAATCCCTCTGCTTCTTATACTCGATCATATGTGTGCGTGTGAGTGTGAACGAGAATATGATAAAAAAACACAACATGTGTGATAGAGTTGTAATGTTTCCGGTTTACATGTACAAGTCCCTACCACAATACATGTGTCTGTGTGTGTGTGTACACAAAGATTTGGGGTGCGGGGGAGTAATAATGCTTCCGATCACCATTTGAATGCCTCGCGACAATAACACAAAAAATATTTTAAAAAACTAAAAGCCAACTGCTGAGAGTCATTTGCTGTATTTTAATTATTATGTTAATATTGTTCGCTGCATGCTCTCTGCTTCTGGTGAACTCTTGGCTTAGCGTAGTTGACATGCGCACACGAACTGAGAAGAAGAAATCGTACAAACATTTACAACATGCTTCGCGGAAAAGATTTTTTTTGCTCGTGTGTGTGTGTGTGTGTTTGTGTGTGTACCCAGCTTGAACACTGCACGTGTGTGACTAGCATGAGCACGTGCAAATGTAGACTTTGAAAAGAGTAATGGAAACAAATGTATTATTATTTTTTTTTGGGGGGGGGGGGAATCAATTCCTCCTCAATTAATATGTAAATATGTCAATACCACTTTATTGTTCATTCTATTCATTTCATGTAATACTTTATCATAGCAAGGAGTCATCGGGCCACATACAATACAATGGAACTCTACTTTAAGCAGACCAACTCAGGATTTCTAGAAAGACGAAGCGCTAAATGTTCGTTGACGACTATTTATGTTATTCCACTTTTTACTGAATAGAAAGAAACATTTGAGTCGAGTCCGAGAATTCCTGGTGAGCCGTGTTTCTAGTCACCACGTAAGCCAAATTTAATTTTTGAGATGATTATAGTTTGAAAATTGTAACGATCAACCCTGAGTTTTGACCGTGTGGTTAAACAGGTAGTTACTTTACCCTACGAGAGTCAAATTTCGAGAATAATCGTTGAAAGGTCCCTAATTTTGTATTTGAGAATTAGATGAATTACAGAAATGGGAATCAAATTGCAGCATGTCTTTCCACCCAGAAAAATGTCAGTTGTTAAGAGTAACAAAAAAACTAAAACAAATTAATTCCACTTATCTTATTCATGGCAAACCAGTAACACAGACTAAAAACTCAAAATACCTAGGTGTTATAATAAATGAAAACCTGTCATGGAATCCACATATTGATGAAACTATAAAAAAAATCCAACAAAGCATTAGGGTTTATTAAAAGAAATTTCTATAAATCAAATAAGAACATAAAACTAAAATGTTATTTAACCTTGGTTAGGCCAATAATAGAATATGCATCCACCGTGTGGGACCCCTCAACTCAAGAAAACATTAAGAAACTGGAACAAACACAAAATAGAGCAGTGAGATTCATAACAAACGAATATTCACATTTGACTAGGGTAACACCATTAGTAAAATCACTAAATTTAGAAAGCCTTCAGGACAGAAGACTCAAAAGTAAAGTAGCAATCATACATAAAACACTGAACCATAATCTTCAAATACAAAAACAAAATTTAATAAAATACTCTGAAAGACACAAAAATAAAGGCACATTCCTCGTCCCATATGCTAGGACAAATTTGTACAAATACTCCTTCTTCCCTAGTGCTATTAGAGCATGGAATGGGTTGCCTGAGCTAGCCAGAAAAACCAGTGACTTGGCAGAATTTAAGTCATTGGTTAATATGCATGACTAAATGCATGACGCGTAGGACGTAATCATCTTCTTTTTTGAAGTAACGTCTGTATTATATAAGATAAGATAAGAAAAAAAAAGAGGATTTTTAAACCTTATAGTATAGAACTCTCCAACCCTTTTGTTGTTCCTACTCATGTATATAGTACAAGTGTCCAGTATAAGTCCTCTTTTAATCTCGTACGCCAAAAAAATATTTTTTTTTAAATCCTGCCCTGTTTACTGCAAGACAACATCCGGTGCACATATTCTTTTCTTTTAGACGATCGCAATTTCAATCGGGACATCTATATCAATAGTTCATTAACTCTTTGAGGACAAAACGGCTGAAGTCCATTAACTCTTGGAAGACAGAACATCTAGCCCAAACCCATGATGCAGACATTGAAGGTGAAGATCCCCCGCTGGAAAATGAGACAGTTGCTTTTAACTGGAATATTGTTTTAAGTGCTTTTGTGGCGATATAGTCGCGGCGTCAACTTGTGTAGCTTATTGACATTTTTTTTCTAGATTTTTTTCGTATTTTTTTTAAAAGTCCTTTTCTTTGAATCTGTTCAATTGTATTAACTAACAGCAGTCGAGCGCAGACGAACGGTATAATTAGTGCGTCCCGCCAACGTTTCTTGCACTTCTAACCGTGTAATTTCTTCTGGCCCGACTCTCAATGTGCTCAAGATTGCATGGCGCAGGATCCACTCGTGGTGTTGGTATCTGGTGGCCAGGGCGCCATAAAATTGCTTTTGTGCGAGTGTGTGTCTGTGTGTGTATGTGATGAACTGTTTCCTGACATTCACCGTGGGCTCCCATTGACGAGGGGCGTAAAGACGGCGCCTGTGGAAAACTTTAGAAGGAAGTTTGAGTTGTTCCCTTCGTCTCTACTGCCTCTTCCTCTCCTCTTTCTCTCTCTCTCTCCCCTGTCTCTCTCTCTCCTCTTTCTATCTCTCTCTCTCTCTCTCCTCTTTCTCTCTCTCCCTCTTTCTCTCTCTCTCTCTCCTCTTTCTCTCTCTCTCTCCTCTTTCTCTCTCTCCTCTTTCTCTCTCTCTCTCCTCTTTCTCTCTCTCTCTCTCTCCTCTTTCTCTCTCTCTCTCCTCTTTCTCTCTCTCTCTCCCTCTTTCTCTCTCTCTCTCTCCTCTTTCTCTCTCTCTCCTCTTTCTCTCTCTCTCTCTCCCTCTTTCTCTCTCTCTCTCTCTCCTCTTTCTCTCTCTCTCTCCTCTTTCTCTCTCTCTCTCCTCTTCCTCTCCTCTTTCTCTCTCTCTCCTCTTTCTCTCTCTCTCTCCTCTTTCTCTCTCTCTCCTCTTCCTCTCCTCTTTCTCTCTCTCACTCTCTCTCTCCTCTTTCTCTCTCTCTCTCTCCTCTTTCTCTCTCTCTCTCTCTCCTCTTTCTCTCTCTCTCTCCTCTTTCTCTCTCTCTCTCTCTCTCTCCTCTTTCTCTCTCTCTCTCTCTCCTCTTTCTCTCTCTCTCTCTCTCTCTCTCTCTCCTCTTTCTCTCTCTCTCTCTCCTCTTTCTCTCTCTCTCTCTCTCTCTCCTCTTTCTCTCTCTCTCTCTCTCTCTCTCTCTCTCTCACATACGCACCATTTGTTTCATGTTACACGAAAACCTATTGGCAGATTAGGTGATTCTCAAATTTTCTCAACACACATTTTGATTGAAAATTACATGTATGCAGATTTAGGGATTCTCAAACTTTCTCAAAATGACTCATAACTTTAGTTTTATCAAATGTTTAGTTACTTTGAGTAAAGTTTTTATAGGTATCCATGTTCATTCATCTAAGTGTATGTTAAGGGTTGAACCTAACATCCACAAACCTACTGCTAGTTCGTGGTTTCAAAGCGAAAGGAGGGGAGACAACTAGTAGGCTCGTGTTCATAAACGAATTGAGTCGAGAACATTCGTTATAGAACGCCTGAACACTGAACTGTAACGTCACAACCTGTGGGCAGTTTAGACCAATAGCTTGTTGCCTCGTCGTACTGACATGTAAGCTATTGGTCTAACCTGCCCACAGGTTATGACGTTATAGTTCAGTGTTCAGGCGTTCTATAACATCTATGTAGAGAATAGTGTGTTGTATTTAACGCTAAGGTTGTTAGCATATGATTGAATCCGCAATTTGAGAGCCCCTGTTGTATCACATGAAAGTTTGTTAGAGACATACCTTTTGCACACACACACACACACTCACACAGGGATTAAAATGTGACTTATCCCCGGTATATTCTGGGTACAATAGAACGGCTCGTTGCTCGGCGTGGGCCAGGGAAATATCATAAAAGATTTATGCAAAAATGGCCTTTAAAAAAAGTTATATAAATAATACTGGAAAAAAAAGCTACGAGTGTGGGGAGGGATTAGTGTGCTTTATGGCTACACTTGTCTGGTGGACGTACACAAGGGTAGCTGAGAAGTGTAGGACACAAGTTCCCTGCCTAGCCACGCAGTGCTTCTCAAAGGTGGATTATACATTTTAATAAGCTCCCCCCCCCCACCCCCAACACGTATCCCCAAATTGGAAAAAAAAAGAAACACACTTTTTTTTAAAATCCAAAAGCCATTCTTCACTTTTAAGAAACTAATCTCATGAATTTTTATATGTTACGACGCGTCATTAAATTTTCGTTAGAGATGGCTGTATTGAATAATGTCTTATAGAGTCTCTTGAGTTTCAGTCAACATGATGGACTCTTGCATCAACCAATGTATCAGTTTGGGTAGCCTTAACACAGAGGTAGACGAAATGGAATGCGTTACACAAAGGTAGACATACATAAAATAAGTCACAACCTATATAGAAAGTAATAATAATAAAGTAATATGCTCAATTTTAATGTTACTGCTTTGCCGCCACATATAACGGAGTCTTCTTACCTTATCTTATAAATAATAATAAAAAAAAAAGAAAGATCATTACGTCCTACCCGTGTCCGTGTTTAGTCGTGCATGTTAATTCTTACTTTACCTGACTAATTCAGGCAGCCCGTTCCATTAGCCAAGTTATTGCTTTTCCTGGCTGATTCAGGCAACTTGTTCCATTAGCCAAGTTATTGCTTTTCCTGGCTGATTCAGGCAACTTGTTCCATTAGCCAAGCTATTGCTTTTCCTGGCTGATTCAGGCAACTTGCTCCATGTTCTAACGTCAGTAGGGATGAAAGAGCACTGCTATGATCTTGTCCTAATATACGGATAAAAAAAAATCTTGAGTATTATATTAGGTTGTGTTTTTTGTTTGTTTTTAATTTGTAAGTTACGGTTCGGTGCCTTCTGTATTGTTCCCACTTCTATAACATTATGAAAAACCTATCAGAGAGATGCTTCAGTTCAATGCCCCCCAGCGCCCCGAGTTGCTGCTTTAGCCCCCACTCTGACAAGACACAACAAACAGGAGAAGAATATGTTGCATGTCACTGGATCGTTCTTCTGGCTTTAGTTATTGTGTAAAGATTTGTGAAAAAAAAGGGGAGGGGGGGTAGAAGTGTTGACAAGTGAACGATGTGTGCCAGTGAATATAGAACATAGAACTAATGATCCTGACGGAGAGTTTCCCCTGTCACACATCATTGATTTAGTGCCGGCCTGTCACAAAAGTCAGCAGACGCGAGGCTAAGAAAGGAGCGACACCGTTGTTTGACGCCGACACGATTTTTTTCTCTTCTGTTTAAGATCGTACTGCATGTAATGGCGCCGGGTTGGGGCTTGTAATGGAAGGGGGTGGAGTTTTATGAAGATATTAGCAGGTCTCAAATTACATAGCAGCGTGATCCTCCGATAGTAAAACATTACCCGTGAAAAAAGAAATGAAATTCATTCGGAAATTTGATCAGTCTGCATTTTCTCTTTTGATGTACCGTTTGAAATTGGAAGTAAATCTATACATGGACATAAACATAGTCTGAGCATTTTAGAGTTAAGTGCAGGCTGAAACATATAGTAGGGTATACATCGACCAGGGAGGTGGCAGAGGACAGTCACATACACACACACCAATAGGGGTATAACAATGTCGAGGCGACATTCAATCCAAAACTTGTGAGGATAAGTGCTGTGTGATGTAACTTTAAAATGTGAATAAAGCGGCTAGGGAGAGAGAGAGAGAGAGAGAGAGGGCGGGGAGAAAACTAAAGAAAGACGCAGACAAGAGAAAACTAGAGAGAGAAAGAACAAGGAAAGAGTCACGAAAAAATCCACTTCTATTCTCTCGACTCTACCATCTGCTGGACCTAGAGTCTATAAATTAGCCTATTGACCATTGTCTGTAGTCATCATAAAATTCCTTCTGAGATTCCAATAAGATGCAGTCCTCCCCTTTCTAATAAATACATGCCTCGCCTTCCCTGACTTGTAACAATTGTATAGAGTTAATATTATTTCAGTTCAGGGCAGCGATAGGCCAATGACTTCCCGACTTCTTTTCACAGTGAGAAAAATTTCTATCTCCCAAACACTGGTCTGTAAGAAGAGATAAGACCCGTGTTTGCAAGTGTACCGCCAAATCCCATTAGCTGATTGGGAGAAGTGGAAAATAAAATAATAACAACACTCCCAGGTGCGATAACTTTAAAGTTGAAGACACTGGAAGCAGACGTCGATCTAGATGCGAGTAAGGAAGGAACGGGATGGATTTAGATAGTGGAAAGGGGTCAAGGAGTCCCCGTCACTAAATGTGATTACATTAGTGTGTGTATGCCAAGTCTGGCCGACGAGTTGGAGGCTAAACTGACAAACTATCTGGATCAAATATTTCTAGTGTCACCATTTACGATCTGGAGTTGGTTTGAGCTTATCTCCCCTGTCCTGTGAGGGACCCACAAGTGTCTTCATCCCAGAGACACCACGTGACAGAAATATATCATTTGAAGTCTTTTTTGTGGTCGTGATTTTGGTCCTCGAAAACAGAGAGAGAGGGGGGGGGGGGAGGGAGGGAGAGAGAGAAGGAAGAGAAGTCGCCTATAACGATGGCATTGTTCTGATCGATGTTGGTTTGTAGCTCCAAACAGCTCCTACAACTAAACTGATGTAGCTGTATCCAATTCTTAATGTAGAACCTGAAATAGGTTTGAACAGACTTCTGTTAAATAAACCTGACTATAAATTTATTTCTAAATATACACAGCTTTCAACTTCACTCTAGATGTATGTAGAAATAGAAGCTATAAAAATGATACTTTTCAACAAGATGTAACTCACTAAAAAATACACTCTCGTCCCATGTCTCTCGCTTGTTCTCTCTGCAACATTTACAACCCTATTTATAAGCTGAACTATGACAGACCTACGCGTGGTTTCATCAGTCTACTCAACCAAACTATCCATCCGCCCAACTTTATCCAGAAGCACCCAGATACGCTACAAAACAAGCGGTAAATCTGAACTATAGGGAGTAGAGAAACAGATAGATAGAAAAACGAATTGAAAAAAACAAAAAAAAAAAAAAAAATCACAATATTCTAAGTTAAATAAATGTATCCCTTGTCGCAATGTGTCCCGATGTGCCTGACAGAACAGAGCAGCCAGAACTGTTTAATTAAATTCTCCGTGTTATCGCTGTTTGGAAATACATCATCACTGTGACATGAACCTTGTGGGACTCAAGACAGTTGTGGCCTTTACGTCAATTTACTTTATGCTTTCGACTCCTATCGTCTCCGCTGACTGACTGTAGAACAATTGACAGTCCCTGTCGTGTTATCAGATCTATGTGTCGCCCTGACCTGGGTCACACACAATGTCACTGTTAAAAAAAAAATTCCAAACCGTAAACCTTGTATCGTGGTGGAGTAGATAATGGTATTGATCTGATTGGGTATGCTATTGTTTCAAGACACAGCTCGATCATTGTTGACTACTTAAACCAGTGATGCCCATACTATGACCCGCGGGCTGTACCCGACCCGTAATGGTAATATCCAGCGTCTGGAAACATCTGCCTAAAGTGCTTACTAAAGTCGCAGAATCTCAGGCCGCTCAGTTCGACTCGACGATTGAGTAATAAGTAAATGTTCCCCCATGTTCCATCAAGCCGAAAATGGTTGGGCGTCACTGACGTCAACATAAGTTGGATCATTTCTGTGATGTCATGTTTGTGGTGTGGGGGCTGAGTGGTAAAGCGCTAGTCTTCTGAAGACAAGGGTTCCAAGGTTCGAATCTCGGTGAAAACTGGAATTTTTAATTTTGGGATTTTTAGATACCCCAGAGTCCACTTAAGTCTAATGGGTACCTCTCATTAGTTGGGGAAAGTTAATGCGGTTGGTTGTTATGCTGGTCACATGACACCCTCGTTAATGGTCAGCCAAAGAAACAGATGACCTTAACATCATCTGCCCTATAGTACGCAAGGTCTAAAAGGAGTACTTTTTATTTTTACAGTGTCTTTGATGTCAAACGTTTTTGGTAAGAGCAGTATTTGAGTCTGAATATTGTCGAGCCAACATAAGTTGCCCCAACTATTTAATTAAATCAAATGTTTAAAATACATTGTAATTAAAAATCTATCATCTCGTAAGCTCTACATAACCTGTTATGCATATCTCTAAACTCACGTTTTGCAATTACTTGTGTTTGGGGATAGATTTTAAGTTCCCTGCTACGTTTAACAGTTGGACATTGACTACTCTCTAATCTCTAGCTTCAACCTTTGGATATTGTCCATTTTCAGTTTTCTGGTTCCTTTGAAAGTGGGACATTTGACTACTCTCTTATCTCTAGCTTTAACCACTTGATATTGTCGATTTTTAGTTTTCTGGTTCCTTTGAAAGTTGGACATTTGACTACTCTTTTATCTCTAGAATTAACCTCTGCACATTGTCGATTTTCAGTTTTCTGGTTCCTTTGAAAGCTGGACATGAGCTCCTCTTACTATTCTCCTACTATAAACATCTTAATTCAACACTTTTGTTGGAACGACGACCACCGGGACGAGTGGGGGTGAAGTTTCACCATTACAACAGCGGCCGATGTGACAAGAGCTTATTATGACAAAGTCACTGGTGTGAAATATTGCAGGTGAAAAAAGTAAAGAAAAACCCCCAAACCCGGCTATTACTATCCCCACATTAGATGTTCATTCTGTGCTCCAGACGTTGATGATGGACTTCGCCCTCTTTTATTTAATTTACATACTACACAAAAGATATTAAACATACGAGAACAAGTATCCCAGAATTCGTAGCTATCAGAACAAATGTTGGGCAAATAACATGGACACGGCGAGAATCAATACACCGTCGCTGACTGACTGTGGGGTATGCGCTTAGGCGTGTGAGCACGACGGTCCGAGTTCGAGCCCCGCCCGCTCAAATGCATTGCCGTATTAATAGGAGGTTAGGGCTAGGGTGTAGATGTATTAATGTTCATATCTGCAGAAACGTCCGACAACTTATAAGAGATGTCACAACGTTGTACACGTTTTAAAACAACGACAACGACAATAATATTAACTTTGTTAGTCCTCTGAGACTGAGTCAATGACACCGATGTTCTCAATCCATTGAGTCAATAACATTGACTATGTTAATCCATTGAGTCAATAACATTTAATGTGTTAATCATTTAAAGTCAATGCGAAAATCTCAAATGTATTCTCAAAGCCACCCAAACAGTTAATAAATGATCCAAATAAAAAGTAACAAATATTCAAAAGCCACAATGGCCGATCAGGGTCAGTAGTAAAACTGTAACTTTTCCTTTTGTCTTAATATGTGAGCAGGTCAGGCAGGCGCGAGTGGGAGATACCTATTCTCTTCTGCTCAACATTAAAATTTACCAACAGTAGGCAGATGTTAGCGCTACTGGGTGGGCTCAATCTGTGCACCTCGGTATGGTTACCAAGGGGCTAGAGTCGCCTAAGTAACCAGACAACTAGCTAAAGCTAACCTAAACTAAATGAAAGCAAGATAACGAAACTTTAGTTTAGGATAAATAAACAAAGGAAACTTTATTTACATATGCAAAACAAATCAATAATAAAATATAATATATACACTAACTTGACTAACCACCACTACTGAACCCATCAACTAACTAAAACCCTCTAAATCTAGACCACTACAAACACTAACAAACTAACCAAACCAACTATCTAACTAAATCATTAAAACTACTACGCTAGTCTAGACCTAGATCTACACTAACAAACTACAATAAACTTGTCTAGATCTACAATATTCTACTACTACAACCAACTCATAACTAAAACTAAAACAAGAACACCTTAGTCTTAGTACCTTACTATAGTATTAGTAGATCTATTCACTAAGAACAGAAACAGACTATAACTAAGTTTACTAATAGAACTCTAAGGCAACACTACACTAGTATCTACAGAAACAAAATAAATCTACAACAGCAGCTTAGAACAGTTAAAATCAACAGTTAAAACAGCAGTTACTTTCAGCAGCTAAAAGCAGTAACACAGCAGTAACAATAGCAAACTTACAGGCCGTCCCAGGTACAGGAATAAAAATAAGTACACGACAGACCACAAAGATCTTCGGCTGTCACACAGACATACTATACTGACCACTGGTCAACTGTACACTGAACTGTTTTTAAAACAGCGTGGCACACTTTTTATCCACCCCACCCTAACTTACACAAAAAGGGGAAGTACAAATAATAAATTTGGCACTAGCCTATAAAAAAATAGAATACACAAAAATATAGCTCTGGGAGCGCAAGCTCACACCTTTTGTCTTAATATACAAACAAAAATTAATACCAAAGAAAAACTTCAGCCTAATAAAACATATTTATTCAATTTTCAGAATAAATAATGTAACAAAAAAATTAATTAGATTCCTAAGTCTAACCAGTTTACTTTCGGATCAACTCCCACACTGCATAAACTCTTTAAAACCTTTCTGATCACGTCGTCTGATGTCAAGTTGTTTTATGTAGACAATGTATATTAAATGGGATGTGCTCAATCAAAGACAGACACACACAAAGATTTTTTTATTTTGAAATTTCATTATTGTCATCATTTGTAAAATTGTCACGCATATCTTGATTGTAATGAATTTTCTAATGAATTGTTTCCTTGATTTTAAAGTTTATTCAAGGATTTTTATGACAAATGTATGCGGATAGCTGTACGGTAGAAGATGTCGCCATATTTAAAATAGAATGTATTCCAATCCTCTCTGCTTGGAGGGACCTACCTTTTGATTTTTAAAAAATCATATAATGAATGGTCAATTATGTAAAGCGTGATAAAGTTCAGTCATATATTGGACATCTTTTCTCGAAGAACAATGGCGACACCAGAATATTCTTCTCTAAGGGTTGTCCAAACATCGTTTTTTCTTGAAACCTGGCATCCATTAAATAGTTTCATTGTTTGTCTATGCGGTATAAATGGTACTAACCTTTTGGTAGTACGTTGCCCTTTGTTAACATTTTTGTCTTCTTGGTTTTAAGAATAGTTAACAAGTCTTGTTTTAAAATCCATTGTGCAGTGATTAATTAAATGCCATAAAAAAAAAGGTGGCGTGGAGGAGAAAGCGACCTTTGAACCCGGAAATAGTGTGCACAGTTTTACTTCTCACCTCCGCCTTCATTTGAGAAGAGTTCCTAAACTGCTGTGTGTTTGGGTGAGTCTGAGCTCTTTCAGTCCCTGACAAGGTGCCGGGTCTAATTGTTTGACGAGGCATTCCATGCCAGCGCACTGACTTGTCTAAACAGACTCTTGGATTGTTTGACATAATGTCTGTTGAAGTAAGACATCCCTCTAGCCTCTAACGCGAGAGGGGTATGATACGGTTTCAGAGTTAGACGATAGATATCAACATATCCTCTGTACAAATAAGTAAGATCATCATCTTATAGGCAGACGATATGTATCAACATAACTCTTGTAGATAGGCGACTGAGACGGTCATTCGGTTATAGTGGTTATAATTATCCCCTCTCATTTATGACATCTCATGCATTATACATATTTGAAAGTAAAAACAATAGTATTAGAAGGACAGTGGTGTAGCTAGGGTGGGAGAGGAGGGGGCAGAATTTGAAAATCCCCCCGGGTTCCACTTGAGGTGGGCCCCCTAGTGAGTGTTCGAAATAGTTTTTTTACATAAATTATTAAATATTACGCAAAATGCATGGGTCCCCAAAAGGTCAAGCTTCCCCTGGCCCTCAAAAGATGCCAAATTCCTAGCTACGCCACTGTAGAAGGATCAGTTTTCTTTAACTGTACACCCCCCCTCCTTTCCTTCCTCAATCAATGTTAAAATGTGGAATGTTGAATCTATTTTTTTTTCTTTTCATCAAGTGACCCTTTTAGTGTATGCATGTGTGTGTATGATTTTGGCCACGACTAGGATTTCTGAAGCGGGGCCATAAAAGACCACAGGTGGACAATGGAAATCGAGTGGGCGGTTGTAGTGGGGGACAGCATGGGGGGAAACGGGGCGTTTGTTCTTGGCCTTTCATTAAAGACCCGCTCTGAGAAAAGATGAGTCGAGCGCCACAGCCTAGTCGGTGGACTTCTCCTCCGTTGTGTGCTGACAATTAGACCAACAAGGCAACAACGCAAGGGTGTGCGTGCTGTGGTGAGGGGTAAAGGGGGAGAGACTTTAAAAAACTCAGAATGTTGAGGAAAAAAAATGTGGGCTGGAGGGAGGGGGGGGGGGAGAGAATGGACGTGTTGGGTTTAGAAGAAAGAACTTGTTACATTTAGTACTTGATGACATTCCCTCTGTGTGTGTGGTGTATATGTGTGCGTGTATTTGTGTGGTGTATAAGGAACTGAGGTGCCACTGCTTCCCCCTCCCCTCCTCAAAAGACCTGTCATATCATATGCTTCACGGCTGGAGATTAAACCCAATGGTTCCAATAACTGCTTCGTTAAAAACCAGGGAAAAAAAAAGGGGGGGGGGATATGTTTTCAGATCAACAAGAAGGTAATAGTAGATGTGGCAGAGGGGTGGGGGCATATACAACCCTCATAAAAATTCAGTGTACTTTCTGACCGTTAGAAATAAGCATGAGGATACAGGGGTCAACTAGCTGTACTTGCTCGGGGACGCTTGGGCCACGAGGCCTTCATCAGCCAGAAAACATCAACAACAACAACAAAAAACAATGAACACAAAATAGACTTCAGTGAACTTATCTGTCCGATGTAGGCAAGAGATGAAGAATACAAGATCTGCGTAAATGTTTGATGGGACGACACAAAATGAATTGCATTGCAACCTTGTTAGAAGAACTAGACTTTACTAGACAATATTATATTTTCCCCTGTTTTGCTGGTGCAGGGGCCTAGTAAGAGTAGGGGGGTACGATGCCCCACGGCACCCTCAAGGGGCGCCACACGCAGCCTATATTTCTATGTGATGTTCATAGAGAAAGGTGTGTGTGGGGGGGCGCCAATAAAGTACCTTGCCCCGGGCCCACGTTTTGCACACTACTCTTCTGTGCTGGAGTAGGTCTGGCGGCGGTCTTTGAAAATAATAATTTGCATACATATATATATATATATATATGTGAGTGTGTGTTTAACATCTCTTTTTTTTTCTTCTTTAAACTCACTTCCGTTATGAGAAAAGCTTAATACTGTGTACGTTATCAATATACCTATCTGAGTGTCAGCTTTATTTGACCAGATTCTTGGTATAGTTTTGAATTTCCTGTAGTATTACTTTCCGGAAAACTATGACATGCATCAAAAAAAAAAAAAAATTAAAACGGATTTTTTTAAAAACCTTCATAAGTCTTGTTTATAATTTGCTGTCAATATTTATATCTATAGATATATGAGTAAAAATACACTTGTGATAGTGGTAATAATCCTTATTATCCTTGGAGAAATTGTGTTACTATTGTCTTAATAAAAAATAACAGGTCACTAGTATTATTAGATATTTGTATATCTTTATATCATCGTTGCGTCGACTTTACTTGGTTTATACAGTAGCCGAGCTTGAATAGAACCTCATTGTTGTGCCTACTTTACATGGATTATTAAGAAGCCGAGTTCGAATAGTACCTCTTTGTTGTGCCTACTTTACATGGATTATTAAGAAGCCGAGTTCGAATAGTACCTCTTTGTTGTGCCTACTTTACATGGATTATTAAGAAGCCGAGTTCGAATAGTACCTCTTTGTTGTGCCTACTTTACTCGGATTATTAAGAAGCCGAGCTTGAATAGTACCTCTTTGTTGTGCCTACTTTACATGGATTATTAAGAAGCCGAGTTCGAATAGTACCTCTTTGTTGTGCCTACTTTACATGGATTATTAAGAAGCCGAGTTCGAATAGTACCTCTTTGTTGTGCCTACTTTACATGGATTATTAAGAAGCCGAGCTTGAATAGAACCTCATCGATGTGGCTACTTTACTTAGTATATTCAGTAGCTGAACTTGAATAAAACATTTCAGTGACAGATGTGACCCATAATGTCATGTCCACAATCCAAGACCAACACAGAACTAACTCTTTAGAAACAAAATAACTGCCCGCACTCATCCTTCTACTTTGTTCCATTGTAATTTTTGTATTTTTCCTTCTACTTTGTTCCATTGTAATTTTTGTATTTTTCAAAGCGCAGACTACTCTGCTCTATCTAGTACGTGAGAACGTTTGTCTTTCCCTGACTATTTTTACATTATAAGTTACACGGTGGAGTGGGTTGGGGCGTGGTGGAAAGGGAGGGAGAGACGCTATGGAGGGGAGGCATTGAGTGGCCGGGGGTCTGGCAGAAAACATCACACACCACATTTCACTTTTCTTCTAATGATGGAGTTGATGGAGGTTCTCAGACAGCGTCCACCGAACCCCAGGGGCGCAGCATGCGCTCAAGTCGACCCAACGGTGGTGACTTTTTAGGAACCTTCTTGTTGGGGATTTTGTTTTTGTTAAATCTAGGGCGCAGTCTCCACAGGTGGGTGTGCCATGCAGTCTTTTACATCTTTTAACATCTCTTTCTCTCTCTCTCTCTCTCTCTTTCTCTCTCTCTCTCTCTCTCTCTCTCTCTCTCTCTTATTTCTCGTATTCTTGTTCTGCCTGTTACCCTCCATCTAAACCTCTTCAGAAAACATGCCATCATAAGTAAGGTTTGGATTCTACACAAACTTAAGTCTTTTGTTATGTGTTCTGATCTATAGCCGAGTTGAACCTGAAACATCGTGACTTTTGGAAGAGTTTAGTTCCAGACGTGTCTAGCAGCAATTAACGTGATGAAGAGATACTAGAGGTATTCTCTGAGTGACAGGCAATGGTAAGACTAAGAAGAGTTAAAAGAGAGAGGGGGGTGGGAATGGATGTGCGGCGGAACTGTGTGTGAGGCAAGGGAGGTATGGGTTAAAAGTGCTAAGTTTCAAGGAAAGAGGGGGAAAAAGTAGAGGCGGGAAAACGTGACACGTCTGCCAGACAGTTAAGCTCACAGGGCAGAACTCTGGAATGGAACGAAATAGCCAGACTGCATAGTTAGAACAGAATCTTTAGACTTCATAAAGTTGACAGGGGTGACTCTTAAAGCTAGAACTCAATATGTTAACCCCCTTTTTAGATTTTTGTTTCTTTAATTCTTGGCTTTGAACTAGCAAAGAAAATGAAAGGATATAGAGCCTAGATACATCATTAAATAGACTTTAAAATGTCTCAGTAGACACTATTACAGAGACTATCATGAATTTTGTTTCCTATTTATCGAAGCTCGACACTGGCAATACCATCGTATGAAAATTGGTTAATTTCTAAATAATAATAATTTTGAGAAAATGTATCTGTCAATTATTAATAGTAAAGTCATGATATATATTTTACTTTCTTTGGATATACTGGGAAATATAGAAATTATGCATTTTGTAGCCCTACACATAGAAATATTGTAATTATTTTGGTTGTGTAAATTTGTATATAAAGGTTAAGGTTATATAAAGTTAAGAAACAAAGAAACAAGTTGAGACTTGTTTTTTTAATAGTTGTCAATAACCCATTGAGTCATTTCATTAAAAGTAGGATTTCATACGTGACTAATAATATTAAAAACAACTATTCATTCCATCAAAGTTATACATATATATAGTGTAGGGCAGAACTCGATGTTCGCTTCTCCCGCGTGACAACCTCTTCAATCCCAGTGCAGAAATCCGGTGTTTAACCCAGAATGCAGCCAGTTGTGGGCCTTGGTTTACACTAGCGGTGCCCCTGGCCCCGTCTGACTGACGCGATGTTTACGAGGGGCCCTGATTAAACCCTAAATCTCTAGATGAAATTAGGGATCAGGTCCCCAGAAGACGATCTTCCGCTGTAGAACTGGTGCAGCGATTCCATCAGGCAGATGGTCTAAACATGGCGGGCTGAGGAGTTTATTGAATTATAAGTCCCGTAAGATAATGGTGAGTTCCACGGGAAATACTTTCTTTCGGAGGTGATGTGTGCTTTTTTTTGGGTCGAGACCAGAAGGCTGGGAGGGGAGGCGAATAGGTGGGGCAAGGGGGTGAGGACGGTACAGGTCTAAGGTGATGTGAATCGAAAAAGGATGTGATGTAGTTAAAGATGTCATGATGTGGATAACATTTTAAGATTTTTGTTTTAGTAGTATAGCAAGATGGTTTGTATGCGCAATTGAAGACGTTGCGTCCTGTAAGCAATGTGATGTTACATTATGATGTTTCAATTCGATGTTTCAGGAGGAACAAGGGGATGTTTTCTTCTGTTGTGTCCAGTCGGTGTTAAAGAAGTGGTAGATGATGCTTGTTTCTCTGAAAAAATTGTAGAGAAAGTTAGTGGACAAAAAGATTGGTCTCCATTTGACTCAAAGTTATTCTCTTGCTGTTTGAATTCTATTTTAAGTGAACAATTAAATTACTCGCCCGTCGATATCTAGGTTGAATCTCACATTTGATAATGTCGTTGTTCATTTGCTGGTTGCTGGCTGGATTTGAATGCGGTTTCTACATAAGCTGGGTAAAACAAGTTATTAAAGAGAGTAGTTGCCACCCCCCTCCCTATTATCTTGTTTACATCTCAAGTCAAGGGGGGGGGTGGTGAAGAGGAGGAGCAGGGACGTACCACAACAATGGACATGGCGTAATTCTGGCGTAACTCGTAGTCGGAGAGTAAAGGTCACAGGGCATGCATTCCGGTCTATTATGCAAAGGTCAAGACCTTAAGATAGATACAGAACATATGTTCCATCCCCAAATCTACCATCACATTCCGTCATCCACCCCCCTCTCTCTCTCTCTCTCTGTTCCTCCCTTCGCCGTCTCGATACACATGAGCTACTATTTGTATGTTAATCGGAGTGTAACAAGAAAGCCACGGGACGGAGGATTTCAATCTCATGACGGCTAATTGTTGATCTAGTTGGCATGACGTGCTCTTGTGTCTGGTGGCTTATGTGGAAACAAATTACGCGTCTCACCAAGCATTCAACTTGGTGTAGCAGAAATGGGACGTTTGTTGTGAGACATGTGTCTCAAACAACTGATATGTTGTGAGACATGCGTCTCAAACAACTGATATGTTATACTCTACCGAAAAGAAAGCAGTGAGAAAAACCGAAGACAGACAAGAGAGAGACAGAGAGAGAGAGAGATATATTGTTTATACGTAATATGGCACCAAACAGCTCTGTCTTATTTTCACGCTAAAATATACTTTCTTCCTATCAGCCGCTTGTTTAAAAAAAAATTCTGGAGCGGTTGGAACTGAAACTTCAAGACTTCAAGATCTATTGTAAACTAGTTCACCCCATTAGATCTGTCGAATACCACCCGCTGAGATCATACCCATACACCATCTCTACATTATAATACTTGAACATTCTTGCTCATGCTCACTGCTCCCCTAAACACATTAACTCTTGAATACTTGAGACAGGAGGAGAGAATAGGAATGATATGCCTGGCATGTGAAGTTGGATTTTTGCCTCGCTGGTAATACACATGTTAAATATTCATGATATAATTTTTCATCTCCATAATAAAATAATTAAAGGATTAATTTTTAAATATCATTTATTGTTATCGAGTTTGTGGTGTTCTTTATCACTACTGATTTAGTCCTTGTTTTGTCTGCTTTCTTTTCATGTATATGCAGTAAATGAGACGTGTATCCAGCAACGTTTTCACCTGTTTTAAAACACCAAAAAGAACAATTGTAATTGTGAGGTTGAATAGACTCAAAATCGAATCACAGTGAAAAGTAATTAATATGGGTGTATTGAACCTTAAAGTAGTCGCTGGTCTTAGAGATGTCGATATTATGTCAATGTTACCTATAATATTAATGTTAGGTTAATAAAAAAAAACAACAACAGAACTTTCAGACCTTGCGATCTATGGCGGCAGATGATGTAAAGCTAATCTGTTTCTATGGTCAACCGCTAACAATGAGGCCGATTCCATGGCCAACAGTTAATAATGATGTCATTTGGCCAGCCGCTAACCATGGCCCACAGTTAATGATGTCATCTGGCCAGCCGCTAACCATGGCCCACAGTTAATGATGTCATCTGGCCAGCCGCTAACCATGGCTCACAGTTAATAATGTCATCTGGCCAGCCGCTAACCATGGCCCACAGTTAATGATGTCATCTGGCCAGCCCAACGCTTTTGCTTCCCCAACGTAGGCCAGGTTGTCGCAAGAGCGTCTTGAAAATTTCGAAGTTCAAAATTCCAGCCTTCACCGGGATTCGAACTCAAGACGCCTGAGTTAGGATGTCATTTAAAAAAAAAAATTAAATGTCCAGAAGTTGTACTGTACATTATAAGACTTGCACCAATTATGCAGGGCACCACTTCTCTTCCATCGAATATCCTGAATGTTAATGTCAGTCACCATGTTACATTATAAATCTCTACTTGTTAGTCCCTACTCAAGGCAGACTAACGAGTATACCATCACTAAATCACCAGTAATGATGAAAAAAGGAAGATTCGGAAGGTTTTATTTTATAAAAAAAAGGACCCACTCATAATGTGAAGAAAGACATTTTGTCATGTCGTTCCGGATCGATTCTCTCCCTTCCATTGAGTCGTTCATCAGAAGTGGAGGTGCCGCAGGTAGCGTATGTGGTCCGTAGTTTAAGAATAGACAGAGAGAGAGAGAGAGAAGAGAGAGAGAAAGAGAGAGCGCAGAAAGCGGGAAGATAGAAGAAAAGCAAGCCAGATGTAATAGGCAGACGTGAATCCTGACGTCATGACTTCATCAATTCAAACTACAAATACGTGTGAAACAAATACACAAATATCCAGAGAAACACACACACACACACACAAACACACACATTCCTTTTCTCTCTTTCTCCCCTCTCTCATATATAACCTACCTATAAATAAAGTCATATACTTATCTGGTTGTCCTGTTGTTTATAGTTCTTTCAGCGACTACTTCATCTGCCTACTAAATGTACCGACACCATCAGTGAGTCGCATATGTTTGTGTAGGAGATGTCGCTGAAAACTAAGACAATGAAAACGGTGTGTCTGTGTGAGTATGTGTATTCGTATATCTCCGTGTGTGTGTGTGAATGTGTGTATTCCTTAAATCTCCGTTAGTGTCTGTGTGTGTGTGTGTGCGTGTGATGCGTTGTGAGCCCAGGAGCTCAGGTTGTCATCGTCAGAGGTGTTGATGACCAGGTACAGGCAACTATGGCTGATCATTAGACCATCATTGGGATAGGAACTTGTCACTCAGCTGATACATCGAGTCTAGTTGGGTCTGGTCTAGTTGATACATCTTGTCTAGTTGGGTCTAGTCTAGTTGATACATATTGTCTAGTTTGGTCTAGTCTAGCTGATACAACTTGTCTAGTTGGATCTAGTCTTGTTGATACATTGAGTCTAGTTGGGTCTAGTCTAGTTGATACATTGAGTCTAGTTGGGTCTAGTCTAGTTGATACATCTTGTCTAGTTGGGTCTAGTCTAGTTGATACATTTTGTCTAGTTGGGTCTAGTCTAGCTGATACATCATGTTGGGTCTAGTCTAGTTGATACACCGAGTCTAGTTGGGTCTAGTCTAAATGATGCATCTTGTCTAGTTGGGTCTAGTCTAGTTATTACATCTAGTCTAGTTGTGATACATCTAGTCTAGTTGTGATACATCTAGTCTAGTTGTGATATATCTAGTCTAGTTGTGATACATCTAGTCTAGTTGTGATACCTTATCTTCTTATCTTATCTTTTGAATACAGACGCTACTTCAAAAAAGCAGATGATTACGTCCTACGCGTCATGCATTTAGTCAAGCATATTGACTTAAATTCTGCCAAGTCACTGGTTTTCCTGGCTAGCTCAGGCAACCCATTCCATGCTCTAATAGCACTAGGGAAGAAGGAGTATTTGTACAAATTTGTTTGTTATGAATCTCACTGCTCTATTTTGTGTCCGTTCCAGTTTCTTAATGTTATCTTGAGTTGAGGGGTCCCAAACGGATGATGCATATTCTATTATTGGCCTAACCAAGGTTAAATAACATTTTAGTTTTATGTTCTTATTTGATTTATAGAAATTTCTTTTAATAAACCCTAATGCTTTGTTTGATTTTTTTATAGTTTCATCAATATGTGGATCCCATGACAGTATTTCATTTATTATAACATCTAGGTATTTTGCGTTTTTAGTCTGTGTTACTGGTTTACCATGAATAAGATAAGTGGAATTAATATGTTTTAGTTTTTTTGTTACTCTTAACAACTGACATTTTTCTGGGTGGAAAGACATGCTCCAATTTGATTCCCATTTCTGTAATTCATCTAATTCTCTTTGTAAAATATCTGTGTCTTGTGTTGTTTTTATTGTTCTATATATTATGCAATCGTCTGCAAATAATCTGACTTTTGTTCCTGAGGTAATGCAATTTGGTAAATCATTTATGTAAATTAAAAATAGTAGTGGACCTAAGACAGTTCCTTGAGGTACACCTGAGTTTACTGTTATCGGTGTTGATTTAGAGCCATTTATTATTACAGTTTGTTCTCTCCCTATCAGAAAATCTTTAATCCACTGATGCAGTGGACCATTAATGCCAAAATATTTTAATTTTTTAAGCAAACTATGGTGGTGAACTTTGTCAAAAGCCTTGGAAAAATCTAGTAAGATAGCATCTATTTGTTCACTTTTATCTTAACCTTTAGAAAAATCATCAATTAGTCCTATTAGTTGTGTTTCACATGATCTATATTTCCTAAAGCCATGTTGGTATGGGGTGAGGACATTATGTTTGTCTAAGTGGTTTATGATGTTGCTACATATTATGTGTTCTAGGATTTTACATGTGATGCTGGTAAGTGATACTGGTCTGTAGTTTCCTGAGTCAGATTTTTCTCCTTTTTTAAATAAGGGGGGGGGGTGACATTAGCTTCTTTCCAGTCCTTTGGTACTCTGCCCTGGTTAAGTGATGCCTGAAAGAGTATTTTGAACACTGGGGCTAGCTCATTGCTTAGTTCTTTGAGTAATCTAGCTGGAATACCACCAGGTCCAGACGCTTTATTTGGTTTGGTGTTGGCTAATAGTTTTTGGATTCAATTTTCTTGTACTACTAAATCTTCTATGTTGTCTACTTGGTTCAAATTAAGTAATATGTCTTTGTCTCCTGGGGCCGAGAATGCTGATGCAAAGTATTTGTTTAGGATGTTTGCTTTAGTTTCATTATCATTATGTATTATGTTATGCTCATCTTTTAATGGCGCTATGCCTGTTGTTTCCATTTTCTTAGACTTAATGTATGACCATAGGTTTTTGTTGTTATCTTTAGATATTACAATGTAAGCTGTCTGCTTACTTTTTGGGTTAGGTGTTTAATTTTTTGTATACTTTTTGTAAACTCTTTCTGCCTTAGTTTCTTTAAATTTTCTATATAGGTTTTCCTTCTGTTTACAAAGCTTCTTTAGTCTATTATTAAACCAGCATTTATTTATTTTGTTTGATGTGTATTTAGTTGGTATATGATTTTCTATAATGCTTTTAAGATGGTTTTTAATGAAATTCCAGAGGTCATCGACTGGTTGGTTAATGTCTTTTTCTAATAAGAATGTTTGTTGAAAGTTTAATGCAGCTTGGTGTAGTTGTGTTAGGTTACATTTATTCCATTTATTCTTTATTCTTCTTTTGGGTTTTGAATTGGCTACTGCTTTTATCTGACTGTATTTTTATGATCTCATGGTCTGATAGACCAGGGATAATATCATAATCAACTACTAATCCAGGTCTGTTGGTTAAGAAGAGATCTAATGTGTTGTTTAATCTAGTTGGCTTTTTAATGATTTGAACTAAACTTAGGTTGTGTAAAGTTTCTATGAAAAGCTCATTTATGTCCTTAAGGTTTTGATGTTTATCTATGGTTAGTGTTTTGCAATTTATATCAGGTAGGTTGAAATCACCCATAATCAAAAAAACTGCATTTTTATTTGTCTCTTTAAGTGTAGTAACCTGATTACATAGTTCCTGCATGTATTCTAAACTAGAATTTGGTGGTCTGTAAATGCTGCCTATTATTAGGGATGTTGAGGTTGTATTAATTTTACAAAATGTTGATTCTATATTTTTTGAGTTAGGTAAGGTAATTTCTTCTGCTCTATCCGGCGGACAATGGTTATGGTTGCCCTGGATGTTGTAAAAAATGGGGCGCTGCGTAACCACGGGAATTACTGCATTCCTCATAAATCTTCGGACTCACAGACAAACCTTATTAGTCTAGTTGTGATACCTCTGTCTAATTGATACATTGAGTTTAGTCTATGTTAATAAATCGAAATGTTAGTCTAGTTTTCTAAACAGCGTTAGTTTTTACATGGCCCATGTGTTAATTGATTAGTGTTCTCGAAATAACCAGTCAGTAGTGTTACTTGCCATTACTTTTTTTTTGTTGTAGGAACTGTCACCGCCTAGAGTCTAGAGTGTGCCCACATACATATGTTACAATAGCTTTATATATTAGGAGAAGCATAATCACTGTAGTGTAGAGCTAGCGCTCTATCTCGCTGCCATGTTAGACTAACTTTCAAACAATGTTCACATACACACACTTAGAAGTACTCCAAAAGATTAGGAGAGAAAGAGACAGAGACAGAGAGACACACACACAGAGACAGACAGTGGAGAGAGAGAGAGAGCGAGAGAGAGAATTAAAGGAACATGTTAACATTTTTCAAATGTTAAGTGCGTCTCGATGGTCTGGTTCATACACTGCCCGTTCAATTCCTTGTGGTCCTGCGGGAAGTTTGGACTAGGATTTAGATTATCTTCAACTCTAAAGGAACATCCGAAACAAACAAAAAAGTGGTTTAAAATGTATTTTGATGCTGTGGTTTATTTGAATTAATCATTATGCTCACACATAGCATATAAACCATAATATCAATACATACTAAAATGGGAATTAACTCATGAAAATGGACAAACAATCATGTCACATTGTTGTCCACCTCTGAGACATTAAACATTTCCTGCACTCGTGTCACGGGATGCATCAGGAAAAAAATCAATGAAATTAAGACTTTGTAACACTTTGGGCAGAACATTCCAAGGCCGGAAAATACTACTTCAAGGGTCAGATATGACCCGCAGCTCGTAGTTTCGGCATCACTGGGCTATGACATAAAGCTATTTTGTTTGTAATAATAATGTCAACTAATCTTTTTTAATGGACATAACATTTTATATTTTGCCCCACAATTGACCTATTTTATGAACTTGGTGTACTAGATTCAATTTAACTCCTCACTGCCTTGTGGTTTCTGACTGTCCCGGTCATCATCTATATTGCATATTGTTTTTCATAGTCTTTCAGCAATCTGATAACACAAACAGCCGTATAATAATAATATCCATCATACGTTAACATTCCTAGCTTTTAAAAAAACACGATTCCCGCTTAAATAAATCTGCCAGACGTTTACACGCGCCACCGAGTCACACACACGCTCGTGTTTAATAAGCTCTGATGAATACACATGTTCTCAGGAAGATAAATCGTCGAGCCAGTTTCAGATTAGAAAAGGAGGGGGAATTAAATATAAATATAGAATTATATACATAAAAAAAAAAACCTGCTACGCTGAAATTAATTACGCGTCTTGGAGATGTGCGGACACCGATCGTGTGAAATTAATTTTGTTTACAGAGTTGGCTCGGGGAAGGCGCTCACTAACAGACACGCATGCGAGCATCAGAGGTAAACAAGTTCAAGTCCAACTCCAGGGGCCAGGCCCAGTTTCTGGGGGGTTTGATTCAAGCGAGTTCCAACTTTTAAGATGGTGAGGGAGATAACACGCGGCCTAGAAGATTTACTGCTGAGTTCAAATCTGAAAGCACATTCTCTCCCAGCGCTAATAATTGAAAGCCAATAGCTTTGAAGTTAAACGTTAAAAGACTCGACAGCAAAAATGAAAAGTAATCTTAAAAGAAAGAAGAGATACAAACAGTTGGTATTTAGATTATAAATCTCAGATGCAAACATTAAAATTCGAACATAAGTTAATTTTAAAATTTAAAACAATGATTCTTTGTCAGAGTTAGTATATATCTATATTGCGAGTACCTATGTTGTCACGGATAAATGTTTATATAATTTTATATTATGTATATATGTCAGTATATGTATGAGTGAATGACCGGAAGTCATATATATATATATACAGAGAGAGAGAGAGACAGAGAAGGGGAGAGATTGATGATTCTGATTGGTTTAATATTCCCTTTGCTCACTAAGTCTACGCAATGTATGTTTCCAATTAGTTTCTGTTTAATATGAGTTGTCAAGCTATTACAGAGAACTATATTCGTTCTAAAAGGATGTAGGTACACCTCTGTAACAGCTGCCTGACAATGAGAGGCTCCCAATCTTAAGTTTTAAATAACATCTTTTACTGGTTTCAAGACTCGAAGACTACTACTGGAGAAAGTATATAATCTATTAGCATTTGGAGATAAGGGATGCCATACAGTTGTTCTGCCATAGTCATTTCTATTCTCTAACATTTTAAATATCCTAAAAGTGTTCTCTCCCTCTTCATTGACTACAGAGTGAACTTCCAATACAAAAAGTACATCTTTGGGTAGCAATTCCTCTCATTGGAAACAAAAAATCTAACTCTAGAAACTTAGTTCTGCCAACTAACTCTACAACTAATACAATCTTCACCCCTTCCTTTTTTTTTCCACCAATGATAAGATACAATCATGATAAGATACAATCATGATAAGATACAATCATGAACAACAATATCCCCCCCCCTCCATTCTCTTTCTCCACCTCTTGCAAGATAGTTGGTGTTTATCTTTGGGCCCAACTTTCGTACACTGTCTGTAGTAGCACCAGAGTTGCTTCCGATGTCTCAAACTAGGGTGTCAGCTGGAGACACCTCCACACACTCGCCCTCCTCACAGTCCCCCCCCCTCTCCTCCCTTATTTCAACGTGGGAGTACCTGGCTATCGTTTTACATTGCACCTATCTCTCTAACCACTTGAATGTGTCATTACGAATAAGTCCGCGGGGTACTGAGGGCGCTGCTACTGAAATGGGAGAGAGAATGAAAGAGAGAAGAGAGAGAGAACTGTAGCATACACTCACGAGCCGACACCACTAGTGGCTACACCACAAGTGGCTACTGAAGCTGCACACTTGGTAGTAGAGGTGGAAAATTTGACAAAATAAATTCGTTTTCTAAGAAACACTTCAAGCGTGAGTCGTAGAAATTCTTTGGTTTACCTGACAAACAAGCTTGAAAAAAATAATCCCAATCCACTTTTTAAAGTAATGTTGCAAGATATTGTAGCCAAGGATATAAGTCAACTATTACAAATTGTAGGATCGGATTTGGAGGTTGAAGGCCCCAGGACCCCTAATTATTTTTTCAAATAAATGAAGTTTTTTCCGTAAGGTTTTAAAAAACATTATTGCCAACAAATAACACAAAGAATGTGGTCATTTGTTAAAGACAAGACAATTGATTAAATCTAAATGACCACGTTAACGAATGAAACTTTGCAGCTTTTTTTTCGACGAAGTTGGTTTCGCTGACATATAGTTCCAAGAGTAAACCAAAATTCCTTTTTTTTTTTTTTAAATTGTGGATGCCCCTCACTTGTGGAATGGACTGGGACAGTAGCCCCGTCTGCCCTCCCCCAAATCCGTCTTTGATTTGTAAACTCTTTCTCTATGATTGGCGATACCATCGTTGATGTGACCCTATTAAATTAACTTAATTTTTGGGTTTACTGACTGTAATCGGTGTTAAATAAAAAAGGACATTCAATTATCTATCCCACTTATAATAGTTTCTAATGAAAACAAAAACGTAACTGAAGTTTAGTTGTAACAGGGCAGTGAAATACAATTGGCAAAAAAAAAAGAATAATTCCATCTGAACGCGGAAAATAATTACGGAGAAATAGAGTTTAAAAAGTTTCACCTAGTCCAGAGATGACTAACTGATGTTCACCTAGTCCAGAGATGACTAACTGATGTTCACCTAGTCCAGAGATGACTAACTGATGTTCACCTAGTCCAGAGATGACTAACTGATGTTCACCTAGTCCAGAGATGACTAACTGATGTTCACCTAGTCCAGAGATGACTAACTGATGTTCACCTAGTCCAGAGATGACTAACTGATGTTCACCTAGTCCAGAGATGACTAACTGATGTTCACCTAGTCCAGAGATGACTAACTGATGTTCACCTAGTCCAGAGATGACTAACTGATGTTCACCTAGTCCAGAGATGACTAACTGATGTTCACCTAGTCCAGAGATGACTAACTGATGTTCACCTAGTCCAGAGATGACTAACTGATGTTCACCTAGTCCAGAGATGACTAACTGATGTAGTCTACACTTTCCATCGTTTCTTAAGACTGATCTAGTTGTCACCAATGATACACAATTAATTAATCAATTAATTAAGAAATCCGGCATCAGATTCTTGTCACGTGGTACGATTTCCGTTTTAGTTTCTTAATTCTAGTCTTATGAGTTGCTGAGGTGCCAAGTCCATTCTGTTTTCGTCATTTTAGTCTTTTGGACTGTTGAGGCAACAGATTCTGTTTTCTCAATACATCTATGTTTTCTGTAATTCCTTCAGTTCTACTGGATAGTTAGGTGTGTCGAGTCTAGGATGTATTCTACTAGGATGTATTATTTGTTCGAAACAGAAATTACTTTATTTATTTTCGACTTTCACAGAACTTTAGTGAGGATCTAAATGTGATGACCAACTCATCTGAGTTAACGTTGTTTTTTTTTTTTTGTGTAACGATGACCACAGTGAGGCCCAAATTGACCATTTGATCTTACCACGCATTTCTTTTGATATGAGGTTTTCTGCAATTGATGTTTATTGACCTTTGAACTCTGCAGAGCTAAATGACCTGACCTTTTCAAACTGTAACATGACACGCCATTTGAAAACATGGTTGATTAGAACTGTCTGTTGATGTAAATCCATTTACGAAATGTTTTTGTAATTATAGACAAAACCTGGACATAGTTTAAAGGCTAAGTAGTAAATGAATTTAAAAAATGACTTTATCATTTGGAAACCTGTATCGTGTGAAATAAAAAAGAAAGTGCTAGCAATAGACACAACATGACTAGAATATCTTCCCATTTTTTAAAGTCTTATGTTTGACAATTTCAAATAAATCAGCCAATTCTTGAGTAACATACACGAAACTTTGACAGAAACTATTAGCTTGTACTAACACCTTTTGGTTGCGCCTTTGAATAACTCCTAAGATAGTAAGTCGGACGTTTTTAGTCTGTCAACATGGTCCACTTTAAATATAGACGTTGTCTTCTCAGAGTGATTATAGAATTAGAAAAATTCTCTGGAACATGACTTTTTCTTTTTGAAACTCTTTAAGAGTCAGATTGACAAGTCCAGACAACTCTGTTGGACTGCTGTCAGGATCGATGAAGTGTATGATCTGAGAGTAATCTTGTCTTTTTTTTTCTTTTTCCTCTCGGAGAAAACCTTGGGAATGAAAAAGGTTTGATGAAAAAGCGGCGAAGAACGAAAGATATAGACACATACAACAAATTGGCGTGTTTGACTAGAGCAATGAAGAGGAATATACTGGTCAATAGTGGGTCAAACATAACTTTAAAATAGGAATTCAACAAACTCCTTTCCAAAATTGTGAGATTATCAAACACATTTCAATAACGCAGACTCTAGATGTTAGGAAGAAATGCCCCCAAAAGTACTGCAGTATTTAATAAGTTAATGTTTAATAGTAAAACAAACAAACAAACAAACAACAACAACAACAAAGAAACATGTGTTTTACTGTTGTATGGACTTGTATTGATCTGCTAACAATGTTCTTTCTAGTTAAATCTCAATCTTTAATTAATAGAAGCTGTTCCTCGTTGCTTTGACCATGTGTACTGCCTAAAAATAAGTCATAGACCCATTTTATACACACCGCTTCATTCGCTATTTAACTCTAAACTCTTAATTTCATTCTATTGTACTCATAACTTATAGTGACAAGAGAACAGCAGGATGTGTCAACGTTTGGGCTAAAATCAAGGTTAAGATCTGGCTATCTAGGATGTAGCCACAGAGGCTAACACCCAGTTAAGCTGTTAAAAGAAAAGTATCTAAAAAACATTAAACCCCTGGTCTAAATTTAAATCCTGTATAGATAATTAAAAAAACTCACCCAAAGACCCCATAATGCACAGTGCTTAGTTATTGTAGTGCTTTGGGGTTTGGTAGTTTTCTTTTCCACTAAAGTGTGACTAAAGCCTCTGTACAAAGTGTTAAATAATTAACTATTTTTACTCTTAAAAAACTGACAATATCGTTGTTTTTCCAACTACTGACAATGTTCAGATAGCCTATATGGCAGAAATGCGAAATTGATTTAAGAACTAAGCTGGGTTTATGGTTATTAGAACTAATAACCTTTATCTGAAATTATTTACCTTTATTTATTTTGGAAGTTTTTAAGCATTCCTTAAGAAATGAACATGGTTACATTCTAGCCCAAAAATATTGCAGGACAGTAGGGGGGGGGGGGCTACGGAGGGGTTTCGATGTAGAATTCCGGACCATTGTGAAGAGAGTTGGAGATGCACACGACATGTTCAGGCAGTTGATTAGACTCCAGTATCTCCGTGGAGCAGGGTGAATGCGTGGTAAGACACATGGGTTCAGAATGTCTCCACTTCGAATCTTGGTAAAAACTGGGATTTTCAACGCAGGAATTTCTAGGACGCCCCTGTCCACCCAATTTCTAGGACGCCCCTGTCCACCCAATCTACGTTGTGGAGCAAAGGCCATTGGTTGTTGTGCTGGCTACGTAACATCCTCGTCAATCATCGGCCATAGAAACAGACCAGCTTGGCAAGGTCTGAAGAGGACACCTGTACATTTTTTAACCTTACCTTACTCCGTCACATTCAGTATGTAATTCTCTTTACATATGTTACTGAGACAATCGTCTGCTGATCGTCCTTCAGTTTGACATTGAAAGGTAAAAAAAAAAACAACAACCTCGAATTAGCTGAGTAGCATCAATGTTTTTTTGTTTGTTTCTCCTCGTCTTGTAACTGGGAAGATAATTTCAACCCTGTACCTATTGATAAACACTTCAACGCCCTATCCTAACAGTCCCTCAGCCACAAGTTGTTCTGAGTGTAGCAACAGATATATATCACAGAACTCACACACTTTTTTACAAACCTTGACAAAAAAACAACACAAAGCAGAAATGGTATTCTATTCATGTATGGGGTCATGCTGATGAGGTCCTCTTTTTTCCTGACAGCCAGAGGACAGGCGTTCATGTCTGGTGACACAGACAAAACTCCTTTACATAGATGTCATATTTATGAACATGGTCGTACAGTTATGAACCTATTAGCCATTCACGTCACGTGGCAGCTAACTATAGCTTCTTGATGAACGTTTTTATATCCTATACAAGTTGAGGTCAACCATTCTAAAAACAAGGTTTTCCATCACTTTAGCTAGCTCTTTAGTTCTGAGGTATAGGGCGCAGTGGGTGTACTATACAATGGAAATATTTTCTCATTTGTCCATTATTTGTCTCTCTTTTTCCATTTCTCTTATTTATCCTCTCCTTGTAATTCTCTCTATCTGATTGTGCTATTTATCTTAAGTCTTACTTTTCAATATGTTTTCTTACTTTATGTGTTTTGCTTTCTGACTTGCACATATCAACAGCCTGTGCATGAAAACTTATATATTTTATGTATGTGATCAATATTATAACCCTATGTCATAACTGTCTTAAAACTTTTGAAACCCATTTGGCCAAAATCCTGCAGGCTGGCCTTACTAAATATTTAGCACAGTTTGAACCCGTATCCTTGCGATTGGTCACGTCTGACAAGAGTAGTTTGGAGAGCTTGGGGCTACAATTTAGTACGCTTTGTTTTTTTTTTTAAATATAGTAATGAACTGAATGATAGTTTTGTGAAGTTGAACAATACGATGCAATAGCTCAAAACTAAAATCTACATAACAGCATACAGGGCCGGCCTTAGGCGTAGGAAAATTAGGCAGCCCCCAAGGCACTCCTTATAGGCACAGCGCTAACAAAAATTTAGAAAAAAAAAAATTAGAAAAAATATAACACTATAACTCTGTGTTTACATGTCTAACTTAGCGATATATGAATTTCAGTTATTTGTCTTTTGCGATATAGACGGGAAGATTTTTAATAAAAATTGCTTTTTTTTTTTCGCTGTTTCTTTCTATTTTTTTTTTAAATTTTATTTAATTTGGGGCCACCATATTCACTTTGCATAGGGCCTCCATTTTTCTAAGTCCGGCCTTGCAGCATGGCGCTTACACTTCAAACTGGCCGTTAGTAATCTTATATTATAAAGTAGAATGTGAGGTGTATGTATGTATGTATGTATGTTACTTATAGACATCAAAACCGCTTGACCAATCTTGATAAAACTTGGCAGGAATGTTTCTTGGGTACCAACTTAGACCGTAGTGTATGTATTGTAGCCCTAAAACAAACTTAAGACCCTCAAAAAAAAAATAAAGTTGTCCGACTCTATTACAGCTATAGTATTTTATGGATCTAGGCCATGGTTAACAATGTTGACATGAGAAAAGATCGAAAGGATTTAGACCTAGATCTAATTTTAAGAAATACACTTTGCGCACATAGTTTTTTTAATTTGACACATGAAAATACAAAAGAAGATCCATTGATTTCATTATATAATAACATTAACCTTCAATTTTGTGTTTCAAAAGCATTTTTTACATAAATTAGTTCCTGATATCTGTGACTACAGATTTCCTAGCGAACATTCTTTCATTAGACAATACCGTAATGAATCGCGTACTAAAAATTAATTCGTTTAATTGTTTACTTTATAATCCCATCCCTAGATCTAAAACTCTAATTCAACTCTATGATGATAAAACTTCTCTTCGCACAGATAGTTTTATACTTTAACACATGAACATTCATTTTATATTTTGATCAAATAAACATTCAAATTTGGTTTTCTAAAGCATTCCTTTACGTAAGCTGCGAAGCCGAGTTGAGATAGGTCTAGATCTATATTCATTCATGAATCGCGTACTAAAAATTATTTCGTTTAATTGTTCACTTTATAATCCCATTCATTTAACAAAGCTATCGCTCTTTTCATTTTTAATAGATTTGAATGAATCGGCTTCGGGTAAACCCATTTTCGCAAACCTAATTTTATTTTCGTAGCGAAAGAGAAAAAACTTGAAAGGATCATTAGCTAAGTTTAACATACATCTAAATCCAATCCACTAGATTAGTAAACACAAACTTAGACCCGCAGGCCGCGGGTAATGTCTGGCGAACATCCTTTCATTAGACATTACCAAATGGTTACACATTAACAGTGATTAACACATCTCTCTACTGAGTCTATTACTAGGCCTAGATCTAAAACTCTTATTGAACTCTAAGATGATAAAACTTCTTTTCGCAAAGATAGTTTTATGCTTTAACACATAAACATACTAATTGTTGTCCATTCATTTCATATTTTAATCAAATTAACATTCAAATTTGATTTTCTTAAGCATTTTTAAAACATTCGTTCGCTGTTCGCTAAATAAAGCTGCGTAGCCGTGTTGAGATAGGCCTATATTCATTCATGAAAAAAGGTCACGCATGCGCAACACAGAATGAACTCTATAAAAGTCAATATTTAACTCTAGATTATCTTCTTATCTTATATAATACAGACGTTACTTCAAAAAAGATGATTACGTCCTACGCGTCATGCATTTAGTCATGCATATTAACCAATGACTTAAATTCTGCCAAGTCACTGGTTTTTCTGGCTAGCTCAGGCAACCCATTCCATGCTCTAATAGCACTAGGGAAGAAGGAGTATTTGTACAAATTTGTCCTAGCATATGGGACGAGGAATGTTCCTTTATTTTTGTGTCTTTCAGAGTATTTTATTAGATTTTGTTTTTGTATTTGTCTACCTAAAGATCTACTTTATACTGTAACACATGAACATACAAAATTAAGTCTATTCATCTCAAATTTTAATCAAATATATGTAGGCTTACAAGCAAATGTTTTAATTTGAACAAATGGATTTAAGCCTATTAGCTATTCTGATTTGATAGCTTCATTCACACTATTTTTACATTGACACATTGACATTATTTCGTTTAATTGTTTACAAAACACTCTCAGTGACTATATCGACAGAAATGCGCAAATAAAGACCCGCGGGTCGCGGGTAACATATGTCTAGTTGTGAATAAAATATATACCACGTTTACCGGAGCCCGAAATTATCATTTTTACAAAAACCAAAAGTTTATCTCCTTAGCAATTGTGATTAGTAAGACCCTGTTTAAAAAAATATTCTGTTCCTGTTATACTTTTATAATTCTGGTCTATACTCTCTTGAGTAACTATATATATATAAATATGAGCGCGCCTAAACATAACTGGTAATATGTTTTAACTCTCATCATTTTCAGCCTTAGTAAATATTTTATATTTCTAAAATCTTTATTGATAACATGTCCCAGCACAGTGGGGTCCAAAGGATTATCATAATCTAATGGGAAAGATCCTCTGCAACTTTCTACGCGGTAGGCCAAGGTTTGAAGGGCCGGAAAAGACCGGAAATGGCCCAAGGACTGCAGTTTGAGCATCACTGCCCTGATAGATATTGTTTTATTTCTATGTCGGAGACATTAGTAAGTTCTATAACTCTGCCCCTGTGTATCTTGCTTTTATTTTTAAAACTTTACCACAGTATATCCTGTCACATTTCTACAAGTATGCCCCAGAAGATCACAGAGCGTCAAACTCCCAGACTGTCTCTCTGGCACAAAGTTTCATTCCTTGACTTGTTATCTCCAGGCCTTGGACAATGTCTAGAAAGAGTTGTCCTACAGTTGCACAAATTTTAACTCTATTAAGTCTAAACGTCAAGTCTGATGGCGCCTACAGATACAGACCTGCTAGGATGAGAAAATTCAAGGTCGACGTGGCGTTTCTCTGTTGATTTTGTTCTCTCTACATTCTTGTTGGTTGATTTTGTTCTCTCTACATTCTTGTTGGTTGATTTTTTGTTGTTGTTGTATTGCATGTTCAACCTAATTTACATTAAGTTTTTAAATTAACTTTTTTTTTAAATTTTGAGTTCATCAATCATTTAATTTATTGTGAAAGTTAAAAGTTAGAGAAGGTAAAAAGACCTATATCGTGTGTGTGTGTGTTGGTGTGTGTGTGTGTGAGTGTTGGTGTGTGTGTGTCTTCGTTTCGTTTTGTTTGTTTGAAATCTGTTTCCTGTTTGTTGATTTTTTAAAATGTTTGACTTTAAAAAAATATTTTGATAACAAAATAACTTGTTTATTTATGGTCATCATCATCCATCCATCCATCCATCCATCCATCCTTGGTGTTGCTCGAAGTGTAGGGCCTCCCATTCTCCACGCCCTCTATTGTTGTTTGTTTTAATGCTTTCCCAGCTCGTTTCTGTCCTCTGCGTCTTGTGTCTGGGTGCTTCAGTCTACGGCCTGTCTAGCTCTAATGTTTGCATTTTTTCTAAGGGTGTTGCCAATCCATCCTCACTTTCTTTCTAAGATCTGCATCTCTTTATTTACCAGTTAGTAATTATATACAAGTAGGTGTAGCAGACTGTAGCATCTTTGATTGGTTAGGGATAGCTGATGTTCGAGAAGGCATGGAATAGCCAAACTTTAAATGCATCGAATTATCTCCAACACCAGAGAAATCTTCTGATCAGTTTTACTTTCCTTATGTTTGACATAACACCAAAACAAAAGTGCATCAAAAGTTTTGCGCCATTAGGGTAAGAATGTGAATCAGGGCGTAGTTCCATTATTGCGCCCTGTTCTTTAAATAGCATAAAATGTCGGGAAAAAGTGGGTGGGGTGGGGTGACAAGGGTTGAGTAACTGAAAGAGTCTAGTAAGACAATCTGTAAGTCTGTCCTGATAGTGGAGACTATACAGGTCAGAGGTCACCATTATTATGGGAAAACGTTTCAGAGCACATGCCAGAAGATTTTCATCATGTGAACTTTCTGGCTCCGAGGCTGTGGGTGTGGGCGTGAGGAGAAGGTTGTGTGTGCGCGCGTGTGTGTGTGTGTGGTTTAGAAGGAGGAGGATCTAGTTAAGGGGGGAGAGAGGGATGGTCCCTAGTTTTCGTGTATCTTTATGTTTTCCTGATCGCGACCATTGCCCGTGTCGTGTGAGTTCTCGCGTTGGTTGGACGTGCAAAGTCCGTTGTGTGAAGACTGTAAACTGTGTGCTTTCATCGCAGTGACTTGGCCAGCTAGGTGGAGCTCCATTTCCTATGGACCAGTCTGACTAATTATGTAACATGCTCTGATGTGTTTTGGTACTTTTCAATGTTCAGACTAATATGAAATTAATGTACAATTCGATATTAGATATGAAATTAGATATTCCATTAGATATTAGATATGAAATTAGATGTTCTATTCGATATTAGATATGAAATTAAATATTCCATTAGATATATATGAAATTAGATATTCGATATTAAATATGAAATTAGATATTCCAGTTAGCGTGCTCACGATTCCTCTAAAAATGGTGGCGAGTTAATTATTTTTTTGAATTGAGACTTTGCCCAGCATTGTAGGCGAGTCACATTTTGTTCTATAAAATTAGGCAAAAAGTAAACCAAGTTGTTGCGTTATGATGTGCCTGCAATTAATAGAGTGCCTACAACGTATGCAGTATGTCTGTAGTGTTGACATTCACGCGATGGTTCAATTTAAATGGAATCTTAGTTTCTGATTTTCCAAATCCTTGTTGGAATGTTCATTGAATTTGACCTTTCACCTCTCGCCACATGCATCTGTAGCATTGTAATCTACCACACTCCCCGCCACCACCTACACCACCCTACAGTCCATATTCCTAAAGCCATTGGGTTACAAATATTATGGGCCTATGACACCAAAAGTAGATCGTCTTAACTACGCGCGCTTAGTGTACTGGGTCAACATCAGACCTAGATATATTAGACAAGGAAACTATGACTTAATTTGTCAAAATAAAACACACACACACGCAAAGAACGAAATGAAAAGCGGACAGTACATGCTTTCCTAGAGCGTTGTATATGTAGGCTTCAGTATGATGAGACTGATTCTTTACGCGATTTATCTATTTCACTACAACCAGCACCACCGAGTTTTAAAGATGTTTCTATCATTAAACCATATCCATTTGATATTGGAAAACGATATACACAATGAAATGATTATTTTAAGTTAGAAAATAATTGATGATTGTTAAAAGTTTTTTTTTTAAAGATATGAACAGTGTCCATTCATTTCAGAGGGCAGAAGTGGACGTAGGACTATGTTCAGTGAGGCCAGCACAATGACCTACTGTATTGACGTTCTCTTTTTGACCCGAGGCCTTGAATCACCATCACAAAAAAAAAAAAAAACAGGAAAAAAAATGCTGCTAAGCCATTACATTCAACAGTGTTTCGAAATAGTCAATGGACTATTAGAGACTATAACCCAGATCTCGTTGACTGGCTTTTAAAAATAATCTTTTTAGTGTATGTAAAGCCATGAAAACATTTTCACTGAAGAAAACATTGATATTTATGGGGATTACACAATATGACTCAAACACAGGAACACATCACAGCCTCACTGACATTCCCACATTCTGTTAAAAGTCTCAGCTATGAACAATGCAGCAGACTCATGGAATCAACATTTACTGGCATGCATCATAAACACGCATGTAGCACGTCCGTAGACAGAATTACTTGGTCAAAGAAGAGAATTAAAGTGAGGGGGGGGGCTGTGGCAAAATAATGCATTAGTTCTTTCTTATAGATACTGTGAATCTATCTATCTATCTATCTATCTATCTATCTATCTATTTATCTATCTATCTATCTATCTATCTATCTATCTATCTATCTATCTCTGTATTATAAATATATGCGCTACTGCAAATATAGCCTGTGTATCTGCATGTAAATATGCGAAACGCTATGAGTAGACCTCTGAATTGAATTATGTACACCGCAACACCTCACGCTGAAGGTACAAATTATTGCCATCTGCTACCTGTAGGCTCCATACAGGGGCGTGTGGCAGCCTTCATGGTTTATAGAGCAGTTGACTTGGTATTAAAACTAAAGAACTGCATCCATAGGACCTATTTCAACCTTTGAAATAATACAATAGAAAGAATATATAGGTCTCTTCCTTTTTCCCTCCCGTCCCCTCTGTAAAACTTCCTAAGACTTACAATGTTGAAGATATTAATTGGAATGCAGTGCTGCCTCAAACAAGTCTATGTGTGTTTTAACACAAGGGGATTTCGGCTTACGTTTTTAAACTACCTGTAAGAATTTATGATGATTCTTTTTATGTATGCCCTGACTAGTTTCCCCGATGTGATGTCATAATGGCTGCCACTCTTCACTAGATTTTTTTTTATTGCTATTATTCAGCGCATCTATCATTGCTTATAACATGCTCATTGCGTTATGGTCCAATCTCTTTTGAGGACCAGTGAGATAGGGGGGGGGGGAGGTATCTCGGGGAAGGTTTCCGTGCTGCCCATAGGTGTTCAGCAAAAACAACTCTGCTCTAGCCGGGATTCGAACTCAAGCCCTCTTGTTAAATGGCCAAGCCGTAGCAAAAGCGGTTTTGGCCTCTCAGCCACACATCCCACATATTTATAAAGTCTGCACGTTCTAATCCTAAAATCTAATGTAAATGTGTCTGGGCACCAATGCTGATTCTTTCAATACATATGTAGCAATTCTCTGCTATTCTGAACAATATAAAGAATGGGTCTGTTCACTCCTCATACTCATTCAACCATCATCTTCCTCACTTTCTTCCACCTAACCAAATGCTCTGTAGGATTGCTTTAGACAGGTCAAAGGTCTCACCTCAAAACTGAAGGTATGTCAAATCAGTGTATACAAAACATGATGTACAATAATCAAATCAATAACCCATCCCTCCCCCACATACAAACACAACTAATCCATTAGTTTAATAATATTATAATCTGTTCATTATATAAGTAAAAGGTCCAACAGTTTATAGCAGCGGCTTTATCGTGTAGTCTTTAGTTCACAGGTTAATAAACATTTTCATCAACATTTTAGTTCTTATCCTTCTGAAGCAAATGTGGATTTAGAAAGAAAATAAAAACTGCGAATCGTGTAGATTGAAGGAGTTTTGAAATCAGAATCGATGTGGGATAATCGATGTAAACGGCCGTAAAAGTGTTAAAACTATTGGTATCGTATTCGCCAAATCTACTTTAGATTAAGAAAGAGTAACTGGAGATAATAACTCTCTTTAATACTGACAGTGGACAGCTTCAGTTCATTGAATTTGACCTTTCACCTCTCGACACATGCATCTGCTGCATTGTAATCTACCACACTCCCCGCCACCACCTACACCACCCATCAGGTGCGCCCATCTGTGACACCCCCCGTGTATGACTTTAACATGAAACCGTTCTTCATCCCCCCCCTCCCTCAACGACCCCCCCCCTTCCTTCCCGTCAATGACAACATAGCTCTTGCTATAGTATTGATCAGTAGATTTTCTATTAGATGAATGACACGCCTTTGTCCGCCTGTGTATGTTGTCTATGTGTATTTAGCGTGTGTGCGTGGTTGGGTGCATGTGTGTTAAGCGTGTGTCAGCGCGTGTTTCTGTCTTGGATGCACAGCAATATAGTTCTGACCTTTGTCTGACTTATTGTGTTCCTCTAAGCAAATACCAAACCCTTTGATATGACTATTGACTTGGAGTACCTGACTTATTAATGACTGCAATCTGTGAGGAGGAGTGGGAACTAAAAGGAAAACTTCCACGATGAAGTGCAGCGGGTCATGGCGCTGAGGACAGGGCTGCCCGGGGTAAGCATGGCGCCACAAACAGTGGAGATAAAACGATGGGCCCCTGAGTCTCTAAAAGCGTCGCAAAGAACTTACAACAGGTTTGATAGTTATTGAGTTGTAGCGAGGCGGGTTGGAACAAAATTCGGATCGAATTTTGGCCTCTCTGAAAGCTTTCATCTGAGATACTTTAGGAATCTGTTCACTCTTTGTACAATTTATCTTTGTTCATTTTATCTTTGTTCATTTAACCTTTTTCACTTTGTTTGTTTGTTTTGTCTTCTGTTGAGGAGAGATGATGTACCTGGTAAGAGTGAGGAATTGTTTTGACGTAGAAGTGAAGGTTTCATCTGTGGCTCAGTAGCATAAGCCGGTTGGTTACCTAACAAGTTGGTGGAGGGGGGGGAGGTGGTATTTAGGAGACGGTTTCCGTGATGCTTTTATGCTCTCAGCAAATACAACTCAGTTGATGTCGGGTTTTGAACTCAACCCCCCTTGATAAAAAAAAGAACACTAACGAGTAGCCCGCTCTTTATTCGAGAACTTAAATAATAAATTGTCTATCTCAGATGAAAACAACAACAACAAACGAAGCAAGCTTACAAGCCCGATACTTTCTAATTATTTGTATATCAAACAGCCTGTCCAATGTCGCTAGCAACTTTTAAAAGAGTTAAGACTTCAATCAAGTTAAAAAGATTTCCTGGTGCAATAATGTAATAAAGCGTTTTAAACATTGGACACACATTCGAAGTCGCTATTATTATTGACTTTATGTCCATTGCTTTTCTTAATAAAATAAATGTTCCTATCATTTACCCCCCTCTCTCGTATAGACATTATTTTGTATCGACTAAAGTGACTAATGGCCATTTTTGTTTTCTTATAGAAACTTGATTATTGTAAGAACGAGGATCTCAGCCAGCTGTTGGCACATGTCATGACATTCTTGTCTCTTTCATTCAATCTCTTACCAGAGTTGGCAATGTGAAACTAGAACTTGTTCAAATAAATATCTTTGACATTTGATACACATATTTATATTTGGAAATAATTTAGAACAAAATTCCGTTGAAGCTATAAAAATTTTCAGTTTAAACGTTTTTGATGTTTGGATGTTTCATTTCAGAAGTAATTTGATTTTATTTTATCCTTAAATACGAGAGAAGCTTTTAAAACAAACAAACAACTATTTTGAAGCAACATTGACGAATTTTTCTCTTTTTTTAAAGATATGACTTTTTTAAAATTAGATCTATAGTAGCAATACTTTTTAACATTAGATCTATAGTAGCAATACTCCACTATGATAAGAGACAAGGGCACATACTTAAACACTTTACATTTGGTTGCAATCATCAGTAAAGTGAAGAGAATAGAATCAGAACACCCATTAAGTCGTCTCTCTCTCTCTCTCTGGTGTCAGACGACAAGGCATGAAGTGGGAAATTGTGCATTATTTTTAGAATTGAGATTTGAACAGTGTGAAGTATTTACCTGTTGAAACTGATACGCCCGCCCTCTACACCCCCGCCCTCCAAAGACTCCCGATTACAGACATCAAATAAACAACGACTCTTAAGTTTCTCTGGATTTATCTACGTGTCTATGTTTCAAGTGGACCCACGTGTTGTTGCGCAGTCGCTGCTGATGATAGCTGGGGGTGGACACTGACAGCAGGCATGTCACTCAATGATAGATGCCATCGAAAGTGGGACGGCGGGGTGGGGGACGAATTATCAACATATGAACGGCGAAAAAGTAAAAGCGACGCCGCGGGGACTTTCCCGTCTCCGAACGATGAGAAGCAGAAGGTCGAGGCCCGCTAAGTTTATTATGCTGGATCAAAACTTTTTTTTTTCAAGCAATGAGGAGTTTGTGTTTTTTGGTGGGAGTTCGGGTGGGGGTTAGAAGTTAGCTAGAAGAAGTGTTGCGATGGCTTCCTGTATCTTCCAGCAGAGTTCAGTTCTTGAAGGCCAAGGACGTCTTCTCTACTCACATTCATTGGAAGGGGATCAGTTGAGTTGAAAAGCTCCATTCATTGCCACCATTGTTAGGTCCAACCTATAGAATCATTAAATGAAAGAAACTGAAACAATCCTGAACTTGGACAATTAAGCTAAGTTAGTAAACCTAGAACTAGAATTCACATGCGAATAAAGTAATGTCGTTGAAGATGAAGCGACTTATTATTTGAAATCCTATCTTTAACATTGTTGTATCTTTTCTTTTAGTAAAGAGTCCACACTAAAAGCCACACACGTCTATCTCGCATGAGGAAAAAAAAAGACTTTTAATTTAACTGTAACATTTTTTTAAACACCGAGTCATCATATCACGCAATTAAATTAAAAAAACAACAACTAATTCTAAACTTTGGATGGGAATTAAATGTCAGCTAAGTTCATGCGGGGGAAATATTTTGCCATCCATGAGGGTACACAGGGTTGTCCACGTGAGAACCTACCATACGGACACGCGGAAATTGTGGTTGGGATGGAACTCTTCCCAGCGTGCTCTTCATATCGTGTGGCGTTCCTATTGTAGCCATGGAGGCAGGCTTAGGTTACAGTGACCTGATGGTTCAAAATGGCGGACATTTAATGATACTAAAAAATGTCAAGAACATGCTCGGCCTGCCTTTTAAACAGTGATATAATATTTAAAAGACATTAATTGATTTTTTTTATCGATTACATAATTCTATGAACTGTAGAAATCGAGATGCAGATTGAACTTACAACGACTATGACAGGCATCGAAATGTAATATTACTACAATATAACTAATTATAAATCTAAGTAATATTACTACAATATAACTAGTTATAAATCTATGTAATATTACTACAATATAACTAGTTATAAATCTAAGTAATATTACTACAATATAACTAGTTATAAATCTAAGTAATATTACTACAATATAACTAATTATAAATCTATGTAATATTTCTACAATATAACTAGTTATAAATCTAAGTAATATTACTACAATATAACTAATTATAAATCTATGTAATATTTCTACAATATAACTAGTTATAAATCTAAGTAATATTACTACAATATAACTAGTTATACATCTATGTAATATTACTACAATATAACTAGTTATACATCTATGTAATATTACTACAATATAACTAGTTATACATCTATGTAATATTAATACAATATAACCAGTTATACATCTAAGTAATATAACTACAATATAACTAGTTATACATCTATGTAATATTACTACAATGTAACTAGTTATACATCTAAGTAATATTACTACAATATAACTAGTTATACATCTATGTAATATTACTACAATATAACTAGTTATAAATCTATGCAATATTACTACAATATAACTAGTTAAACATCTATGTAATATAACTACAATATAACTAGTTAAACATCTATGTAATATTACTACAATATAACTTGTTATACATCTATGTAATATTACTACAATATAACTAGTTATAAATCTATGCAATATTACTACAATATAACTAGTTAAACATCTATGTAATATTACTACAATATAACTAGTTATACATCTATGTAATATTACTACAATATAACTAGTTATAAATCTATGCAATATTACTACAATATAACTAGTTAAACATCTATGTAATATAACTACAATATAACTAGTTAAACATCTATGTAATATTACTACAATATAACTTGTTATACATCTATGTAATATTACTACAATATAACTTGTTATACATCTATGTAATATCAATACAATATAACTAGTTATACATCTATGTAATATTACTACAATATAACTAGTTATAAATCTATGTAATATTAATACAATATAACCAGTTATAAATCTATGTAATATCAATACAATATAACCAGTTATAAATCTATGTAATTTCAATACAATATAACTAGTTATAAACTAGTCACCTCAAAAATGGATCAGATCGTCTTCATATTAAATAAATCCTAGATCTACACAGGAAAGTAGTACATTAAAAAAATGCAATTCTGAACAAAATCAAAACAGAACCACCGCTGTGCGTTATAAAAAAGTCACACCGGAAACATAATCATATGGAAGGCAGACGTTTCCGGCGAGAGGGACTTCCAGAGTATCGTAGTGGAGTGATGTCATGAAGATATGTCATTTGGGAGATGTCATGTAGCTGTCGCTGTACTTGAATGAAGTACAAACTTGATACACAAGCACGCACGTTCAAACAGCCAGCACTCAATTATTGTGTACACACAAATATCATGTTACATTGGAGGCCCCGTGTAGGCATACATTTAGAGAAAGGAGCTTAGTTAGGACGTCGTGGGGTTTCAATATTGCTTAATGTAGAAAGACAGAGAGAGAGAGAGAAGAAGAAGGTAAGGCATATAATTTATTTTTAAGAGTTCTCCACCTCAAGACAGAAGCACACACACAGCATACACATACGAATAGACACACAATACACGTACAACAAACCCTTACAATGGTCACAT
Source organism: Biomphalaria sudanica (assembly GCA_036873155.1). NCBI lineage: Eukaryota > Metazoa > Mollusca > Gastropoda > Planorbidae > Biomphalaria > Biomphalaria sudanica. The sequence goes on along the minus strand of JAZGLO010002262.1, from coordinate 633,383 downwards.
TATACAAAGTGAACACATGCAAACAACACACACTAACCCAGAACTCTGTGCTTCAAATATCTTCAACACAAAAAATGTTCATTAATTTTTTTTTGGCTAAACGATTTTTAAAAGTGACATGATACGTAAAAAAAAAAAAGCACTATGATGCCAGGTAGTCTAGTTCAAATGACGTTTGGGGGTCCCCGGAGTACCCAGCGTTCGGCCTGGTCTCTAGTCCTAGCGTTCCAAGCCCCGAGACACTGGAAATAGAGGCTTGAAACACAGAGACATTTAAACTCTCGAGTCGGGCTCTAATCTAGATGTTTCATACTAACTATTGCAGAACACAGTCAAGTTATTTGTTTCATATTGAACAATGTCATATCAATGTATAATTCTATTCCATGAAATATGCGCTCTCGGTATTTATGCTATGCTAAAATCTATTTGTATTATCACAATCAGAAACAAACTCCTTTGAGCTTGCTGTCTCTTTCTCCCCCCCCCCCCCACGATGACATCATCTTCTCGTGGAACGTTTCTCTACAAAGTTCAACTGATCAAATAATACATCAGGAAGAGAAAAGTTCACTGATCAAATAATACACCAATAAGAGAAAAGTTCACTGATCAAATAATACATCAATAAGAGAAAAGTTCCATTCTATGTGGGAATCTGTCTTAAGAACTACACTATAGATCAGTCTAACACTGAGAACCAGGCGGGTGTAATTCAACTGGATAGACTTACACTATAAAGGCTTGCTGGAAACGTACAAATCTATCATCGTGTCCCCCTCCCCACACAGTGTCACAAAGTGGACAGGTCTTGGGGCTTCCTTAATGCGATCTTTCAGCCCTGAGACCGGAGAAAGTAGGGGAGAGAGGGTGGAATAGGCTCGAGGGGGAGGAGAAAAAAAAAGGGGGGGTGAAAGATGGTGTTTCCAGTGCTAAGTCACAGACTTAAGTAGCCATCGGTGATTTATCTGACACAGCGCCCCCCTGGCGTCTATAATTACTGTCTGTTTGGCAGAGATTGGGTCTCCCCCCGCCTTCCAGAGGGGGACTTATTGTGTTCAGGTTTAAGGAGGGCGGCAGTATGGGGCCTGTGGGCCGCGATGAAACATAGACTTGAAGATAGGGTGTTCGGGTGTAAGGGGCGTCCCGCAGACACAAGGAAGATAAATGGAAGGTTTAAAATGTATTCACAATAAGTGGAGAGAACCAAGACCTTGAGAGAATTAAAAAGTCGGAAGATTTTCTTTAGAGAAAAGAAATTTTGTTTGACCCAAGCTTTAAATTTAAATTTTAATTCGCTTTTTTTTTCGTGATTGAAAATAGAAGGTGATATTTGGTTTAGCATTTTTACCGCTTAGCCTTCAACACACACTTTTTGGAATGTTTAGATTTTAATTTTCTTTCGCAGCATCTAGCTCTCCATAAGCCTCCAACTTTTTTTCAGAAATGTCTGCTCATTCTTCTTGAAGTATTCCAAACACAATATCGCCTTTATTGGATTTTGTGCTGCCAAAAGAGGACATTGTCAAGTTGAGATTAGGATTGATTTATTTTAGATGTACGTGATATGTCGTCAAATTTGCATATTTTGCAGGTCAAAATGAAAGAATCTATCTGTAAGCCATTTGTGTAGCTAGGATGGAGGGAGGGAGGGGGAGAATTTGAAAATCCCCCACCTGGTTCCCACTTGAAGGGGGGGGGCCCAAATGAGCGTTTTTTATATTGAGTATTAAATATTACGCAAAATGCAGTGGCCCCCAAAGAGTTCAAACCCCCTCGGGCTCCCAACTGATGGTAAATTCCTAGCAACGCCACTGCCTTAAGCTAATGTAATTACATACCATGGATTGATGATAATGTCGTAATTATAAATAGAGAATAATCAATTAATCAATAATATTATAATATATTAATCAATATTATTTAGAACCAAAAAAATAAGTAAAGTATCCTTTTTAGACTTTGCGATTTATAGGGCAAATAATGTAAAGGCCATCTTTTTCTAAAAAAAATTAAGTTCCCCTTTCAGACCTTGTGGTCTATAGGGCAGATGATGTAAAGGTTATCTGATTCTGTGGCCTACGGTTAACGAGGGTGTCATGTGGCCAGCACAACGACCAACCACCCTTACTTTTCCCCAACTAATGCCAGGTACCCATTAGAGCTGGGTGGACTCAGAGGCGCCCGAGGATCCCGAAATAAAAATCCCAGTCTTCACCAGAATTCGGACCCTGAACTCCCGGGTTCAGGAGCCAAGCGCTTTACCTCTCAGCCACCGCGCCTCCATCTTTTTCTATAGCCATCGGTTAATTAGGGTCTCATTAGGCCGGTAACCACGACCAAATTTGATGAGTTGAAAGGAATTGTTTCGTAAGATGGAGAGGCAAAATTAACTATTTATTAAGATATAAAGGCAAATCGAACTTTTTTTCTTATTGAGCGGCCAATCGAACTGTTTCTTAAAATTGAGAGGCCAATCGAACTGTTTCTTAAAATTGAGAGGCCAGTCGAACTGTTTCTTAAAATTGAGAGGCCAATCGAACTGTTTCTTAGATCGAGAAGATGTCACAAGAAACGCTGGACTTCTGATATAAGCCCTTAAACCAAATGTGAAGCAGAGAAAAGATTAATCACAGAAGTTTGAAAACAACGTTTCAAACTTAATTCCCACCATTTATATTATGTAACATCGAGATGTGTTTCACTTATAACAAGTGAAGTATCTATCTATAACATTAACATTTGTTCCACCTATAACATCGTGATGTGTTTAATCTAAAAACATCTATGTTCTTAGAATAACCGGTAACACTTGATTCTTTCTGTTCTCTCCGTGTCTGTGTATGTGTCTGTATGTGTGTCTTATCTTTAAACATGTTTTACTATCAAACTTTCTTTAGGCTTATGCATGTGTTTCATTAGGTTGATTTTAACTTGAGTTAATGTCTTATCTCTCTCCCTCTTTCTCTCTCTCTCTCTCTCTCTCACCCCCACGTTCTCTCTTAATGCTTTTCAACCATATTTAGCTTTTCTAGGTCATAAATAAACGTTTTGTTTTCTTTAAAACTTTTTAAAATGTCATAGTTACTTTTAAATTATCCTCAATATATTTTGAAGGCGCGTTGTCCTGCCTCCCAAAGGACGAAGAGTTCTACCTCCTCCATTAGGTAAAAGTATCTGAAAGTAACAAGGAACTCCCAAAGCGGTTATTGGTTTCGTCATTTCGGACAGAAGAACTTCCGGTGAATGTCTAGGGAGTCTGCTTCGAGCATGCGCACTGCCATCTAATTTCCTGTGTTTATGTTGGAAATAATGGCGCCGTGAACTGGTGGAAGCCAACTGAAGTCTAAGTCACCCCGTGACTAATTACAGATTAGAGATTAAATCATTCTGAATTGAAGGGACTAGAATTAAAAATAAATTTCAACATTGTCTTTCAGAAGAAATAGTCTGCCATTGACCTGCAAAGTTAAAAAGGCGAAATATATACAGATAGTCTTTTATGGTTTCCTTACAACCGTGATGCTAGGTCCTTAAGTTCAAATCTAGCCAGCTTGACATAGTGATCATTGCGCATACAGTACCACCGTAAGTGTCTATCAATTAAAACTGTTTTTTAAATGCATTGTATCCACTTTGGTTCTAAACTCTGACGATTTGATAATAAGCTTAAATTTGTAATAGTAAATAGAGAGAGAGTCTATGTAATGAGATTCTAATAGCAATCCAATGTAACACATTGTCATTTTAGTGGCTCTATAACCAATGTCGTTATAGATGCTTTGAAACAAAACATACGGTGTATTATTCAGGGTATTTGATTCAACCATAATCTCACTAATAGAGTTCAACTATTTATAAATATATATATATATATATATATATATATATATATATATATATATATATATATATATATATATATATATATATATATATATATATAAAGGACTACTTGTTTAAGATAACGATTCATGTTAGTGGGGGAAAAAAAAGAACATCTGATAAGATTTACTAAAAGATTGCTGCTTGGAAAGTGAACTGAGTAAAAAAAATAAATGAACATGATTCGGGAAAACATTACTGCACAAAACTAAATCAACATATTGATATTTTTACTGCCTTTATTTTGATAACATTTAGCATGGACAAATAGCTACATGTTGGTGTTGTTTCCAACAGTGATAAATGTTAGACTGACTAGGAGATAAGTTTTTATGAAATTTTAATATGTATTTAGCCAAATAACATGTTATTTGTAGTAAAAGGTATGAAAAGTTCCTCAAGTATGTCGGGAGGATGTCAATAAAACATGACCAGAGCTTTGTTCGCCCAGGGCGCCATAGAGATTGGACTCTTTTTCTTTTGACTGGTTTAAGTTCGAGAATATTTACAAACACAATAACAAACGCAAGTGATAAAAAGTGAAAAAAAAAAGAAGTTTTGTGTGGACAGCCAAAGTCTTTTATCTTTTCCTTGCCCCTCGGTGATAGCTAGACCAGGAGGATGGGAGGGCTACTTCCGTTTGGACCTCTTCTCCTCTGCAGTCGTTATTTGAAAGTCAGGCCGACGTTTAACTCTGTTGTTTTTTTCATCTTGCAAGCAGTCATCAGTACTAAAAACTAAAAGGGCAAACGGTCATTCTAGAGTCACTTCAGTCAACGGTGTGATAGTGCTGGTGTGATGAACAACGAAAGTTACCAAGCAGCTTGCACACGTTTCTGCAGTCTCTGTTGTATGTCTCAATACAAAGTTAAAATCTTACGAACTGTTTCGGTTTACTTAATTTCATTGTAGGCTGCTAGCAACAGATACAATAAAAACGTGGTTTGGAAATGAAGTGTGAAGTAAGTTTTAACAACCGATTGACTAGGCAATGAAATGAAAAGTCAGGAGAAATAACGATTATGTAAGAACTGATAAATGTATGAAAGTAAATACCAGGCTATCTCTTGAAGACAATGGTGTTAAGGGAAACAAAAGACAAAATGGAACAGATTATGTCATAATATTTCTTGTTTAGATACATCCCTAATATTTCCAATTCTGCTGCCAGGGATAACAAACGATACTACACCCCAAAAACAGTCCTTTGAGTAAAAAAAACAGGTGCGTATGGTGAGTTGGCTCTGTCTCCGTAGTCAGTTATATTTTGTTTACAATACCATTTTATAGTATTACTAAAGTCTACTCTATTTATTGCATTACATCGCAAGTTGATTTTGTTTATATTTGAATAAAAGTTCTATTTAGTTTGTTCACAAAAGAAGTTATTCAAGTTTTAAAAACTAAGATCTAAAACGCCTACAGCGGTTTAGTTGTCTACCAGCAGTTTAGTTGTCTACCAGCAGTTTAGTTATCTACCAGCAGTTTAGTTGTCTACCAGCAGTTTAGTTATCTACCAGCAGTTTAGTTGTCTACCAGCAGTTTAGTTGTCTACCAGCAGTTTAGTTATCTACCAGCAGTTTAGTTGTCTACCAGCAGTTTAGTTGTCTACCAGCAGTTTAGTTGTCTACCAGCAGTTTAGTTGTCTACCAGCAGTTTAGTTGTCTACCAGCAGTTTAGTTATCTACCAGCAGTTTAGTTGTCTACCAGCAGTTTAGTTGTCTACCAGCAGTTTAGTTGTCTACCAGCAGTTTAGTTGTCTACAAATCAACGACCGTCACTAACAAGCAACAGCTTGGCCAAATAAGTGCCACATAGGACAGAAACACTGGACCCCAGAAGATGACAATTTTACATTTTTAATGCAGCCATTTCTTTTTGTTTCTGCTGTTTGGAAAAAAATAAAAAGTCAGTGACTTTAAACAAAATGTCAAGTTGGAAGCTCTGAGCGTGCTCACTCATGTAGATCCAGGTACATGCTGACACACCTCGTTCAGACTAATTAGCGAGGTGTGCGCGAGGTGCTCACGTGGGGCATGCAAGTGCTCGCTGGTTGCTCCTTTGCTGCATTTTTAATTGACCGTGGCACCAAAGACATTTTCTGAACCTCTAGGATTCATTTTGTAGGCTCGAGTAGGAAGATAAATGCTGACATTTTGTGGCGCCATTTGTCTTACCTGGGGGAGTGGTGGCTGAATGGTAAGGGGCTTGCCTTCCGAACTGATGGGCCTCAAGTTTGAATCCCAAGTGAAGACTGGCATTTTGAATTTCTTAAGAGTTCGCGTAACTTGACATACGTTGGGTAACTAATGGCGGTTGGTCGTTCTGCTGGCCACTTGACACCATCGGTCATAGAAACGGATAAGTCGTCACATGATCTGCTTCCATAGATTGAGACTTCTGTTACCAGGCCATGGGCATTCTCAAGGAATCTAACTCAAAATGAACGAAATAGTTTTAAAGTCTCAAGTTTAATGCTTTGGTTAAGTATTAAACTCCATATTGTGTCTATTGCAAGCTAGATACTGAAAGACCTTGAATATTGTGTTGGCGGTCAGTAGATATAGTCTGAGAACCGCTGAAATCCTGCACTCCTTTCTAATCCATAAATGCATACATGCTGCATGTATACAAGATAAATTAGCTCTGGATCTCAAACGAAGTTTATTTTGGAAGATGCTTTGAAAAGACACGAACTCGATCAATTATGCTATTTCCTCCTTTTGAAGCACAGAATGAGAGGTTCATACAATCGCATTCCGACTATAGCAATACGTGCCTCTACAAGTAAATCTATATTCCATATAAATATCTATCTATGCACATTCCCCCTATTATTTTTATAGAAGCATTTCAGCAATAAAATAATTCTGTTTAAAGAAACAGGGAAATTACTCGTTTCTAGTTCTATCGTATTTCAACGTGAGTTTTTTTTCAGATCTTCGCTCACCTTTGTGTGTACGCCATTGACACGCACGTTATCTGAGCTCCATTGACAGGCGTGACATCCCTGCCACATGCTTTGTTTGTTCCCCCGACAGACGGCTAATGAATGCATGATACAGCCAACACAAGAGAAAAGATCTGTAAACGAAGAATCTCGGCACTGGCCAATCAAAAGTTGGCGTCTGGCGAAGCGACATAATGGAAACCAAATGAATACACAAATAAAAATTGCCACAAATCGTCACATTTTGTTTTTCAAATACGGCCTGGCAATATTTTGTATGCGCGTTTTTTTTTTTTTTGGGAAATGCGTTTACTGTATGGACATTTTTGTTATGAATAACCACAAAGACCAAACTAGACATATTTAGAAACATGGACGTGAACAAATAATGGTAATGCTGTTATAATGCCCTGTCAGTTCAATATTTTGTTGAATGAAGTATCGGACGTTGAGACGACAAATGCTGATGAGTATTATATAAAAATATTTGGATTTGTATATATATATATATATATATATATATATAGGAATTGTCTTTTTGGCCATATGCTTTGCTTATAGTATCAAATGATATGCATATTTTCATAGGTCAGGTTTTGAGGTTAGATAATATTGCATTCTAATTTGTGTAAATATTGTTTTGTCTGTCACTTCAGCCTTTCGAATGTGCTTGTGTGTGTGTGTGTTTGTGTTTCCTGCGCACGTGTGTCTAATTACATTTTCTAAACAAAAATATTTCACAAACTCAAATACTTACTAGTAATGTTTTAATGTATATGTGAAGCAACATTATGGGCAACTATTATACATGTAGTGTAGATTTTTTTTAGAAAGAAATGTTCTGTACCCTTAAATTTGAACTACTGATTTTTATATTAAATGCAAATTTGAGGAATCAATCCTACGATACGAAATCTCATTGTTATTTCATACTAGACAGATATTACCCGCAAGCTGCCTGTTTATGCTTGTGTATTGCTGATATAGATCTAGTCACTGAAACATAACATTAGAAACAATTAAAGAAAATTATAATGTTTTAAGTAAAGGGAATGCATGAATTCTTGGATAAAAAATATTATGAGTGGAGCTAAAAATAGCTAATTGACCTGAATTTAATTTTTTATGAAAACACTAGACATATGTTACCCGCGACCCGCGGGTCTTTATTTGCGCATTACTGTCGATATAGTCACAATTAAACGAAATAATAATGTAATAAGTAAAGCGAATGTGTCAATGGAAAAATAGTGTGAATGAAGCTATCAAATAAAAATAGCTAATAGGCTTAAATCCATTTTTTCAAATTAAAACATTTGCTTGTGGGCCTACATATATTTGATTAAAATTTGAGATGAATAGACTTAATTTTGTATGTTCCTGTGTTAAAGTATAAAGTAGATCTTGAGGTAGACATAGATCTAAATCTACACTAATCTAGAGTTAAAAATTGGCTTTTATAGAGTTCATTCTGTGTTGCGCATGCGTGACCTTTTTTCATGAATGATTATAGGCCTATCTCAACACGGCTACGCAACTTTAGCGAACAGCGAACGAATGTATTAAAAATGCTTTAGAAAAACAAATTTGAATGTTAAATTGATTAAAATATCAAATGAATGGACAATAATTAGTATGTTTATGTGTTAAAGCACAAAACTATATTTGCGAAAAGAAGTTTTATCATCTTAGAGTTCAATAAGAGTTTTAGACCTAGACCTAGGAATAGACTCAGTAGAGAGATATGTCAATGTGTAATCAATTGGTAATGTCTAATGAAAGAATGTTCGCCAGGAAATCTGTAGTCACAGATATCAGGAAATAATTTATGTAAAATGCTTTTGAAACATATAATTGAAGGTTAATTTTATTATATTTTGTATTTTCATGTGTCAAAGTAAAAACTATGTGCGCAAAGTGTATTTCTTAAAATTAGATCTAGGTCTAAATCCTTTCGATCTTTTCTCATGTCAACATTGTTAAACATGGCCTAGATCCATAAAATACTATAGCTGTAATAGAGTCGGACAACTTTTTTTTTTTTGAGGGTCTTAAGTTTGTTTTAGGGCTACAATACATACACTACGGTCTAAGTTAGTACCCAAGGAACATTCCTGCCTAGTTTTATCAAGATTGGTCAAGCGGTTTTGATGTCTATAAGTAACATACATACATACATACACCTCACATTCTACTTTATAATATAGATATCTCTCTGTGTAAAGCAGATATCATAATGTCGCACGCAGTTAGAAAAGTGCTCTAAAGAGTGATTTGGTCTACTGATTAAAGACATGCTACTTTTCCAGCTCTCCAACGGACATTCACAGGTGGACGGGAAGTCTTTGACGTTTTAAATAGATTCGATAGGTCATCTGAACTGACCCCTATATGTTATCTAGATAGCGACGGATGCCAGTAGTTCTAGGGTGCGAGTATGTTAACAGGACCAGCATGCACATACATTCATGTTAGTAACAGCGGGTACTATAGATAGATTTATGTTTAGTACTTAACAGTGGTTACCAGGTACTGTGGATAGATTACATTGATCGACTTTTGACAAGAAGAAGACGAACCTTTTTTTTTTGGACCATTTACTTTACCTATCCCTTTGTCTAGACACTCTAGAGGACCTTTGGGGCAACACGCAAGATTTTTCGACCGTCTTTCTCCATTCCTCTCTGTCTTTTGTCTTAGTTAGAACCTCTTTCAATGGCAGGCCCGTTCATTCTTTTATGTTGTCTTCCCGTCACTTTCTCTGCCTGCCTCGTGGTTTTTTTCCTGTTCCCTGAAGGAAGGTCTTTGTGAGCTTTTCATTTGTACAAAGCTTATATTAACTCACTCTTTCTGTCTCTCTGGTATAACGTTTGTACAAGTAATTTTTCCCACACCCATTTTCAGATCAAGCTGAAACTTTGCACATTTATTCATTGGTGTAGACAATACATGAATCATTTAAACAAAAGTAAACTAATTAGTCAATTAATTACTGGTAATTAATTATTTAGTTTTATACCAACAGGGGAAATAAATCCTTCAGTATTTACAGATATGGCTAAGTATGTAGGGTTTTGTCCCCTTAGATAGTTGTACACGTAATTTCTCCAACACCAATTCTCGGATTTAAACAATTATTTATTGTACCAAAAAAAGCATGAATCTACTATAAAATTAACCTATTGGCCAATAAATTATTGGTAGTACATTATTTTGTTTGATATCAAAGAAGGAAAATAGCTTCTACATTATTGAAAGATAGTTGTAACTGCGAAGTTCTTCGCCTTAAATATTTTTTTTTTTTTAAAAGGATCTCTACCTTAAAAAACAAATAACGTGACATAAGAAATACATTACTTTGTATTTGCCTGCATGTGATAGACCCGACGGGCTACCATTGAGATAAAACATCATATCAAATCCTCTGTTTCCTACATGCCCATAATGCATCTCCTCCCACCCCAGAGGACCAATTTATGACTCAGAAATCTCAGTTCATACAGCACTAAAGAGACATAAAAGAGGCGATCAGTTCCACACGGAAATCTGATTTACCAGCGGCATTACAGTTTTGTATTTTATTACCTTTTTTTTGATGTCATGTGCTGCTTTATATTTTCATATTGTTTTTTTGTTTTAATTGTGTAGGAGGATTACATTTTTGACATGGGCGAAGTGTTGATCTTATGATGCATGGCATTTTTTGTTTGTTCTTCAAATTGTTCCTGGAATTTATTCTTTAAGAGGAGCCTGAGAAGGAGATATGAGAATTTATACGTGATAATCATCTATGGCAAGAAAATGTAACTATAAATGGTGTATCCGGTGTACAGAATAAAGGAAGAGTTGCTAAGTTATGCTTTTTAAAAGTCACGTGATCATTTGTGTGTGCACTTCCTGCCTAATCCAATTTTCGAATCTTTTTCGTTTGTTGCACAAATTTGTATTGGCAATATTTAAGTTCAATTTAGCGACATAGACCAATGTTAATGGAGAAAATCCTAAATAAAGAGAAACTTGCCACTATCAACCTTGACATTACGTGGAGCTCAAGAGCATATGCTTGTGCAACTTTTCCCCTCAGTGGAGCTATCTTGTTAAAGATGTATTCTTTTATTCAGGAGTTCATGGGAAAAGTCTCAAGAAATGTTTTGAGAACATTTTATTTGAGTGAAATTAGAGCCTCGTCTGCTGCACATTATGCCTGTCTTAATGTCTGTCTTTTATCTTTTATGTTTGCTTATAAACTGCTATCGGTAAAAGAATAAAAAACAAATATCCATAACATTAAAAAATCTAAATGATCAGTAGATAGAGCAGTGGACCATGTAATTGTATGTAAAGACTCCTAGCCTGAGATCAGTTTCGCTGTGCCCTAGTTACCAAATGCGTCTTTTATAAGACAGTCAAAAGATAAAATACCTTCTTTCAGACCTTCTGATATATGGGACAGATGATGTAAAGGTCATCAGTTTCTTTGGCCAATGGTTATCGAGGGTATTATGTGTTTAGCACAACGACCAATCGCCTTTACTTTCCCCAACTAATGTCAGGTACCCATCAGAGTTGGGTGGATTCGAGGGTCTCTAAAAATCCCGAAATTCAAAATCCCAGCCTTCACCAAGATTCAAACCCAAAACAGTTGGACGCCAAACGCTTTACCACTCAGCCATCACGCCTCATTTTTAGAAATGTGAATCGAATATTTTTTTTATGGTCTGGGTTTTAGGATATAATATTATTTTATTATTACAGGAACTGTATGGAAAAGATAATCATAGTTTTAGAATTGTGTATAAGGCGAAATTTTCTGATATGCTATTTTAATCTCATTTGGCGAAAATCTTTGAGCACAGCGATTGATGACTACATGTGGTGACACTGTGATGAAACTGTGGACAAATTAGCAATAAGTTTATGGAGACACTGTGACCTCAATGGAGAATTAGCGGTGTGACTGTGGAAACATTGGGATGTGTGTGGAGACTTTTCGATGGTGTCTGTGGAAACATTGGGATGTTTGTGAAGACTTTGTGATGGTGTCTGTGGAAACATTGGGATGTGTGTGGAGACTTTGTGATGATGACTGTGGAAACATTGGGATGTGTGTGGAGACTTTTCGATGTGTCCGTGGAAACATTGGGATGTTTGTGAAGACTTTGTGATGGTGTCTGTGTAAACATTTATGATGTGTGTGGAGACTTTGCGATGGTGTCTGTGGAAACATTGGGATGTGTGTGGAGACTTTGCGATGGTGTCTGTGGAAACATTGGGATGTGTGTGGAGACACAGCTAGAAGTCTCTTGGGTGACGTATCAGATGTGTCTGTCGAGACAATGCAAGTGGTCAATGATCATATGTGTTTGGGTTAGTTTTGTTGCATCTAGGTTATTTCAAAAAAGTTAGAAAGCAATGGTTAAGAAATGTAGACAATGATGGATCTTGATAACGGCTCTAACTATTTCTTTGGATTTAAAAAAATATTTTTTTTTTTAAATCTTACATTCATTAGTTATTTAGAGAAGAGAGAAGAGAGTGGGGCTTCATTTTAGACAGTTGAGGAGGGAAACTTGAGAACAAAGGATTAAATGGCTTAAAATCGCTCTATAAATTGTATAACGGTGATATTGCCTAGTTTAAAAAAAGAAAACAAAATTAAATTATTTTTTTGTTTTATTTCAAGACCCTTCCCTTTTACTAAGAACTCCAGCCAAAAAAGTAAAAAAAAAATATGTCCTTTTAAAATGTGTAAGTTACAGAGTCAAATATTATAATAATAATTACAGAGACATAATATTTCTTTGCCTTTATGGACTGCGGTACTAATTGGTCCATTGACGATAACAAAGACTTGTGACGTTTACTTTAGGTAAAGGCAGGGGACACAATGACGGACTAATTTTTGACACGCGAGCCAGGTCTCGATGGTTCAGGAGTTGTCTACCCTGGTGCCCAGACAGAGATACAGAGGAGGGGAACAAACAGGATGTTAATGGGAGTGGCAGACTTTATTGAACGGGGGGGGGGGGGGGCTTTATTTCAGAGAGTTGAGGGGGGGGGGGGGAACTTGAGAACAAAGGATTAACAAAGCAACACCAGAGAACATGACATTGCTTCTAGTTCGTTTTTATGAGATCGTAAAACCGCGAATGGCTTAAAAGTGTTTGTAAGTGTATGAGAGGATAAGAGAGAGAGAGAGAGAGAGAGAGATATGGGATAGTGCTTGCGTATATAGTGTGCCAACGTATGACTAAAAAAGAAAGGGTAAAAACATGTCCAATTCAAAAAGAAAACACAAATCTCATACTGTTGGCTTAGTTTTCGACTTACACCGCTCTTTGACATTGTTATTTATTTAAACACATTTGTTTGCTGGTGTCAGAAGTAGGGCTACGAGCTTTATCAATCTATCTGTTGGCAATGACAAACTGATCCACTAATGCAATTGTAATAATATTTTATATATATGATCAAACTCAGAACATTCGGGTTGAAGCTTTTAAGTGTTTTCACTGGACCACACACGGCCCGACTGGAAAGAAAAGAAGAAAAAGCGCCTTTCATTGAGTTAGTAGACACCCTTACACCTCCCCTCCCCATTGTGCTACTCACACACACACACACACCTTCCCGATCATTTCCCTCCGTGAACTTACTGCTCAGAACTGAATCAAGTTGAATAATGCAAATCTTTCTCACCTGGATTAAAACTTTCTAACTCGTACCTTGCTCCCTCATGCCCCCTCCCTGTACTCCATTGTTCCACCGAAACGCACGCCATTTTTCTACTTCGGCGCAACTGTGCAAAAAAAAAAAAAGGATCCCTTCATGCTTGAGGTCTCCAAAGGTCTGTATATAGAATCTAGTATTGAGTGACTCAGCCGAGACACAATCGAGTGATTCTATTGGGCTACAATAGTGCAGGGGCTCTCCTTGAACTTCCCTCTATTCAGCTCGTGAAACGCTGCCATGAAGTGGATGGCAGAATAAGCCTTCACCTTCGAGTGTCTCGCCACCTTGCAGAGTAGCCTTTCCTTGGTTTATTATACACATTGTTCTTTCCCTTTGTGCGACACCATAAAGGAGGTTTACTCTCGCGGTCGAATCTTGGGAAAAATTGTTAATGCTAAAATGAAATGTGGTGATAGGCTTATGTCAAAGAAAAAAAAAACAATAATGTAAAATTAAAAAAAAAAGAAAATAAAAAATCAGTTGTACTTTCTTTATGATTAAAATATGAGACAAAAATTGTGTATGAATATTTTTCTAGCATTGTTTTCTCTGATTGAGTTGTAATAGAGCTACAACAAAACTGGTTAATCGGACCATTTGAATACTAGATGAAGTCCCAAAGAATCGAACCATCATGTAATATATGAAATGTGTTCGTGTAATCGGACCAGGCAGTTCAAAAGGACCAAATTATTCCTGACCAGAAGTGTACCAAATTAAAATGTGTATGAAAAAAAAAGTTAACTTCTATTTTTTCCATGTGTCCAAATCTTTGAAGTAACGAAGAGTGTGTAATGGGTAGATTTTGAGGGAAATGAAATATCTCAAAAACTTTAAAAGGAGATAGGGAGGGCAGAGAATATATCTTTATTTTTTGTGTAAAATATGCTACCCCACCCCCCTCGCCCATACCATACAATAAAATCATCGATGAATATCAAAATGAAAGAAAATAATTCCACTAAACAAAGTGCGCTATTTAAAATAACAAAATTGTAGATCTGTATCATTTGAAAGACGTAAACCCAGCTTTTCAAGATAAATACATGAAATGACTATCGCTGCCAGAGACATGACCAAAGTCTAATATATCACCTCAGTACCGGACAAATCAAAATGAAACAACATAATAATCTGTTCCGGAAGTTAAAAATTGGGTCTAGCGAAATATGCACTTGTGGAGAGTCACCAGGGAATCCTGACCAAGTCCTTCAAAATTATATTCTTTATCAAGAGACCCAAACAAAACACTGGCACCAAAACAGCCCTATAGAAAGAAAACTACGTGGAGGGCTGCCTTATTTGGAAACCACTGCTCAGTTCATCTCAAGTATTGGTCTAGTCATCTGAATGCCAGATACCAACTTTGACAGAGATTAGCTACTCTTTACGTTTTTCTTGGCGCCAACAGGTTGTAAAGAGCAGAATCACTCAAGTTCAGCAGTTCAGACGAAACTGTTTACAATCAGACCCTCCCCCTCTGCAAAAAAAGCCCTTTCTTAAGTAATCATATATGTCTATTTGAGACAAATATAACCTGATACAGTTTTGTAACGTCACAATAAACATAGATCTAGGGGAAAAAATCTAAGAAGAAAAAAAAACGCTATGACCTGGACTAAGCTAACATTGAAAGGGATTCTCAAAGAGAAAAAGAAAACCTAGAAAAGAAAAAAACCAACATCATTAAGAAAAAGGCCGAGAATAACATTGCAAACGAATCTCTATTAATGAAAACAACAAAATCCAGCTTCGGATTGCCACTTCCCTCCCTTAGGTAGACCAGTAAGAAGCCAAATTATCTCCCCCTTTTGTCCTGGATAATTACCTCTTCCTCCCCCTCCTACAGTTTCCCAAACCTCTCGTCTGCTAATGGAAGGGTATCGCTCAACGTGATTGACTTGCTGTAGGCTAGAATCGATACTGCTACTACAATCAAGTGACCGACACAAAGTTAAAATACAGATATAACATTGACATTGTAAAAAAAAAAAAAGAACAACATTTGGAACCAAGTTATTTTTTTCGTTGTTTTGTTGGAGCGTGTATGCTTGTTTGTTAGACCACGCCCACCTGTTTTTCCCTATTTCCCCCATCTTTTCCCCCCAAAGCCTCTTAATATGCTCTGAATCAAGAAGCTTAAATTTTGTCTAAAAATCGTCTTATAAGATTATACAATCTTACGAATTCTCACTCATACCACTAAAACACGGGAAAGGGAGGGGGGAGTGTGTAGAATGAAACATTGAAGAGAAAGCATGTTTAGTGAAACCAACAGTAATTATACAAACCAATGTTAAACATAGTTTTGATGACAGAGGTTAAACTTCTAAAGGTTATTTTAATAGTTCACATTTTGAAAACTTGAAAATAGACTTCAATTTGTATTTCTCTATTTCATAATGTTCTCAGCGCCGCAAACCTTTGTTTGGTTTTGTTGGGTTTTATGAGTTTCGGACGTTCTGAGATGACAATGATTACTTCCTACTCCAGACTCTTGTAGGGGACGGCAGTGCCCGGGGTTAAACTCTGAATCAACGCGACAATAGTCCAAAGCGTATACCACTTGACTAGGAAGCCACCCGATGTTTATCAGCAGGAGTTGCCCGTTAAGGTTTGAATGGCGTTTTAATCTGAAACAGGGAGCTACTTTCTCCTTCACCCCAATGGAACCCAAGACTGCGGTACAAGAAAATGTAAAAACAAAAAACCAACTCTGTCCTGGCTGCAGATGAATGACGACTATATTTTAGGAGAACAGAAACCGTGTTCATTTAAAAGAGCAATTATTTTCATTCACTGAACACTCGTTCATTAGAATGTAGTTATAGAAAGAATAAAACAGAGGCCGGCTCATATACACCAGGGAGCCTCTTGAAATTATTGGGCACATATACAAAATTATACACCGGCTGCACCTGTTTTCAGTGCGCAGCTGTAATAAGCTGACAAGTTTTCATTTTAAAAAAACAACAACGACCTAATAAGCAAACAAAACAAAATATTTTATATTACTTTAATTGTTCAAAAGTTCTGTCTAGACAATATCTGGTGCAGCCCTTCCTTTGCAATCTCCCTGGTAGCTAAAAAAGCTATTAAAGAATTACTGCACCCTTGGCAGGTATTACCTCTACATCGGCACTTCTCCCAGACTTCTTCACCTACTTCAGCAAGTTTTGTACAAAAAATGTCTGCACGAGTGAGGACCTCTGATGGAGGGACAAAGGATAATAAAAAATTAAATTTCTTTGAAAATATAAAGAGGAGGGGTAGAGCTGGGTAAGAATGGAGGCAAGCGTACTTTAGAAGACAATTAATGAGCTAAGCTGACAGTACCATTTAAGCTCCTGGAGCTGTGAAGGCTGCATGCGTCAAGGGGTTGTCACTCTCACATTAAGTTTTACCGAACTAAAGCAACAGCAGCAAAAAGTGTTTTTGAAAAAGCCATTTATTTTGTTTTATTGGTTGCCATGACTACACGTTTCTGTTCCCACAATACACCTCGTAGCTTTATCTCCCCTTTCTATGTTTAGACTCTAACTCTTTAATTAACTATCACTAGTTGAAGCCAAGAACACATTATGTTGAACTGTTTGGAGAAGTTGCTCGCATAGATCTCGAGTTTATAGATTATATTACTGGAAAATACTGTATGATTGTGTAGACAGGACAAATGCATATATATTTGATCTATACATAGCCCAGTGTTTAGTACTGTATTCTTTATTTTTACACTCACTCAATCCGTCTGTCTGTCTGTCTGTCTGTCTGGGTGGATTCTGTTACACTTTTGTGTCTCCCACTTTCCGTTTTCTTATCATGTTTAAACTTTGCCCAATGATAACATAGGAATCAATAAAAAAAAAATAACCGATTGGTCAATTTAGCTTTATATAGAAGCAGGGAGATAAATCTTACATTATTGAAAGATATGGCAGTAATTGTCCTCTTCTTTCTTTTAAATAAGCTTTGTTTAAATTTTTAAAATATTTTGCTTCTTTATGTCTGTTTTTGTTTTTTTTGTTTGTTTTTTTGTAAACAAGAAGATAGATTTCTTTCCAGTGTTATAACTTAGGTCCTATGTCTCTATCTCCAACGAGTCTCAACATACATCTGAAGACCACATCAACCTCGGAGATCACCCTACCCTTAATTATAATTCAAGGATGCAAAGTCGCTGTCTCTCTAACAATAGAACTTTAGAGTATTTTTAACTAACGTTTCATTTCAGGACCTTTCAAACTGCAGGCCATTAAGAATGAATAGCTGAAATTACAATGTTTGTAAATATTGGATATCAACGAGTACTGGGTCACTTTCAATGTCTTTTGGTGGACGCTATAGCTGGACAAAGTAATGAGACGAAAACGTGATTCATTGATTTAAAGCAGATCTCTATTTGAATAGAAATTATATTTGTTTATTCTACTTCTTAATACTATACATGTCATCAACAACACTGAATAACGTCAAAGAACAGACAAAAAAATATATAAAAGGAATTTCTATTCCATACCAGTAATTAAATTACTGCATGTACAGAGATCGAAAGAGGAGAGAGAGAGAGAGAGAGAGAGAGAGAGAGAGAGAGAGAGAGAGAGAGAGAGAGAGAGAGAAGACATTGATAAGGGAAAAGGAAAACAAAAAGAGCCAAGGTAAGACAGAAAAAGTTCTCCCAGACGAGAATCAAGAGACGACATTATTTCTGACTCTACGCTACAAGAGCACATAATGGGAAGACAACTCTAGAATTATATATTAGTGGGAGATAAATTCTGCTCACCATTACTCCTCTTCATTTAGTTTGATGTCAAAGAATGTGATCCCGAGACGTCATAAATTAGGTAAAACATCTCTCTCTATCTCTCTCTCTCTCTCTCTCTCTCTCTCTCAGACGACTCTCTGAATAGACCATTCACTCATTGGGGAGGAGCTTGGACAGATTTTTAGAAGGATTTTGTTTCAGTTGCTTTACTGTAAGAGAGAGAGAGAGAGAGAGAGAGAGAGAGAGAGAGAGAGAGAGAGAAACAGTACTTAACCACATCTTCACAACTTTGTCATCTGAAACACCCGAACCATGGTGAAGTGGGTAGCGCCGTACTGTGGCGAGGAAAAAAAAGACACAATTTTTTTTATTATTTTCAGATCGGCCTAATAAAAAAAAAGATTGCAAAAAGACTTTGTGTGTAACACAAACTCACCAGCGGCCCCGCGAGTCCCTAGCTACATGGAGGCCACGAAACGCGTTATGGTATGGCAAGACTATTAGTGAAAATAACTAAACTTAGAGAAACTAAAAAATATCCTAAATTTTAAGACTACCATAAGTATTGCTTTTAAATTCCAACAGAGACCAATAGATATCACACACAATAGCCAGATTTTCACGTTCTGCGTTACTAATTTCAGTATTTTTATTTCAACTTTCTCCATTTGTTTTTTTTTCTGTTTCAAAAAGAATCCGCGTGTGACATTCAATTATTTCTTTACAGATGACAAAACATGACATGCATTCAAAACTTTTTATTTCAAATATTTGTTGTATTTCTTTAATTCCTAAATCTTCTAATGGGATTTAATGTAGTAACATTATCAGTGAACTCTTTCATCTTATTCTCTCTGTTGAGGTCATCATACCCAGAGGCCAGTCATTGCAATAAAGTCGTTGTAGTTTTCTTTTTATCAAGACTCATCAGTTTCTTGGAAAGATCAAAGGGCTTTCTGGCTAGCTGTAGGACACCATGTGTTCTCGGGTCTGTTCTCCAGAGCCACATTCGCCAATGGCAATGTCTAGCAAAGAAGGGTACAATTGGTGAACCTCTAAAAAAGATTTTTTAAAAAATCAGACTTCTATTATTTCAACGTTACCTCTGTTGGGTGTGTCATCTTCATGTCTTTGCTTTTATGTCTCTGCGCTTAGTGGAACTAGCTTTTCCTTGTCCGATAGCGCTGTGTTTAATGACAGTTTTTAGCAAAGTGCCTATACGGATACTATATAGATATAGACCTCATATAGATATAGATATGTTGTAAATTTAAAGGGACAAAGGCTCACTAAAGAGACTGGTTGGGTGGGTAAAAGAGGGATCTAAGTAAAGAATTGACAGATTTGGATGTAAAGCTGTCAATCATCTCTTCTCTATGTACTCGTCCATTGGTCAGTTTGTGAGAGTCTGAGAACATTACAAGATGAGTCTCTTTTCTGTTTACTGTCAGTTTGTGAGAGTCTGAGAACATTACAAGATGAGTCTCTTTTCTTCTGTTGACTGTCAGTTTGTGAGAGTCTGAGAACATTACAAGATGAGTCTCTTTTCTTCTGTTGACTGTCAGTTTGTGAGAGTCTGAGAACATTACAAGATGAGTCTCTTTTCTTCTGTTGACTGTCAGTTTGTGAGAGTCTGAGAACATTACAAGATGAGTCTCTTTTCTTCTGTTGACTATGAGTTTGTGAGAGTTCGAGAACATTATAAGATGAGTCTCTTTTCTTCTGTTGACTGTCAGTTTGTGAGAGGTCTGAGAACATTACAAGATGAGTCTCTTTTCTGTTGACTGTCAGTTTGTGAGAGTCTGAGAACATTACAAGATGAGTCTCTTTTCAGTTTACTGTCAGTTTGTGAGAGTCTGAGAACATTACAAGATGAGTCTCTTTTCTTCTGTTGACTGTCAGTTTGTGAGAGTCTGAGAACATTACAAGATGAGTCTCTTTTCTTCTGTTGACTATGAGTTTGTGAGAGTTCGAGAACATTATAAGATGAGTCTCTTTTCTTCTGTTGACTGTCAGTTTGTGAGAGGTCTGAGAACATTACAAGATGAGTCTCTTTTCTGTTGACTGTCAGTTTGTGAGAGTCTGAGAACATTACAAGATGAGTCTCTTTTCTTCTGTTGACTGTCAGTTTGTGAGAGTCTGAGAACATTACAAGATGAGTCTCTTTTCTTCTGTTGACTGTCAGTTTGTGAGAGTCTGAGAACATTACAAGATGAGTCTCTTTTCTTCTGTTGACTGTCAGTTTGTGAGAGTCTGAGAACATTACAAGATGAGTCTCTTTTCTTCTGTTGACTGTCAGTTTGTGAGAGTCTGAGAACATTACAAGATGAGTCTCTTTTCTTCTGTTGACTGTCAATTTGTCATTTAAAAATTATTTCTGCCTATACATTTTTTATTTATTTTTGTATCTACGTGGTTTAACTGTCAGATATTAGGGGGCTATATGACAAATGACTTAACTTGAAGTTGACTTGTACGGTTAATTTAATGTTCTGTTTTGTTGCCGTGAACACAGAATGTCGTGGAGCATACACTAGCTCAAGGTCGTGGCCTTGTCCTCGCGTGTTTGTGTTTTTTCCTGTTCATTTTTATTTTGTAGCTTTTTCTTCTCTCCCTCTTTTCGAGAATTTTTTTGTTTCAACATAATTAGAAGCAGAAGATTTGGGCGACAAGTTTAATGAACGAATCACGTGCAAATGGAGGAGCTCAATTAATGTACTCACTAAGAATCATGTGGCTATCTCTGCTCACATCCAAGATGAGCTCACGTTGAAATCTTGACCCTGCGTTGTTTGGCTCTCCCCCCACCCCACCTTGTCTTTGTAGGAATCCCATGTCTGTCTCTTTTCTCTCCATTTCAAGGTCTCAAGTTCTCTCCCTTAATCTCTTATCTCACCACTCGCCCATCGATTGGAGCCAGGGGAGGCTAGAGGTATTGAGTCTCCCCCTGAGTGAAGTCCCTTTTACTTCACATGACGAGCTTGTTCTCAGGTTCCGCATCGAAGGGAAGGAATTAGACTCTGGGACTAACATTTTTTTTTAGCTAATGTCCTATAAATGTATTTAAACATAGGGCAGACAGACATGAAAATTAATAAATGTTATAAGTATTTCAGGTAGGATACTGTTCTGGTCTGCTTGTGTTTCATAATGTACAACAACTATCAATGTTTTGTTTATCAACATTTTTTTGGTCTTGACCTTGTTTCATAAGATAAATATTTACCTACAACTGCAAACTATCTTCTATAAGGATTACAATGTTGGGATGTGAACTTCAATCGGGTCGGAACACACTGCAATGCTGCGAAGAATCAATTAGGATTCTGAAGAAAACAACTTGGCAGTTTCTGATAATGAACTCGAAGTTATTGCTTAACACAAAATATAAGTTGATCGGATCCAATTAACGGACTTGCTTCTAATTGTAGAACACCCGGCGTAATTCTGACTCCTTATTCCTTGTATTATTTTTGTGTTTACATTTACTTTGGCTACATTTTGTACTACAAGCCTGCCTCTCCATAACGAGGTTAGGGCTCCTTCTACCACACAGAGGATATAATAATGAAAGCATTTGTTCATCATCTTTTCCAGGCTGAAGATTCAAACCTATTGGAAATTCTCATATAAGGTGGATAACTAGAAATAACTAGCTTTTTGGTGTATCCAGCGTACAGAATATGTATTTAGGTTTCATTATATCGCATCCACAGCTCTCCATTATGCTTTCTTTTGTTTTATTTGTGCCCATGTGGCTACATAGTGTGACCTACAGAATGTCAACCGGCTCAAAACGCAAAACAGGCAAAATTAAAAAAAAATCCTTATTTAAAAACACAAAAACGAAGCTTATCTAAATCTGTTTCGTTGGATGCAATAAATAATTGCTGAAATCATCAGCTTGATCGGGAGAGTGCATGAGGGAGAAATAGCGTTAACAATCATTTAACGGGACTAAACCCATCAAATGTATCCATATATGTGAATTGTAAAGTATTTTTTTCCCATGTTGGTATTAAATAAAATAATGAATTACCATTAATTACTTGTCTAATCGGGTACTTGTTTTATTGATTCATGTCTTGTCTATGTCAATAAATAATTGTGTGAAGTTTCAGCTTCATCAGAAAATGGGTGTGGGAGAAATAAAGTGTACACTTTTTACAATACAGACAGACAGACAGACAAAGTGCGTTGATATAAGCTTTTGTAAAAGGAAGAAAAGAGTTCCGTATCCAAAAATGTATCGTGATAGTCCTCAACATGAAGCTTGTATGAAAGTCAAGGAATGACTATTTTTAACTAGCTCGATACATTTAATGGCAAAGGAAGCTCAATGTTCATCTTTATAAATCTGTAGAGTTTCTAATTCAATCTATTAAATAATGACATTCGTTTTCTTTATCCGCCTCATCACGTGATTATTTATTCTATTGGACATCAGTAAATTGTGTAAGCAGTCAAGTTTCCAAAAGCAAAAACACAAATTATCCAATCAATAAGCTCCGTCTGCCTACAAGGAGCAGACGAGACAAGATCAGAGTTAAGCCTGATACCTCCCGCAGGGTTTTTTGGAGAGTAAGTGGGAAATGATTAAAATTAGACCAAAATCGATGAACCAGGGAGATAAAAAAATATCTTAAATATGGAAAAGTTAGAAAAAAAAGGAGTTATAATATTAAAGAACTACATACTGAGACAGGAAATCTAAAACTAAACAATACATTGTAGGTCTATGTATTTATTTGATACACTGTTTTGAGAGCTAAACACTTCTTGAATATAGAAGAAAGTTCATCACTGATGTCATTTTATGTGTGATAGTAATCACTCAGGTGTAATATATATATATATATATATATATATATATATATATATATATATGTATGTATATATATATATATATATATATATATATTACTGCATTGGGAGTGTTATTATCTTTTCCAGCTTTGTGAACTTGTTATGAAACTGATACATCAATCAACTTTATCTGGTATCTGGGTTTTAAAACCTTATCCAACCTCCTCCTTTTGGGTTGAAGGTCACTGTATTTTGCCCAGAAATGTATTTTGCTTACAATTATTTTGAACGTTTTGTCCTTGTTATTTCTATTTGTTTAGATTAGAAGACTGATACATTCACTATTCTGTATGTGCGGGCGTGTTGATGGAACTAATGCTATTTCATTAGATAGTTCTTAATTGAGTTTTATTCCTAAAATTTGAACCACTCTGTTTGAACCACTTTGAACAATTAAATAGAACGGTGTTTGGACCTCATCCCTGAACCTCGGAAGTAGCTCTCTATACAATCATACAAGGAGCACAGGCTGATATAGTCTTAGGTCTTTGAGATAGTCTTAGGTCTCTGAGATAGTCTTAGGTCTCTGAGATAGTCTTAGGTCTCTGAAATAGTCTTAGGTTTCTGAAATAGTCTTAGGACTCTAACATTGTCTTAGGACTGTGAAATAGTCTTAGGACTCTAAAATTGTCTTAGGACTGTGAAATAGTCTTAGGAATCGATCAATGGCAATGAAAATAAAAGATCTTGAGGCAATTGTGGGTTAACATTAATATCGTTTCTGTGAGTCTTTTCCTTCTCTCTCTCTCTCTCTCTCTCACGCACACACACACACACACAATCTTTGTCCCCATTTCTTCTTCACTAGTCTTGCGCCTCACCGCGCTCGTCCACTCTCTCGTGTAATCCAACATTTTGCAGACAATTTCAGATCAAATTTGACATTCAAACTTTCTCTCTACAGTCTTACATCTCTCCAGCTTTAAACTGTCTTGTTTCAGAGACGAGCAAGAGAGAGAGAAGGAGAGAGAGGGAGAGAGGAAGAGAGAGAGGGAGAGAGAGAGGGAGAGAGGACAGAACGTGTAGGATACACAAAACTAATTATACTTTCTTCCAATTATCGTTTCTAGCCATTAGATTAAAAAAAAGCCAAATAATTAAGCAGTGAAGGTTTTCCTGGGTTGGAATCGGTCGAGGATCTTGTTGTTAATGTCAACACTGTCACACGGGGAGCTAATTGCTGTGACACAAGTTTTGTTGTGACAGAAGACGTGAAATCAACCCCAGGTCAGACTTTGCAACCAAACACTGAAACTGGTGAACTTGCCTCTTGTCTACAGTGTCCTCCTTTCAACACCAATTGGCAATGTGAAGATTTGATTCATTTCTTTTAGGCTGGATTTCTATGTTGGCATTGGAGGAATTGTTGAGTACTCTATACAAACTATCTCCTGTATCAGCAGCAACAAATTAAAGCATTTATTACATTCTTATCAATAGCACCCGAAGATTCACGTTTGCCCCTTTTTATCACTTGCGACCAAAGAAAAGTTTTTTCTAGAAATATCTGGATTCTTGTTATTACCAGGTCTTAGTCTATTTATAGCCTTCATTTGCTTTTTTTTTTTTTTTTTATCTATTTTTATCTCTTCTAGAAACATTCAGTAACCTCGAAACTTTTGTTGTTATTGGCGACCACAGATACTTTTAGTATGGGAGGAGTCTTTTACATACATAGGAGGAGTCTTTTACATACATAGGAGGAGTCATATGTAAGAGAAGTCTTAGGAAGAATCTTATAAACTTTGTTAATGAAATTACATTTTCTTACTGTGTTGCTATGCCTTTTATAAAATCATGCTTGAAATTGCTCTGAGGTTAGGGAAGTAATTTCTAGAAAGTATTGATTTTGTTTAATCCTTCACCCAGGTTCAGTGGTCATAAGAACATAGGCACACACCCACTAATAAACACACACAGTCACACTAACAGTTGACTGCCTTTAAACTGTGTCCGACAGGAGCTACTCTCTGACATACTTGCGTACCACCGACATCATTCTCTACTCCGATGGTGTGACAGCTTGACCTAACATCAGCCCACCACTTAAAGAAGAGTCCGCGCTAAGCTTCAGGCACTCTTGACCAATCTCCAGGACCATTGAAACCGAGTCTTCCAGACAGTCTCATCAACTTTTTTTTAAAGACTGGCAACACCCGTGACTTTTTAAAAAGTAAAACTTAGCTACAGCAAGTCTTGGATTCCTCTACGTGACTCGTATGGATTGGTGTGTTCTAGATTTAACCCTCTGTCCCCTTCACTTCAACACATCCTCAACTTGATGTAAAATATCTTCGCCACTATTTACCAAACTCTACCAATTGAGTAGAACTTTAACTTTTTTTTTCGTAATTATCATGTTTCATTCAGTAATTAGTATATAAACGTATTGACGTGAAGTCGCTGGCTGTAGGTGTGTTTAGGTGACAGTGTGTTTATGATATTTTGATATTACTTTGTGTGCGTATATGAGTGCACATATATGAGTGCACATAATGTACAAGAAAGTAAACTTTACAAGAGAGTCTCCGCGACAGTGTATAGTAGAGTATCTCCTCAAGAGATCTGACTGACATGACTTGAAATATCAAACACATTATTTGACAAACTCGCAAATACAGGAAGTGACATCACGAAGTAGGATTGTATCTATCGTGATCTACTTTACGACAGGAAAACATATAAAACAACTGGTACCTAGAATGGATACAGATTGATCTTGGGTCTGAGAAAAAAAACTTTCAGCAACTGTTATATTGTTCCATTTAGTGCACATGAGGTGTGCATGTTAAACAAATATATAAAACAAATATTTAAAACAAATTCTGTTCTTAATATGTTTATAACCAAATATTTTTTAGAAGTCTTTTTTTAAATTTTATTTTTACTGAGTAAAATCTGTAATATACGAGATAATGTAAGCTTTATAGATTTTATTATACACTAACACCTTCATATCAGAATGATGTTTAATATCTCTACGCAGTACGCATGCCCACATTTTCGCAGTGTATGCTCCTGAAGCCACCCACCAACAGCAGGTTCCTTAGCCCGGATCAGCAGACTTGCCTACATAAAAACCAAATTTGTTCCTGGCAGCTGACGTCCAGACACTATGGGTTACCTCCCCTTCTAACACCTCGTAAGGCATACTTGTCTGTACTTCCCCCCCTCTCTCCATTAGGCACAGTCCTGTATAACCTAGCGGTAAAAGACTGGCGGCAATTAGGAGGCGGGAAAGGTTGCCCCTAGACAATGACATACATGCCTACAAATGATCTGACGAATGTATCCATCAAACCGACAAATATTTTACGCCACAACAGTTGAAGATTAAAACGCATAGTACTGAGGAAGACTTACGGAAAAAGAAATTGGCGGAAACGGAAATGACCTAGTTTCCATTTTCCCCATTTCTTGGCTTCCGACTACTCTCTTGAGAACGAAGGTCTGTCAGTTTGGATGAATATTTCAATTCTTCCATGTACAAGTTGGTACCTGACTTAGATACACTAGAAGTTAGTACCTGACTTAGATACACTAGAAGTTAGTACCTGACTTAGATACACTAGAAGTTAGTACCTGACTTAGATACACTAGAAGTTAGTACCTGACTTAGATACACTAGAAGTTAGTGCCTGACTTAGATACACTAGAAGTTAGTACATGACTTAGATACACTAGAAGTTAGTACCTGACTTAGATACACTAGAAGTTAGTACCTGACTTAGATACACTAGAAGTTAGTACCTGACTTAGATACACTAGAAGTTAGTACCTGACTTAGATACACTAGAAGTTAGTACCTGACTTAGATACACTAGAAGTTAGTACATGACTTAGATACACTAGAAGTTAGTACCTGACTTAGATACACTAGAAGTTAGTACCTGACTTAGATACACTAGAAGTTAGTACCTGACTTAGATACACTAGAAGTTAGTACCTGACTTAGATACACTAGAAGCTAGTACCTGACTTAGATACACTAGAAGTTTATTTCAGTGGGAGTTCAATCGTTTCGATCACACCCAATCGTTTTGAGAAGAAAAGAATAGAAGTAAACAAATCCTAGCGTATGACAAATAGAAAGTATTGTATCTTTGTGGCTTGTCGGAGGTGCTCTCGCTGATAAAATAGTTCTCTAACTTTGATTATAAATCTGATTCTTTTTTATTTCTTTTTCGCCAATACAATTATTATTAATACTTATTTAATTTTTAAGGAATGTTTCATTCCGTCTGTCGATAGTGTAAAAAAATGCATATCTAAAAAAAAAATGTTTAAGTTACCATTTTGATTTTTTTTTACTGTGCATAAAATAGGCAAAAAAGAACGTCTTGAATTTAATTCTACACCTTAAAATCTGTTCCCCACTACGTTGAGATTACTGTTAAAATATAAGCTTTTAAAATAATCTCTCTACTCATGTAGCTATTCTATTATGATGAATAGTTTTTGATTAAGTTTCAAGAAATAGTGAGCTTTAAAGAATAAAAAAGGACAAAACATTTATTCACCACACTCCCATTCCTATTCACAAAAAATCCATTAACAAAAGTAAAAAGACTAATCTAGGAAATACTCTTTCTGTCTATAAGATACAAAAAAAAAATCCTCACATTATTAAAGCTTAAAAAACAATGAACTAAAACTTGCACTAGGACCTGTTTACATTTTCTTTAAAAAAACAAATCAAACTTATACGACACTAATCCATTTTAACATAAATCTAGTAATGAAATGCTTCTATTTGATCTAGTATTTCCTAAACCACTGAAAAAAAAAATATATGCATCATTAAATCACACACATGTTTCCACTCTCCTTTTCGATATGTTAGTTTATCTCGGACATAAAGCCAATGTGATGTCACTATTGACAAGTCTTGCCATAAATACTTACATAAACTCGCGGCGAGAAAGTACATACATATTGTAAAACTTGAGAAAGTAATAAACTTGTTGAGTTTCTTAAAACACTTGATGAAATTGTGATACGTTTTTCAGATGATTTTTTATCCCTCCATTTCTTTAAACATGCCAAGTTGTCTATCAAAAATAGATTCTGTTCTTGTGAGGGCTACACTTTGCATGACTTATCTGGCCACTCTGATGAACGTATATTAAAACATTCAGAACCGAAACGGTGTACAGCCTATGGACATGTGGTCTTGTAGATAAATACATAGAGAAATGCACACGCGTATAGAGTAAATTGTGAATGCTAATCTACACACATACACGCCAACACATCAATACGCTGAGAGGCTCGTGGTCAAACTTGATCGCTATCTCAGTGCCTATTAACTCGAAGATTTTTTTGAAGTGTGAAATTCGCTTTAAAAGTCGTTTGCACTCAGGACGTGGATAGTCTGGTTTTTTTCTGTTTTTGCTGTACAGAATTCGGAAGTATTCATAAGCGAAGAATTTTAATAAATCAGACAATAATTTCTGTGCTGTTTTTAGCGCTGTTGAATTCATAGTCTACGTTCTGTCGCTGGTAGCACACAACATATTTTGATTATTTGCATTCATTTTATTTCATTTTCTTTAGTTTTTCTTTCGGTTCCTTTCTATCGGTATTACATTTGTAACTTCTTTTCTTTGTAAAGTATTCTCAACATCATCATATCCGTGAATGAGCTAAGGCGAGCTATTTTGATTTACTTTTCGGGTGAAAACTCACTATATTGTGGAATATTTTTATTTACTACTATGATTTCTCTATGGCTAAAAAATGAGTTAGGTATAATAGGCTAAGTACAACATATTTTTGTTTATTAATATGGTGTGAGAGTTCAAGCATTTGTTTTTGTTGTTTCTGTTTTGTTTTTCGGTCTACAAATCTAACAATATACTTTTAGCTCCTTTGAAATGAGATATCAGCTTTTTCATGTGTTTGGTCTCAACTCAAAGTATCAGCTATAAAACATTGTTCTACTTTAATATACAGAAACTGAATATCACAGTGATATTGACGCATCATTAGACTGTGTAGATTTCTCAGAGCGAACTGAGTGTTTTTTTAAAGAAAGTTTTCCACTGGTTTATGGTCAGTTTGAACAATGACTGTCCAGCCATATGTATACTGGTCAAAACGATTTAAAGCCACCACGACTGTCAAAAACTCTTTTTCAATCTTCATTTGTCTTTTCTGTGTAGCTGCTTATGATCTACAAGTCTATACGCTATTGGGTAGCCATCCCTTTCTCTCTCTCTCCATATCTCCATATATATGTGTATACACACACACACACACACACATATATATATATATATGCTTTAAAAAAAAAATAGGTGCCGGTACTCAGTGATGAATTGGCTAACTTTTAACTAATAAATTAACAATAAACGTTAAAATACAAGAAAAGTATTAATTTTTTTCCCCACATTGAAAAAGGAAAAAGGTGCCGGTACGCCATACCGGTGCGTACCGACACAAAAAATACACATATAGAGAGAGACAGAGAAAGAGAGAGTGAGAGATGTACATAATATACAAGCAAAGAGCGGGTTATGCTTTAAACTTCAGCAGACGTGAGTCGTCTCAATAATACCGGAGTCACGTGGTTCGCTTTATTTGCGGGGCAAATGAGTTTCACGTGTTTTCAATTGGAAGACCTCTAGACAAAACTCATTTATTTATTTACTTTTTCTTATTGCATTTAGTTTAGCGTTTCACGGGCTGAGATGGAACTTTAAAATAGGGACGGGAGATTTGAAAACAAACAGAAACGAACATTATGAAACAGAAATGGGGGTGGGGGAATGGGGATAGTCGTGGATTTGGAAAGATGGATAAGGTAAATAGAACAAGGGTTGGGGGGGAGCTAAACCAGGGACGGTAATTGAAACAGGGGGATTTTACAGCGGGTTTGGGGATTATAAAGAGGAATGAGGATTTAGAAGCAGGTACATGAATTTTAAAACAGGAATATGAATTTGAATCAATCGTTGTGGTTCAATTGTCTCTCAACATTCGCTGTATCTGTGTTCATGAATCGATAGGGGTAAATAAAGGTGTGTGCGATTACTTCTGGGTACTTCCTCCTTCTGTCACTCCGACTCAATGATTGTTTCTTTACTATTTCTACCTTCCGTAGTCTCCTCTTTCTCAAACTCCTTGTTTTTCTTTGTCTAGCTTTAATCTTTTCTGCCTCTCTCTCTCTCTCTCTCTCTTGCTCTCTCTCTCTTGCTCTCTCTCTCTCTGTCTCTCCCCACTCACCATTTCTCTGTAACCTTCTCCATGTTTGACGTTTTCTATTTTCTTTCTTGACTCTCTTTACATCACTCTTTGTTCCTCATTCTTCTTTCTCTTTTTTTATTTCTCTCTCATTCTCTTTCCTCAATCTCTTTCTCTCTTTTTTTTCCTCACTCTTTTTCTATATCTCTCGCTCCCTTTACCACACTCTGTCTTTCGATCTCTCTCTCTCTCTCTCTGTCTGTCTCTCTTTCTTTCTTCGTTAATATCTTCTTATCTCTCCTCTCTTACACTTGTCTCTCTAGTCTAACTCTTACCTGTTCTCCGTAGGAATACCCGTGTGTGTGTGTGCGTGGATATGTAGGTGTGTGTGTGTGTATTAGGGAGAATGTGTGTGAATGTGTCTAAGAGGGAGTTCTTATTTAACGAAAAAAAAAATATCAAGCAACTGGTGAGTTTCAGTGACTGGTTAGTTGAGTTCAATTAAAGAGGAAAGTGTTCGTCTAACAGGGCACAAGTGCCGGCTTTAGAAGTGGAAGAAATTGAAGGCTATGAATCCTGCAGGTGTTTGGACCATATACAGAACGTAATATTAGCCTCCCACTTCTCAACTACTACCCTTCTCGCTGGGATGTCTGATGGAATTATGAAGTAGTCATATTATAGCAAGTCATGTTATAGTAAGTATAGTTTTAACAAGTTGTGTTATAGCAACTCGTGTTATAGCAACTTTTGCTATAACAAGTCGTGTTATAACAAGTCGTGTGATAGCAACTCGTGTTATAGCAAGTCATGTTATAGCGTCATGTTATAGCAAGTCATGTTATAGCCAGTTATGTTATTGCCAACTACCTTTTCATTCCATACAGTCAAATCATTTCACGTTTTAAACAAAAAGGTTTGCACGAATATGTCACTAAGTTCAAGTCTAAGACTTTAGTAAAATCTCATTGCTTTTAATCTCTATCAAGATTTCTCATACAGTTTTCAATATGCAAATGCTTAGTTTTGTATACAAGGCTTGCAATTATTAACCTTCTTTTTGTATTCAACTGAACAAATGTAAATTGTAAGACCACTAATATAATAATGTATATCTCATACAATGCCCTCTGGCCTGATTGGTAGAATCGTTCAACCAAGAAGTTGAAGGGGGCAACAGCATATGAAGTAAAAAAAGATAATATTTTGAATAAATTTTATTTTACTCGAAGTTTTATAATTGGTGGTTTTGTCTTTAAAAAAAATGTATTTTAAATGTTTTTCTTGTTTGAAAAAAACAGTCTAACATTTATCTGACAGTTTCATTTAAGCCAAACAATCGACCAAGATGGATGTTTAATGGAGGAATCTGTTGTTTTTTTTTAAATGTATTTTTAAATGTTTTACTTGTCAATAGTGTTAACACACACACACACACAAACACACACCACAAACATTAGTATATATGTGTGTTAGTGGAGAAGTCAAATTATGTCAGTCCTATGAAAGTTCTTTGTAGAGCCTACATGTGAGTTAAATGAAAGTTCTATGTAGAGCCTACATGTGAGTCATATGAAAGTTCTATGTAGAGCCTACATGTGAGTCAAATGAAAATTCTATGCAAAGCCTACGTGTGAGCTGAAAGTAAGCAGGTAATTGTTTCAAGACAGCATTAATTTGAGAAGTTTGTTAAATCTAACTTACACCCGTAATTGCGTCATCAAAAATTGTGCTACAAGAATAAATAATTGTGCAGTACTTGTATCCTCCCTCCCGGCTTGATTTTTCCACTTGAACTCTATCGACTGGCTAATGAGGTGAAGAGGGTGAAACGCCGTAACATGGATGGACCACTGCGTGTTCCCCTTCCTCCCGTGCCCCACATCAGCGTCTCTGCCTCCTCCCTTCCCCCAGCTTTCATCCTCAGGTCTTTGGGGAATGCTACCAGCAACTTCTGCCATCATTTTTTAAATATTTTTTTGTTGTACATCCCTCCCCACAGCTCTCAGCTGCTGGAGTATATCTTTTAAGTTTTACTGGGTTTTTTTTTCCCTCACTCCCAGACACATAGAAAATTTAAGATAATCATGGAGTAGATAAAAAAAAACTCGAAAGAGTCAGACAAGTGGAGAGAGAAAGAGAGAGAGAGAGAGAGAGAGTGATAGAGAGAGAGAGAGAGAGAGATCACTGGATCAGGGTTGAAGGATTTTTTGAGATTACTTGGTGCTATTTGAATGTTACGAAGCACCTCCGATGGGTCGTGTATGAGTTCACATTTGAGTTTATCTCCTAGTGCTTCAGGAAGCCACTCAAAATTTATAGTTTGTTTTATTAGTATTATTATTAGTATTACACCAGCCTTGGTGTGACTGTGTGGTCTAACGGCAGAGCATGTGACGTTTTATCCAGACGAGCTAGGTTTGAACATCAATCCTTTTGATTTGTTCAACCCAAAATAAAACGTTGGTATCAGGATAGAAAACAAAAGAAAACGTTTTTCTGTCTGAACTCTAAAGGACAACGAAATGGTTTCTTTCTAATCTCTAGAATAAACTTCAGTCCAATTTATTTAAAATAAATAGGCAGATTTCCTAATCCTTTGGCCTAAATGGGCTTCCTCTGTGTTTTAGAGTTTGGCAAACACCTAGGTCAGTTCGTGGCCATAATTTTTAAGCTGTCCGAAGTTTAAACAAATAAATAACAAATGTGTAAAGATGAATACGTATCGAAGAAACGCTTACACCTAATATTCCATTGTGGCATTATTGTCATCCACACATGTGTCGACGCTTGACAATAACAAGGCATGGACTTTTACAAAAAAGTTTAAAGCAACAAATAATTGTCCTATTTGTAAGATCTTGCCTACTTTTAAAATTTTGCCTATTTTTTAAAAATGTTACCTAACTTTAAAAGTTTCCCCTAGTCACTAGTCCCTACTGCTTTATGTTTGAGACTAACTCTCGTATAGACG
Source organism: Biomphalaria sudanica (assembly GCA_036873155.1). Classification (NCBI taxonomy): domain Eukaryota; kingdom Metazoa; phylum Mollusca; class Gastropoda; family Planorbidae; genus Biomphalaria; species Biomphalaria sudanica. Next base: position 600,026 of record JAZGLO010002262.1, on the reverse strand, counting down.
TCTACTTCCTATACTTTGTATGTCTTCAGTTGAACAAACTCTCCTTTAGATTTGTACCTCAAATACTTTCGTTTGTCTAAGTAGAACATTTCAAAAATATACTTTATAAATCAAATTCTATAAATTTTCCTTATAGTTGAGTTCATTGTCTATATTTTTTTTTCTAATTGCCTTTAGTCTTAGACTTACTTACTTAGACTTAGACTTAGGTCCCCCTGCGCCGTTCGGTGCATTGGGCGGCAAGATGTCTCCACAAAGATCTGTCGCTGGCAATGTCTGAAGCTTCCTCATCTTGTGTCCAGTCTTCTGAGGTCCTCCATGAAGGTGTGGCACCAAGTTATACGAGGACGTCCTAGTTTGCGGTTTTCTTGTATTGGCCTTCATGTCATCGCAACTCTCGGTATGCGTAGTTCATTTTGTCGGAGAACATGTCCCGCAAACCTCATGCGACGTTCTGTCACATCCTCACGAAGTGTTGGACTCCCAGTTCGGCATAGAATTTCCTTGTTTGACCCCATCTACACTAGTCTACGCAATATTTATTAAAAACGCTAAACAAATTCCTAATTCCTAAATATCAATAGGACAGGATTAGGTCACACGCTGACAACTTTCGAACATTGGCGAGAACAAAAATTCAGTTTCTTTCGTCTTTTGAAAAGGGAGGGGAAAAAAAAGAATATCGACCGGATTCTGAATTTTAATTATGAGTAAATAATGCTAACATCTATTTAGATTAATGGTTAGGGTCGAGGATGGCTGAAAGGTTAACTTCGTCTGTAACCTGCCCGCCTGCTAGGTCTGCTCTTTCAACGCCCATGTACAATATTATTTATGTCCAGCGGTGCTGCCCCTGTTTCTCCCAGGACACTTCTGTAAACACCGTCCCAAATTAGGAAAGATTTGTTTGAAAATGGCGGGTGCTTTATCCAAAACATCTGCCGCTTTACGGCGCGATCTTTGCTCTGTGAGACAGATTAGAAGAGGCCATTAACTTTAGTTCCTATATACAAAGAAAGGTTATCTGAGAGAAACAATAAAAGCTCGTCATGTTCTATGCTTGATGGGGTTGATTGATCGCTTCAGTTTTAATGGGTTTAGGACCTGCCGGTGAAGATAAGCTGTTCTGCGCGGGAAAAAAACTGATTTAAAATCAAATCTGAAGGAGAAGCAGACTCAGATATTTGACATCTCTAGTCAAGTGAACTAGTTCACCACAGTGAATGCATGAATCTATCACCTAACAAGTTCAGCTCAGTGAATGCATGAATCTATCACCTAACTAGTTCACCTCAGTGAATGCATAAATCTGTCACCTAACTAGTTCACCTCAGTGAATGCATGAATCTATCACCTAACAAGTTCACCTCAGTGAATACATGAATCTATCCCCTAACTAGTTCACCTCAGTGAATGCACGAATCTATCACCTAACTTGTTCACCTCAGTGAATGCATGAATCTATCCCCTAACTAGTTCAGCTCAGTGAATGCATGAATCTATCGCCTAACATTTGAAAACATGCTTTACATTCCACTTACATGTCATTCAGAATCGAAGATAAAGTTACGGCCTCGTTCTGAGATTGTAAAGGATTTAATATCTTTCGGGACAAAAATTAAGTTCAAGGTTAAAAACATTTTTAAAATTCTTAAATATTAATAAATTAAAAAATACAATGTTTGTTCTATGCTCCGCGTTCCGTCTCGTCGACTAAATGTTGTGAATGTATGAATACAGCGATAGACATTTATATCTGATTCAGGAACTTTAAGTCATGATAATTAGAGATTTTCATTTATGTCAAAAAAAACAACAACAACAACAAATAAACTATAAATATATTTTTGGTGTATCCGGTGTACATAAGAAAGGAAGGGTTGATAAGGTCTGCTTTTAAAAAGATACATGAGAATTTGTGTGGCACTTTTTAGTATAGGATCTCTGGTAAGCACAAGGCCCATAAAACAAATAGGGCCCCTAGCAAGTACAAGGCCCATAAAACAAATAGGGCGCCTGGCAAGCACAAGGCCCATAAAACCAAAAGGGCGCCTAGCAAGCACAATGCCCATAAAACACATAGGGCCCCTAGCAAGCACAAGGCCCATAAAACAAATAAGGCCCCTAGCAAGCACAAGGACCATATAACAAATAGGGCCCCTGCCAAGCACAGCATTCTTAGGTTTACAGTATTACCAACCAATGAATCCCAAACAGCCTTCAGCCCAGCTCCATCTCAACAGAAATCACACCGATACACACTCGATACCTTGGTAGTCCTCACATGACCCCCTTTCTCTTTTGTTTATTGTGCAAATAAGAACGTTCCCCCCCCCCTCTCCTTTCCATTTCCCTTCCTTGAACGCACTAAGAAGTGAGAGAATACCGAGCAATGTCCAGAGGGCGCCTTTAAGTTTATTTTATCCCATGAAACAAAGCAACCCCCACGTGCATGTAAGACCGGAAGTTACCGGTGCATTCCTCTTTTTTCTTTTTTTTTTTTACCATTCTTCATGGCAATGAATTTATTACACATCATGCAAGAACTATAGGTCTAAACACATCATGCTAGAACTATAGGTCTAAACACATCATGCTAGAACTATAGGTCTAAACACATCATGCTAGAACTATAGGTCTAAACTCTAAACACATCATGCTAGAATTATAAGTCAAAACACATCATGCTAGAACTATAGGTCTGAACACATCATGCTAGAACTATAGGTCAAAACACATCATGCTAGAACTATAGGTCTAAACTCTAAACACATTATGCTAGAATTATATGTCTAAACACATCATGCTAGAACTGTAGGTCTAAACACATCATGCAAGAATTATAAGTCAAAACACATCATGCTAGAACTGTAGGTCTAAACACATCATGCTAGAACTGTAAGTCTAAACACATCATGCTAGAACTGTAGGTCTAAACACATCATGCTAGAAATATAAGTCAAAACACATCATGCTAGAACTGTAGGTCTAAACACTTCATGCTAGAACTGTAGGTCTAAACACATCATGCTAGAACTGTAGGTCCAAACAATGTCAACATGACCCGAAGTGAAGGAAACATTTTACTTCTTTTAGAGACGTTTTAAAGCGCTGTGTTAAACGCTTTATTTTAATTAGCACTTGCAAATCATAATTATTAGTAGTACACCTTTAAGTTCAGAAATTTGATTACGCGAGGCTTTTTATAGAACAACAACAAGAGGAACTCCTCAAACGAACAACCAAAAAAAAAAGAGATTTTCCCCCTTTAGCAATTTCAAGATGCCATTTTCTTTCCAAACATGTTTAAGATGGCATCGTACTCGAGCTATTGAACATGACAAGAGCAAGAATAACAATTTTTTAAACTTTATTTTTCTTTTACTTTTTGATGGAAATTCAATTGTGCAGTACAAATAGCCTGCGCTCAAATAGTTATTACTTCTTTGTTGTCAATAGCCTATATAATTGCATGATATGAAATGTAGATCTATGAGTATCCTTCTGAGAGTATAGTTTTGTTAATAACATTTTAAAAGTTCACTAATTAACTGCTCGATTATTTGATAGTGATGGTTTCAGAAAAGAAGGCAGGAATATTGTGATGGGTAGGAGTTCGGAGCTAAGCCCGTCATCATAGAGTTGGAATTTAATTATTTTTTTTTTACCTTTCTACATAGACATTTAAATTTGTCCACACTATTTGACATACATTTCTAGTTAGGTCATATTTAGTTACAGTATCCAAAGCTAAGTTTATTTCTGTTCATTGTCCTGTTGCTATACAACGAGAAATGCACATGCTGCATAAATAATGTTTAGCGAAACTTGATGTTTACTTCCATTAGATGATAGGAAAGTGCCTGCCTGTATTTCGCCAGACTCAGTGGTCTACATGTATAATAATAATAAATACATCTAGATCTGGGACAAGATCGCATTGATAATGGCAACAAGGTGCTAGATGTAGAGCTCATATTAATACCTTATTTTGGTTCTTTGTATTGACTGGAGCTGTACTTTGTCGAGTTTCACACGGTCCGTGCTAACTCCCAAGAAACGTGCGTGGACAAGCAATCTGCTAGATTTCTCATTTGGTAAGAGTTAAGACACTGGGGGCTTTTGTTGAGCAGCAAGGTGAAAGTCGCTTGTAGTTATGTTTCACGTTTAACGACAGGACCCGTGATCTGCCGAAGGGGAAGCCGAAAAAAGGAGGGGTTGTGCAATACTGTACTCCTTTCCAATCCACCTTTTCCTAAACAGGTTGGTTTTTTTTGGAGGGGGGGGGGATAATCTTAGCAGGAGATGCAGATGTAAATTTTGTTGTTTAAAATAGAAGACAAAAAAATGTTTGTTTGTCTTGATACAGGGAGAGGGCAGAGAAATGAGATATTGTATATCGCCATGTGCTGAAACACAGCCATGTTTCCTTATCGCAACGTGTCTTATGTCATTCAGATAGGGCATCTGTATCTGGGAATAATTCTTTTTCTTTTCTTGTTTTTTATTCTAATTTTTATATAACTTTGCTACTTTGTATAAATATTTGCAAATTATTTTGTCCAGGCCAAAATATGAAACATTCGTTGATACCTAAAATTGACACATTTTAAAATGAATGCGCGCGATAACCCGACAGACAAATCTATTCAAAGAAAGGGGGGAGGAAGAGAGACAACTCTTTTTTGAGTATAATTCTTCATATCAGTGTTTGAAACAAAAAAATATTTTACCCGTTAAACAGAAAACCATAAAACTTTAACATGAATTTATTTGAACGCCATGAAGAGACGTATTATTATAAAAAGCGGCTAGATTTGTCTAGGTTAGGGTCTTTTTGATTTACTTCCAAAAGATAAAAGTCACTTCCGCATCTGGGAAGAAAAATGGCGGGTGCTGAAACGTGAATGGCGTAGCTGGCAATCATTTATGGCGCCACTGTTTCGCCAGCGGCTATTTTCTTTGGCCCCTCGTCGGATAGAGAACGAATTCTGGCTTCTATTTTTCTGCTCCCTCTCCTTGTCCATCCCACGCACACACAAACACACATACACATTTTTCACCCACCGCTACGGTATATACATAACTGGTGGTCGTCGAAATCTTGTGAGGTCCACCGGAATCAATAAAGGATGGGGATGTTTCAATCATGCTCAGTTTGAGAATCATTTGATACTGCTGCCATTTCATGTGCATGGAACTTGGTGCCGGTAAGAAGATGGTAAACTTTGATAAACACGTCACTGAGAGGAGGGAGAAAGGAGAAAAGGTGTGTGTGTGTGTGTCAAAGCTGGCAGGGGTGCTACTGGTTGCCTGAAGTCCTTGCAGAAATGAACTTTGACACTACTTTAGAAACTACTTTGCCCTTAAGTCAAACACTGTGTGCGATGTAGTTTCTTCGTTCTGTGGAAACCGACTAGATAAAGCTGCTCAGATGGACACCAAACGAGAAATATTGGTAATGTGCCAAGACACTAGAAGAAAAATTGATTCATGAAACTTGAACAGTGAAAAGTCAATTATGACCTTGATGTATCAAATATTATATTATCAACTTTGATGTATCAACTATTTTAATAACAACCTTGAAATATGAAACGTACATCATGAAATTATTTTTGTATTTCTTAGAGTTGGCAGCTCGGTATGCAAAGTCACGTGACATACTTCACCTTAACCTTTGAACTCCAAGACACTTTTTTATTTATTTATCAGAGTTTGATATAAACATGAGATACCATTCTTGCAGTGTTTTCCCATACTTTATGTGCTTATAAATGGATGTTCGATACCAGTGAATTGGATAAAAGGAGCTTTGTAAGAGTCTCGTGTATACATATTAGTCACATGACTTGGTTAACATTACTGGTTTACACTACTTAAGCTATTTCTGTAACCTGTTTGTACGTATCTCACATCTGAGTTTATAAAAAAAAAGTTATTTATGTCTTCATTGTATTTATATGACATATCTAATTCAATACAGTTGATCCCCATAATTGGACTAACAAATTCATTCATTTTGTCGTAGCTCGGCCCAGGGAAGAAGGGGCAGGGGGGACAACCTATTCAATAACATCGCCTTGAAAAATAAAAACAAGCAAAAATATTTTCAAAAAAAAGCTTTTAAAGGAAAAATTTCGCTTAACCAATGCCATTTCTCTTAATACTGTAAGATTTTTCCCCCTCTTTTTACATATAGCATTTAATTAACATTAATTAATAACTAAGGGTCAATTTTTTGATTGAATCATGTGTTGTCATTGACAATGAATAATTAATTATTAATTATGTAAAGAATCAAAACCTGATCCAAGAATTGGAAGTGGGAGAAACAAAAGTGTAAAGGAATCCCGCCAGTAGGAGGCAGCAGACGTCATTATGTATTTAATCGGAGATAAATTACGATGTATTTTGTATATTACATTCACACAAGATTTTAATACGTCTATTAATATCTATTACCAGTAAGAAAAAATGTAAGAATACTTTTAAATATTTTTACAATTATTACGATTTGGTAGTTGCTTTAAACATCTTATTTATAAAATACATATTCATAAAAATAAATAAAAAAGACTAGCATACATTTTATTTTTATAAACACATTTAATCTTCAATGAAAACTCCTGAAAACAATTATTTTAAACAAAAACAATATACTGGTTTTATTAAAACGCCAATTTTATATTGACGCCATGTTTAATTGAGTGTAAATAATTTGCAAAGAAAATAACATAGAGATTTAAAAAAAAAAAATCAAGACAAATCAAACTATTGACATGACGCGTCAAAACGTCTGCTGCGCGCTTTTATTTACTTATGAATTTGAGATGACAACCATTAGATTAAATTTTTATTTTGAATAAATACTTTTCTTTCTTTCTCTCCGTCTGGCTGACACTATTACCTGTTGACACAACCTTCACTGGAAGAGTCTCTCTTTTTTTTTCCATATAAGATATAAAATATTATTTCTACACATAACAAAAACATCTCGGAATTAAAGCAGAACAAAATAAACCCCCTCGCAAATTAACTATGTTGGCCGACACGAGACTAGGAACACATTTCTGATTGGTCAGATCAAGTATCCAATTAATAAGGGCATTCATTCTGGATTTTTTGACGAGTGTAGAATTACCTTCTCCTTGTTACCAAGTCTTCTCCCCAGCCATAGCGGGCCTTATTTTTTTTATTTTTTTTAAAGGCGAATGTTATGCGAGTCTAGATTTTTTTAATTCTCCACTTCCCAAGAAAACAGAAAGCAAAGCCTCGAGGAGCCTAGCCTGGACAGCATTGAGAGCTGGAGGTGAGTGGCACACACAGGTATGTACGCACATCAAATGAGTACTTTCCAGACACAAGTTTGAGGTGTGCCAAAGTTAAACGTTCCACTTTTTCAGGTTTGTCTGAAAAAAAAAGTCAGAGTTTAATCATGATAATTTCTTGGTGAGGGTTCAATCATGATTACCTCTTGGTGAGGGTTTAACCATGATTACATCTTGGTGAGGGTTTCATAAAGATTACCTCTGGTAATTATTTAATAAGGATTCACCTATCCCTTAATAATAATAATAATAATAATCTATAAGGAAATGTATCTTACATTAATCAGTTGAACCGTTGGGGCACCACACAAGATCTGTCAACTATCTTTCTCCATTTCTCTCTGTACTTTGCCTTGGTTAGAATTTCCTTCACTGACAGGCATTTCCTTTCTTTGATGTTGTCTTTCCATCGCTTTCTCTGTCTGCCTTTTCTTATTCTTCCTGGTACAGTCCCCTAAAAGAAAGCATTTGCGAGCCCTAAGGACCTTGTAGAGTTTAAGTTCTGAATATTATGATTAAAAAAAAAGAAATATCACTATAATCTCAGGAGACAACCGAATCTTTAATCCTCATGGAGACCTAGATGTATAATCCAGGAGATCGAGATATATAATCCCAATATATCTCCAGCTCTCAAATTCCTATGGTTATTTAGATCTATAAAAAATCTATTGAGATTTAGAACATGTACTTCTATGGAGATCTGGATGTAGGATTTATTTCTCTTCGGTACCTATTGAACTATCTTACAACAATTTCTATGTTGGCAACTCGTTTCAGTCACTTAGACTCATCGTGTTTCTACCCTAAACAATCTTTTATGTCTAAGGTATGATTCTCATTGCGCCAGAGTAAAAGTATTGTATATATTTCTTAATAATCCATTAGTGTGGTACAGATCCCTTAACGGTACGACACTATCTAACAGACAAGGTTAGCTAGAACTTTTAATATTCTAGCTGCGACATTAGAAAGTAAAATAAAAAAAGAACGAAAGAGAGATGGAGAGAGAGAGAGAGAGAGAAAAGGAGAGAGAGAGAGAGAGAGAGAGAGAGAGAGAGAGAAGGAGAGACAGAGAGAGAGAGAGAGAGAGAGAGAAAAGGAGAGACAGAGAGAGAGAGAGGGTGTGTGAGTGTGAAAGATCGAAAGCGGTGAGAGAGAGGGGAGAAAGATGCAGAGAGAAATGGAAGAAGTAACTATTAGGTTGCGCCTAGTCACACGTAGCAATCTGTTGACTCAGCTGTCTCGGAAAAACAACTTTGATAACTGAAAAACATTTGATTATAATTGAATAAAAACAACTCGTTTCAACAAAATTGACTTTAAAATCTTATTTCATTTAGGGCTACATTTTTACAATATCTTACAACTTTTAAAAAATTGAACAACTTTCAACATAACATTTTTTTTTATATACGTATGGGTTGTTCCGTATTTCTTCCATGTCACTTAGTAGTGTTGTTTACATTTGAAGGCCTCATTGATTTCAGTGTTAGTTGAATGTGACATTAGTCTAGATCTATAAATCTTTAATTTAATAAAAAATGCTACACTAATTCATTAATTAATATGCTTGTGTATATTAGACCTAGGCCTAGATCTAGAATGTCATTTAGAAGACTATAACCATGTAACTTAGCTTAAAGTGGGTCAAAGATACGGAACTACCCAATTGCTTAAGCTTCAAATCAAAAGGTGATCAAAAATACCTACACGTCACGTCTACACATCTACAAATTTACACATCTACACATTTACACTTGAAAATAATCAAACACATTCAAAATTTCAATTCAAACTTCAATACTTTATTTTATAAATTTTAATACCAAAACTGTTTGAGATTTTTCACGCTGCAAAATAAAATAAATTGAGCCTGTTAATTGTTCTGCGAAAAAGTTCCAGTCACAATGTTCAAACTGTTTAATTTTTAATTAGATTTAGGCTTTGAAGTCGAGAAATTGTCGAGTCGAAAACAATTTCTGTAAGTGAGCACATTTCTTTGAGATTTGAAGAAGCTGGTGTTGCTGTCGTAACCATGGAAACATTGGGCTTATGTGGAGAAGAGTGAGCCTTATGTCGTGATAATATTGAGCTCAAACACTTTCTAAAGGATCAAACTATTTTGGTGGGTCTTTCGTTTGCTGGGTTTCTTTTGTGTTTTATTTGCTTCTGTGTCTGTGTTTGTGTGTATGTACATGGGAAAGTTTGTGCAGATTTTCCGTTCAGAGAACAGTCTGACCAAACAGTCTCACCTAACAGTTTATTCCATGAAATTTTTTATAGTAAATTCTAGGAAATGATTTGGCGCCGGCTGGCTGATCAAAATGTGTTTTTTTTTAAATCTAAATAAAATTTTAAAAATAAATTTCTATCTGTCAATCAAATGCCAGACAAATGTCAGCAGGCTACATCAACAGCAACTAATCAGGCAACAAATATAGATGTTCGAATTTCTTTTTAATTGCAACTTTTATTTTCTTATGCGCTTCATTCTTTTCGTTCATTTTTAGCCAGGAAAAGTTTTGAATGATGTGATACAATTCATTACCTACTTTTAATGAAAAAATGTTTTATATTTTTTTTTTATGTGCTCCTGTTGAGCAGCTCGATGAATATGATCAGACGTAAGGAACCTCTCCTGCCCAAATACAAATAATGAGCTTTACATTTCTTTAAAAAAAAAAAAACATAAATGTCTTCCAGAAAAAAATCATAAAATAATGTTAACTAGGGGTGACACCTCAACAACGTTTCCAATGATTAGAGCTCCATTTTCATCGAAATCCAATGACAAAATCTCAGACGTCCATTATCGCGTCGCGATAATCAAACGCTACGGATAACCTCCTTTTAAATGAGTCATTTCAAATAGTAACAATAGTATAAGATTTAGATGTATAAACGAAACATTTTTTTACAGGCTATAACTGAAAAAAATATAACACTTATAAACTTCTCGTAGCGAGGTGAAGAAATTGTTCAATTAAGTATATGTAGGTCTGTGATTATGACTAATATTTATAGAATAAAAAGGTTTTGGAAATTAAATTTTAAAATCTTCATTTTTGTAATTAAAGTATGATTTTGAAATTAGAGTTTTGAAAAATGGATTTCCAAGTAAAAATAGTTTTGAAATTCGAATTTCCAAGTAAAAATGATTTAGAAATTTGAATTTCCCGGGCATAACAATTTTGCTGTAGTGAAGAACAACTCACACACAAAATTATTATCACTAACCTAGATAACACCATCCACCTCTTTCACCTACTCCCAGAAATTGTGTGAAGCTAATACTCCATTTCCATCTTCTGGATGTTTGAGTCTAGGCCACATCCTAGGTGAGTAGTGGCAACACACAGCTCAGACATCATACTTAAGTGGCCTGTCAGGGGAGGCAGCCCAAGATTATATTGTCGTTTATAATCGGTGGCGATCTAGCGCCCTCAGACCGCACCATCTTCCGCCTCCATCTCCGGATACGTAATGAAAAGAATGCCGCTTACAGTAGGGCGCTTATCTTGGTTTTATCATCTCTAGCCACACGACATCAAGCGCCCTTCGCATCTCCTTTGTCCAAGTAAATTTACGGCAAGAGAGGAATAATTTGTTGTGGAAAATAATTTGTCATGGAGAATAATTTGTTATGGAGAATAATTTGTTATGGAGAATAATTTGTTATGGAGAATAATTTGTTAATAATTTATTATGGAAAATAATTTGTTAATAATTTGTTATGGACAATAATTTGTTAATAATTTGTTATGGACAATAATTTGTTAATAATTTGTTATGGAGAATAATTTGTTAATAATTTGTTATGGACAATAATTTGTTATGGAGAAAAATTTGTTAAGGAGAATAATTTGTTATGGAGAATAATGTGTTAATAATTTGAAAATTTAAAAAAATTCATTCCGAATGTGTGTTGGAAGTTCCCAAACAAAATAATTAAAGGTTGAAACATGTTAATACATGTTCTACTTTGTCTTGAGGTGGTTGAAATATACAACACGTTACTTAAGGCCGAAGTGAGGAGACTACTCATGGGCTACTGCATTTAATGCACTTTCAAAGTGCACATCTTACAGTTTCATTGTTTAAAAAATACTTTATCTATCTCGGTATTTCGTCTTAATCTGGAGCACAGTGACGTAATACGGGAGATGCAGACACTTCAGCCGACCAGCTGCTCATCCATAAAAACGGAAAAGAAAAGGGGGGGGGTAAGAAATTTAAAATAGATAAATACATACTGAATTTAAACAAATAATGGTGCATACACACAGAATCAAATTTTTGATAGAAGATAATTGTGAAATAAGTCATAGCTTCTTGTAGTTTCTAGAACCTTACTTCTAAGCTGTATATTCAAATTAACAAATAACTATTTAGTGCGCCTTAGAGGACTGGCCAATTGTTGTATAGATCTAACGTTGATATCATTCGTTTACAATTTAAACGAAAGTCTACCTCCATAGCAAGCTCAAAGCAATTTACTGTGTCGTTCTGTCTGTCTGGTTGAAACCTTGTCCACGTTATTTCTCCCTCATCCCATTCTCAGAACAAGTTGAAACTTTGCTCAATCTTTCCTTGTTTATGAAAACACATGAATCAATAGAAAAAAAAATTAACCAATAAGTTAAGTAACTGGTAGCAATTTAATGAATTTAATTTTAAAAAAGGGAGATATTGCAGTTATTATATAGATCTTTCACTTATATAAGCTTTTTTTAATTCTTTTAAAGCATCAGTTACAATCATTGATTTATATGAAACCAGATAGTCTCTCCCCCCCCCCCGCTCCTAGACACGTTCTCCTCCACGTAATGGACAGACGAGACGTTCTAAGTATTCTCACTATGTCGCCTTCAATAGCTTGTAGGTTAAAAGGTAAGGGAAAGACAACCAATTTCCCTTGTGATGATTTACATTATTCTCGCACTGGTTGTCGCCCTCTACTTCGACTAATTATTGTTACCTTTTTCTTTGGCTACATTACTCACTCCACGAGAAGAACCCGACTAGCAGGTGACCATGTCATATTTCATTAGGAAAGAAGTCGTGGACGCCAGATGGGGGGAGGAATATGAATGGTAAGGGACGAGAGAGGGAGGAGTATGAGAGGGAACCCCCTAATCTATATTAATCTCTTTTGTTTTTTCAAGAAGGTCTTTCGGTACTCTCTAGTTCAAATAAAACTGCACTGCATTTCGTAATGATGGCATCCAGGGGCGGACTGGCTATATGGGCAAACGGGCAAATGCCCGGTGGGCCGGCACCAATTGGGCCGGTCTGGTTGCGACCAAAGACAAAAATATTTCAATGCAGACTTTAAAAAAAAAGTGACAGCAGCAAGACACAGATGTCCGAACACGTTTTCTTATTATTTTTTTTTAAATTTCTAATTTTGTTTGAAATTCAACAAGAATATAAAAGTCTCTTCACTCTACAAACTGTACTTATCATTTTGAAAACGTTTGACAGTACTCTTTGCAGTGTAAGAGTGGCATAGGCTTCAACTATGCTTTGATGTCTTCGAGGTTGTGTTTGGCCTAATCGTTTTGCTGGTCGGCATGGGCGTTTGATGGCACTCCCATTTGTTTTTGCTCCTTCCCTCTCCCGTCTTTTGATGGTTCCATTGTCAGTTAACGAAATAAAGAGGTAAGAGAAAGGTAAAGTTAGAAAACATTAATGTAACGCAGCAAAAAAATAAATAGGTGCGACAAACAGATATAGCTCTTTAACAATACTTAGTAGAAAATAACTTATACATAGAGCCTCAAAATTGCAAATCACCCAACTTATTCACAGCTCAATATGGGTATAAAGATAGAGCTCTACTTTCTGCGATTTGTAAACAAAAAGTAAGCTTTCTTTTTGTTTATTATTAATAACATTATAGATCTGAAAATACTAGACGTTAGGCTTACAACAACAAAAAAAAACAAACATTAAATAATGTATTCATTTCAAATTTATTAATGCTGCTATGGCACTGTTTATATATAGTGTTCAGACCACATATTGTAGGCTTACATGTATAAATAAAATACAGTACGTAATCCTACGCAAGCACACATCCTGTTTTCGATGCGTATCAAACTTTATATATAGGCCTATATTAGACTTGCAAATATGACGCATGGGCATAGTCGGGAAGGGGGTGGGCGTTGAAGTTCAAACCATCCTTTGCCCCAGACCTCATGGCCTGAAAAAGGGAAATTTACTTTATTTACTGCAACTTGCATCCGGGGGATGTTGACCTTCAAGGTTAACCCCCAACCCCTCTTTATTAAAAGAAAAACCAAAAAATAAAGCTAATAACAGTTACCAAACTCCATAAGCGTAGCTAAAGCGAGAAGAGTAGTAGGATAATGCAATGTCCATACCTCAGAAAATGCATTTTTAAGCTTTAAATACAGGAAATAATGTTAGGATCTGGGGCTTCGCCCTGGATCTCAATGGGGGAGCTCACAGCGCCCCCCCCAGGCCCCCTAGCTGTCAAACGCGAGGCTGTCTACTATCTTTCCACTAACTAAAGGAAGACCTATTCTAGTTAAAAAAAAAAACCGTGGAAAAAAATGAAAGGTCAGTATATGTAATGAAGATTAATTACGTACACACACACACACACACACACTCATATAAATATAAATGTGCGGAGGGGAGGAGGAAAAAATCCCCCCCCCCCGAAAAAAATGCTGGCTACGCCCATGACATGCCATTTTCGGGCCGGTTTATATGGTAATGCCCGGGCCGATTTTGATACCCAGTCCGCCCCTGATGGCATCCATAGTATGTTTGAGATTTTCACTCTTTAAATTAGAATTGAGAATCGTTTCAAATGATGTTGCATTCACACAGGATCAAATTTGAATATACAGCTTAGAAGTAAGGTTCTAGAAACTACAAGAAGCTATGACTAGATCTAAAGGTCAATGATTTAGAATTATCCGGTCTCGAAATGGTCAATACAATTATTCTCATGCGTCCCAATGGATGGATTTAAGTGGAGGCTCTAGGCTTGATGATGCCGCTATCCTGTTTTGATAACTTTACTGAAAAAAAAAATTAAATTAAAGCCAGGGGAATCATTATTACATATAAACAGCATTGGTATATTTAACTTCCCTGTCCTTCTTCGTGGGACTGTGTGGGTCATGTGACTGTTGACCTCTGGGTGCCGAAGTGCGAGTTGGCGAAACATTGCCGATGAAAACGTATTTGGGTGGGTGGGGGGGGGGGGAGGGCGGATAGTACTGTTTTGCTGCTAGGGGGAGGTGTCCAATCAGTAATCCCCCCTGATCAGGACTTCATTATTTCACAATTTTCTATGAAAAATTTGACAGACAGACATACAGATAGACAGACAGATAGATAGATAGATAGATAGATAATAGATAGATAGATAGGTTGATAGATAGATAGATAGATAGAACTTTGAACACCTGGTTTCAATGTTTATATAAAACAGAAAAATTCAATTTTTTAAAGTATATATGCAGATTTTTCAAGTTACCAGAGGCCTCCTTTTTATGTAGATGATGAGGAAAGTAATATAATGTTTTTTATAATAGAACATTGCGAATGAGACTAGTTTTAGTACTCATGCATATGGATCTAATCTGACTAACACAGTAGGCCTACCTCTCTCTCAATGGCGCCTGGAGGCCTAGTCACACTGTTAGTTCCTCGCGCTGCACTCGCCAGTGTCTCGCGACTTGCTCAGATCACGTGTTTAGGACACTATAAATTCTAGTCAGATTTCCAGAGAGGGATCAAGTTTAAATATTTATTGTCTTGACCTCATTGGCTCCCGTATGTTGATCATGTGACATCTTCTTTCAGTGTTTAGCTAAAGGTAAACTTAACAGTCACCTAGAGTTGTTTTTCCTTGTGTATTTTATACTTTTCATTAAAAAATTAATACATACTCTAAGCTAGATCGATATAAACATATACTTATATAATATATTCCATAATATACCTATACTCCAACATTGTTTGGACAGTACAAAGAATTAAGTTTCGAATTACCATAGCTATTGTTTAAATTAACATATGTTGTAGTATCCAATCACCATAACTATCGTTTCTAATGACAATATCTGTAGTTTTATTGACAATATCTGTAGTTTTAATGACAATATCTGTAGTTTTAATGACAATATCTGTAGTTTTAATGACAATATCTGTAGTTTTATTGACAATATATGTAGTTTTATTGACAATATCTGTAGGTTTAAAGGCAATATCTGTAGTTTCTAATGACCTAAACATGGGAACTTCGTATGAGACAGTGTGAAGGGAGTAGATACTAACTTGGAACTACTAGACCTATTGATTCACCACCAATACAAATACATGCTGACCTCCCACTCTATAAATCTGAAGACAATCTTCAATTGTATAAGTCATTACACTCGGGAGATAGCTTGACCGAATAAATTCCATCATCTCAATAGCTTTTTTATCCAGCGGTCAGTTCCGGTCACTCCAGCACTTTGTCCACTGATTAAAACGTCTAACTGCTGACCACTGCGAATGACGTCCTCGCCCAATGCTCAGTGATGAAGTTATCACAGACGTAGATTCTAACGAGTCGGTACACAAGAGAGACAGGATGAAACGTCTCGCTTTTGTCAGGAAATGTTTCTGCTTACATTTCTGGTCTACCACTTTTTACTGATGTCACTTGTGGTGTACTGAGGTCAGAGAAGATTTGTTTGAGGTCAGAGAAGATTTGTTTGAGGTCAGAGAAGATTTGTTTGAGGTCAAAGAAGATTTGTTTGGGGTCATCGTGTTTTTTGTTTTTTTTATTAGTGAATTGAGATTTATAATGAAAAAAATCAACTAAAGAGAGAGAGTGTGAAAGAGAGTATTAAGAAGAAGGGTACATTAGTGCAACTCACTTCTACATTCGACAAATATATAGACATATCAATCAAGACACATTTTAAAACAGACCACGACCCATATACATACATTAGGATGCATTAATTGATTACTTAATAACGACAGATAGACGAATATATCATGACACATATAAATATATCACGGCACACATATTATCAATAGATCACGACACTTAGATAAGTAAACCACGACACATAGATAAGTAGACCCCGACACACAGGTAGATAAATAGATCAAGACACATAGATAGATAAATAAATCAAGACACATAGATAGATAAATAAATCAAGACACATAGATAGATAAATAAATCAAGACACAAAGATAGATTAATAAATCAAGACACATAGATAGATTAATAAATCAAGACACATAGATAGATTAATAAATAACGACACAAATCATAAATTAGGACACACATGTAGGTGTACAGATATATATGTTGAAATTATGGCTATAGCTACCGAAAGCAATAAACGAATCTACAGATAAAAAAAAAAATCACATTGCTAGAGGACTCTAGGTTCATGACACGATCTTCTGTTGACATAGTTAGTATTCATAACGTTTGAAGGCTCTCACCCCATGTACATCAGCTCCGTACCACAATAGCGAGGAAACCGTTGTCCACATGGGCAGTAAACACACACACACACAGACGAGCGCCCGTTCCCATGATGAGGCCGTTAGTTCATTATATGAGCCCCGAAGCGAAGTTGAATCAATATTGAAACATTCTATAGCAACAAACCCGGGCAACGTGTCTCGTGTGACAGTCAATTCAAGATGGCGATCAACTAGGACGAAGACAGTGACACGTGATACTGTGTCAACAAAAACCATTGGACTAGACCGAGTCAATCATGTTCTACTTCTTGTTTTCAATTTACCTAAGAAAAATAAATAAGAATAGAAACAAATAATGATATTTGTGACTTTCTTTTTTTTTTTTGGGGGGGGAGGTGGCGTTCATTTCTTTACTTAAAATTACTTTATTAGGTGTGTGTTGGAAGAACGCAGAGAGAAAGAGATGGCAAAAAAAGTTTAGAATCGAGAATAAGGAATTATTTTGAGTTTGGAGTATTGGTATACATCTGATACATTACCTCCAACATTTCTGACATACCGAGGCTACACTTTAGATCGTTCTAGACTGATCTAATATCCCCCTCCCCCAGCCGCCATTCCGTTTTGTTATGATACAGATATTCATGCCACAGACACGTTAGATACATGCCCAGTGTTTGTCGAACATGTGAAATCATGGGAAATTAAATGTTTTCTTAAGTACGAACCCCCCCCCCCTCCCAAACCATCCCTTTTCAACTACCTGTCCTCCAAAATGAATGACTTACTAGCTTACAAATCTCTTGACTTGTGTGCTAACGTCTGCGTTATGTGAGTGTCAGGAGGTTTGGGCGTGTATGTAAAAGGGTTGCATGTATATAAGAGGTGGGGAACTTAAACTCTGCTAAGTCACTGGTTGTCCTGACTGATTCAGGGCTTCCATGCTATCATAGCACACGAGAGTAGAAGGATCAATTGTACGAAGTTGTCCTAACAAATAAACTGAAATTCGTTACCAGAAAAAGTAAACAAACAAGGTTACAAAGAAAGATTGGTGGAAACGCAAACTCGAAATCTGCCCCCGAAGTGGTCTACCCAGGCAGGTAAAAAGGCAGATTTCAATATTTTCAGAAATAACATCAGAATGAATTTCTATCAAAGACAAATGACAGAGAAGAATGGAGAAAGAAGGTTGACAGATCTTGTGTGATGCACCCAGCGGTCCAGCAGACCAAAGGATAGGTGCAAGTGAATGTGAAGTTAAATGCGAACCTGGCCTAACTAATGTCTTATAATGAATATCTAATTGATCTAATTGTTTTGTAAAGGGTCAATCTCTTAATCAAATCCTCAAGAAAAAATATTTCCGTAAAAAAAAATTCCTTTAGTTCAATGTTCTACTGCCATGGCGCAGCGCTGCAGTTTACGTGATTATATGAAAAACTACTTATTAATTGTTGTTTTAAATTATGTCCAACGTATGTGCATACTAAATAGATTTTTTCTCTTTAAAAAAAAGTAAAAAAATTTTCTGTGTAAATGTAGTAGTTAGTATGACAGAACTTACTTAACTTAACAATACATTTGTAAAAAAAAAAAGAATGATTTTGACAAAAAATCTAAAACCATTTGCATAAATGTGTTAAAAAATATGGTAAGTAGTCAAATCTTCTTAGCGCCAGGGTTCGTCCTTCAAGACTGTAAATGTGATTCGGGGGGGGGGGGAAGGTGTTCATTCAAATGTGTATGTGTTATTTAATGTGTTTAAACACATAAATAAATGTGAGTGTAAGTGTGTGTACTCGTTTGTGATAACACGTATGTGTGCTTGTGCTATATTGGTAAATTGTGTTTGCTTTGTGTGGTATGTGGTTATAAAACGTGCGTGTGTGTGTGTGTGTTGTTGTTGCGCCCTTGTCTGTGTTAGCAGATGCGTGTGCTCTAAGACAGCGTCTCTGAAAGTAAGTTAACGCTTACCCCTGATCCCCCCCCAAAAAAGGTCCACGCAAACGGTAGTGAGACATTCTGACCCATGTCAGGCGTATGCCAGACTAACGCCAAAGATCTCATATTCGGGCTGAAAATAAAACTGATAAAAGAAAAAGAGGGATCTATAGGCAGAACGAAGACCTAAGTAACAATTAGATCTAAACTTGTTCAGGCGTTTCAAACATTGGTGCAATGGGAAAGTGCATTGGACAAACAAGCAATGTTTCATTATCAAAAACTTAAAAGAAAAACACCCGATGGTTTAGAGTAGTTTAGACAATTTTCGATATGTGTAACAAATGTAAATATAGTTTGTGTGTGTGTGTGTGTGTTAGAGAAACAGAGCAGAGAGAGAGAGAGAGAGAGAGAGAGAGAGAGAGAGAGAGAGTTTCTCTTATCTCACAGCTCAATTCAAAAGTCAAAATGAACAATGACCAGAATACTGTTAGTTTCTTATCTAAAACACGAATCGAAATTACGTCTGCTCTCATAACAACTCCCACCCCCACCCCCTCCTCATTTCCAGCTCTAGATCTTCCGGTCTGTGGCGTGAGGCTATCACAGCGGAGCCTCGCCAGGCAAATCTCTCAACGTCTGTATCAAAAAGTCCCATAGGGGCTCCATATTGTCTCGGAGTCTCTTAACGCTATTCATTTCACACAAGAACATTGTTCAGCATAACATGCAATCCAGACCTAATTATTGCATTATAGAGGGAAAAAATGGATGGGGGGGGGGATAATTTTAAAATGAATTCCTCATCACCTCCTCCTCTAACAATTGCATGCGTCTGCTGTTCCCTCTTATACTTTAATCTGATTGGATTCAACGTCCCACATTTTCCCGCGTAATTTTACTCTTCGCTTATTACTTGTCAACATAAAAAGTCGCTCTGAAATGACTCAAAAGTATTGTAGTGTCTGGTCTTTGTTGTTAATTCTGTTTTGGCCTCTCCTTCTCTCCCTGTTTGCCCCCCCCCCAATAAATATTTATATAGATCTATCTATTTTTTCAAGTTCTTTTCTATCAAAGAACCAGTTCTCACAAGAACTTAAATATAGAGTTTAAGCTAGGCGTTGAAACAAAATGTGATTTGTCTTTTTAAAAACTTGGTCCCGGAGCTGCTATTCATTTATGTTTAATATATGTGTATGTGTGTGTGTATGTGTGTGTATGTGTGTGTATATATGTGTGTGTGTGTATGTGTGTATATGTTTGTGTGTGTATGTGTGTGTATGTGTGTGTGTATGTGTGTGTATGTGTGTGTATATGTGTGTGTGTGGATGTATCTCACAAGAACTGGTCTTTTGTCTACGTTCTCAAGATATCGTTAGACAAACTTTCAACTCACAGCATGACCTTCACCTTAGGACCAGTGAGCGGCCACGGACAGCAGCCTTATACTCGTCTGGACTGATCATTTTGACATCCATCTCTGTATGGAGACAACCGCCAGCCGTTCACGTCTGCGAAGCTCATTTATTTGTCAGTTGTTGTTGTTTTTTTTTTGACATTTGATGTTTCGATGACATTTTAATGGACTTCTACGTATTGAGGCTACGTCATTTTATAAACACATGATTTCAATGTATTTTATAAACATATGAATTCAATGTATTTTATAAACACATGAATTCAATGTATTTTATAAACACATGATTTCAATGTATTTTATAAACACATGAATTCAATGTATTTTATAAACACATGAATTCAATGTATTTTATAAACACATTTAGACTTCCATACTTGAGACTTCCCTGAGTCAAGGCAGAAATAATTTCACTTAATTTTCAAAAGACTTTGTAGTAAATGAAATTAATGTTTGAAGCAAAACAGCAGCAATCAGTTATCAAGGACTTACACTTTCGGAAATATTCCGTGGATTACTTTACTTCAACAGAAATAAAAGTCAGGTACTCAGGAAAATTATCAAACCGTATTAAAAAATCAAGTTCGTGACCAAGAAAAAAAACAGTTTTGGAACAAACAAATGTATCATTCGGAGGTTAACTTTTTATGTGGCCAAGGTATGCTATATAGCTATGAAGACGACTAACTTTTTAACAGTTGCCAGGTCTTGTCAGTGACGTAATGTAAATCTCCAACTTTAAATTCAATCTCTGTCTTGAAATCCAACTTGGGATCTAACCCCAAGCGCTTTATCTCTTGGACTTTCCGCCCCATAAATCTGCTTTTTTTTTTTCATGAAGCAATTTACACTTATTAGTATTGATCACTAGCATAAATCACATGGATTGATCACTTACAAATAACTTATATAGATCCCTTGCACTGATGACGAGAACAAATCATTAGAATAAATCAATACTTATGATTATTATATTACTTGTATTGATTGTTGTATTGATCACTAGTTATTAGTTATAGATAAGTCTTGTTCTAGAAAAGTCGTTATTGTAAAATGTCGTTAGTTATAGAATGCAATGATTCCATCTTAGAAATGGCTATTGTTATAACCCTTCCCTGTATATGGCAATCCCTTCATTCCTCACACTGTATTCGCATTCCCCATCAGCATTTCAGTATTTGTATACCGGCAATGAGTTGATACTCGGGGTCCCCCCCCCTTTCCCTGCCCTCCTCTCTAGAACACCACCAATCATTCTCCGTGTCTGCTTCTGTTTACTTATCTTGGCCGCCATGTTTATTGATACAGTGGGGGGTGGGGGAGGAGTGTAGTAGGGGGCCCTGTTGGGCTCACGCCCTGCCCTATCTATACTACTCACTCACGAATCTTTTCTAAACTTCTCTTTTGTGTGGGTGTGTGTGAAGGATGTTGACTTTTTGTGGTGCGGGCGTGGACTAGCTGTAGGAAGGAACAAAGGTTTGGTGAATAGGCAAAAGCTCGGAGAAAAGTTTATAATTAATTAATGGGGAAATTATCTTATCTTATCTTATAAATTACACAGGTTTGTTCCAAAGAGAAGATAATTACGTCCCAAGTGTATCCATGAGTTAATATAGCTGTGTGTATAGAATGGAGACTCTGCTACTCAAGTCATTGGTTTTCTTGGCTAATTGATGCAACCGTTACAATGACAACTTGTATGGAAAATTGTCTTGAATTTATGATTTTTTCTTTGTTTCTTTCTGAGTATGTTATTAGGCAGTGTGTGTGTGTGTGTGTTTTTTTTTATAAATAAAATAATGGAGAAATGTAAAAAAAAAATTCTCTTTGATAATGGTGAAATGTTCTTTTAACTCGGGATTCCCTATGTGTTAACTCCATTCTTGAGAGTTGAAAATACTAGCTCCCCTCAAATCTTTGGTTTATTTCTGTTGTTCTCTTCAGTTGGTTACCAAGGTAACAGCGTTCAATAGTACCTGGATGAAACAGATTAAGAATCACTGTTCTGAAATGCTCGACCACTCGCTCCATCGAAGTCATGTGCGTGAGGCTTGAGGGTGTGGTGGGAAAGTTACTTTTTTTTTTTGCTTTGAAAAGTAATTAATCCAATACTGATATTGATGATAGTGGCTTGGAAGGGGGGGGGAGCGGGAGTGTTTCTTTCCCGCCACTGCCAAGGAAGTTTCTATTTCTTTCAGCACCGCCCCCCCCCTCCCTTTTGTAAGAACATCCTACATCGTAGCGACTTTGTAAACAACCTTTGGTTGACGGGGGGGGGGGGGAGAGGGGGAAGTTAGAGGGTCATCAAAATCGTTCAATTAAACAACGGCTTGATTAAAACATGAGGAAGGTGTGACGATGTGTGGGGCGACATGGGCGTCACATTTCGCCAGGGACGGAATCAGGTGTGGGGGGGGGGGGGGCAAACCATCAAGGCTAGAGATAAGAAGATTAATTGTGAACAGTGCGCGCGCGAGTGGTGTGAGTGTGTGCAGGTCTCGATTCTTTATCGGAGCCCGGTGCCTAAACAAAGGTGCCCGTCTAGTCCGATAGATACGGGGAGTTGTTGCCATTGCTGAGTGTTGCAATCTAATCGTTGGTGCAGCCTCTGTGTGTGTGATTGTGTATGTATGTGTGTGCTGGGGTTGCCGCCGATTAGTTTATCATGACATGAGTCACATCTGCCTGTTAATCCAGCAGTTCTATCAGCACAATTGTTAGGTAACTTGTAGAACATCAATGATTATTACCCCCCCCCTTTTTTTTTTCTCTCGAATAAACTCCAATCTAGTCTGGGTTGAAAAACTCAGGTCTTATCTTTTCTGTCTAGCTAGAATCTTGTCTATCATTTTGATATGTATTTTAAGTACTTTTCAGATATAATTTTTACGTGTCTGTATCGTAGTAAAAAAAAAAGATAAAGCCCCTCTTTCAGATTGTCTGTATCGTATGGCGTTAAATAAAAAAAACAAACCCTGGTTTGAATGTATTTTCTGTATTACAAGGGTAAGTAAACCACGCCTCCCAAAAAGTATTTTTTAATGCGGCTCTACTTAAACAAATTTTGTTTGTAGCCTGAATTCTATAAAGTTATTAACTGCCATTTCTTATAAGTATTTTTATTTCTGTTTGGAAGTTTCTAGAGTCATCCGACTTGGAAGTTTATTGAAGGAACTAGACATAACAAACATTTCTAGACCGGGTAAGGTAATATAGTATTGGCTCAGCTAAATGGGGACAATTGATTGATTGAACAAATAGAAAGAGTTTTTTTCACCCAGACAACTGTCTGAATAGATCCATTGTTTGAGTTTTTAATCTGTCTGGAAGAGTTGTCTGTTCTATGTTTTGACACTCTTTTGTGGAAGCTTATGTGTTGTTTTTTTGTAAAGAAGGGAGCTAATTTGAGTCTTGGTCCAACATCTTTGCTGTTACGTCATCAGTTGTTGTTTTTTCTGTTACTTCTGCTTTAAAAAAAACCAAGAGTTTCGTATCTTGACTTCCCTATTCCAAGTCTATATTACCAATAAGATAATCAATAAGATAATCAATAAGATAATCCTCTTCATCCGGCATGGATGGAACATTTTTCCGAGGGACTAAAAAGATAATTGACTCCCACACCTGCATAGATGTATATTTCCTATAAATTAACATTATCGGTGTGTACTGGGGACCACTGTTTGACGAGGGAGTTTTAAAGAGTCTCAAAACATAATCTGACAGACACAAGCGATGCGAACTCCTTTCTTGTTTGGTGTCTCTTTTAGAATCATTTACTTTTTCTTGGTGAATAAAATTGTGAGTTTGTGTGTGAGAGAGAGAGAGAGAAAGAGACAGACAGACAGAGAAAGAGAAACAGACAGACATAGAAAGAGAGACAGACAGAGAAAGAAAGACAGACAGACATAGAAAGAGAGACAGACAGACAGAGAAAGAGAGACAAACAGACATAGAAAGAGAGACAGACAGAAAGAGACAGAGAGACAGACAGGCATAGAAAGAGCGACAGAAAGAAAGAGACTGAGAGACAGACAGAGAAAGAGAGACAGACAGACAGAGAAAGAGAGACAGACAGAGACAGAGAGACAGACAGACAGACAGAGAAAGAGAGAGATTGATTAAGACAAATGATAAAATCATGTCTAAAGCGTCTACACGTCCCGCTGTCTACGTAGGAGCGGGAAATCCCGAAGTAAGCATGTCATACACTGGGTTAATGGAAAACGAAGTTCTCTGACATTACGGAGAAAATCAAACGTTGGGGTCGTGCTGGAATCCTGGTGACCCCTGGCCTCTACTGACATTGTTTTCTCACTCATATCCTGGGCTCATAAATTGACGTTTACGTCTGCGAATCACGCAAGCCCCCTCCCCCCTCCTTCGCCCTTTCAGAAACAACCCCCCCCCCCAACTCTTTCTGACTATGCATTTAACTCTCTCACCTATGGCATCCCTTAAGGTTGCCAATAGTGCTGAGATGTAAAGCTAGCGACAAGTAATGGAGAGAGTGAGAGAGAAATAGAGAGAGAAGAGAGAGAGAAGAGAGAGAGAAGAGCGAGAGAGAGCTAAATAGACTTGATGTACACAGACATTGTGGAGAGGATGATGGGGTCCATATTAAAGACGCATTACCTACAGTTAGCTTAGACTTCGGAATATAGGAAACATTGGAACATGATGTAACTCGTTTAATGTATTTCTGTTACCTTAAGGCGACATAAGCTATAGCTTAGGGCCTTTTGGGGGGCCTTCAAAAATATCATTCCAGGGCTATTTTTAGGGGCCCTTCAAATACCTAAGGACCTCTAGTCTAAATCCGGTCCTGGATTTTTCATTTGGTGAATGACGTCATAACACATGCAGAAAGTCTTCAAATTAGCCACCCCAGTTTTCAATACCATCATTTATCATTAACAAGCAAAGTGCTTCAATCAGCCTTCACTTACAACTAAAGTTATATATATATATACATACATAATTTTCTGCTTAGATCAAAACTTTATATATTTAAAAAATGTTTGTTACACTACGACTTAGACTTAAGACTAAAACTCGTACATAAACATCCACGAACACACACTCACACACACACCTATACACACACACAAAATAATAACCAAATAGAACACATCCATCGGTAATGTCAGCCACTTGGAAAAAAAAAACATAACTGGACGCTCAAGAAACACCTGAGCACATGTTTCAGAAAACGTCTGGCAGATTTGGAGAAAACTTAATCTTCAAGTCGATGAAGTCGACAGGGCGCCATGTTTTGTGGAGAAAGCGTGTACAACGGATTATATAGTTTTGCACTTCAACAGCGACGGGCCATCAAGGCAGTAGTGGCTGCATGATGTAGAGTGATTATATAGTTGTACTTCAACAGAAGAATAGAGCAGGCAATGATTCATTGTCCCTAACAAAACATGAATCAATCAATAAAGTAAATAATTTATTAACTAATTAGTTGTTATTTTGCTTTTATATAGAAAAAGGTAATAAATCTTATAGTATTGAAATATATGGCTGTTAATGTGTAGTTCTTTCCCTTTTTTATTTAAGTTGCACAATTAAGCATTTAAGCTGCCGAATCTGAACTGCTTCTATCGCAGCGAGGGAAGTGACGTTTCAAGTGACTCACTTCCATGGTGGTCCAGGCACTTCATCAAGGCTTCATCTTTTTTTTTTCTTTGAGTGAGCGGTGAAATGATTCGTTTGACACTACAATCCTGTGCTCTCCTGTATATGAGTATGACTTGCTTTAAGGCACGCGCATCCTATGATGCGTGAGTGTAGGCTGCACGTAAGACAACAATGTTAGGATGTGTTCATGCTTCATTTGATGGGCACGTGACAGGAACGACGTTTGATCTACATCCATTTGGGATCGTCTACCTGAGAGCTAGAGCTGAGGCGCCAAATGAGAAAGAAAAAGCACTAATAAACGAATGAAAGACATTGTAAACACACACACACATTATCAGGGCCGGCCTTAACTATTGCGGGGCCCAATGCGAACCGAATGGCGCAGGGCCCAAACTGGATAGAGATAATGATAATAAGTTAAGATTTTGTATTAGAAAATAAATTTGCCTTTACATTACATTGTTATTAAATGAAAGCCGACAATACCTTTCTTTTTTTTTTATCGCTTGCAGGATTGGCGTTCTCCATATTGATAGACACCCTCTAAGGATAATTTTGTCTATTTTTTAGTAGATTTGTAAGGGTTTCCAAGAGATTTTCAATAGCCAGGACTTTTTTTCGATTTTGCAATTTCAGGACA
This sequence comes from Biomphalaria sudanica, assembly GCA_036873155.1. NCBI lineage: Eukaryota > Metazoa > Mollusca > Gastropoda > Planorbidae > Biomphalaria > Biomphalaria sudanica. Next base: position 573,559 of record JAZGLO010002262.1, on the reverse strand, counting down.
TTTCCAAGAGCTCTTGGCAAATCAGGAGGCCGAGGGAACCATTTTATAAGTTATAATGGTTTCATTTAATAATTTACACCTAGAATTAGCGCGAGGCCTATGAAAGTGCGGGCCCACTTCAGCCACATTGGTTGCAGTGGCCTAAGGCCCTGTACATTACAGGAAGTGAGAGACAGAAAGAAAGCGTGAAACAACGAATTGCAAGAATGTCGTTTTCATAAGAAGATGATGAATGACTTTTCTCTCCCTCTCCCTCTCTCCATAACGCTTATCTCTCACTTTCCATCCTCTCTCTCTCTCTCTCTCTCTCTCTCTCTCTCTCTTTCATACCACGCACTCTTTCTCTTACCTATGTACCCACCCCTCTCTATTAATGGGCCGGGGTAGGGGAGAGCAGTTCGAAGGAAAGATTTATCACTTAGCTCCAGTTGTCTGCTCTTCGTCATGTTCTAACAGTTAGTTACAATTACCAGAGAAAGCTCGGCCCACGTCTCGGGAGATGATAAACTTTCGTCTGCGACATGACATTCATTATATCTCTACTAGTTGCTGTTGTGCTCGTCATAAATGGACTGGATAAAGAATGTCTTGTGATTGCAGCAGAGAAACTGATTTTTAAAAAGAAACACATTTTAAGAGCCATGAAGGCGACCAGCACAGACTTCAACAGCGAAGGAGATTGTGTGGGAGATCGCTTCAAAGAGAGTGCTAATCTGATTTAGCTGAAGCAGAGACCAAGTCCCAAAGAGCAAGACTTGAAAAAACTGAAGTTCTAAAGGCTACTATGAAATCAGCTTGACAAGCAATGGTAAAAGTGTTCAATCATAAACTGGTAAAGCCTTATCAACTGATCTAGACCGACACTTCTAAATGTTATACTTTATAAGGGAGTTGATTTGACACCAGCAGATTCTTTGACTTTCATTTATTTAAAATTCTTGAGACGTCACATTTAAGTCCTAATTCTCTTTTTTTTTTTTTTTGGCTAGTTAAACCCTTGAGGACTATGTGGCTAAAAAAAAAGTTCATCCTAGCCTTTACAGATTGGTTGGTATTTAGTCAACTATTAGCATCGGCATCAAGAATACGGAGTTTCAGATTTATTTTGTTTTGTTTTGGAGCCCAATATTTTAGCACATTTCTAACACATTTCCAACAGTGGCTCTTCATCATCTAGATCATGTCATAGCACAAAACACGCATAGATCAAGAAGCTCTGATGTAGGCCTTTTTTAAAAATGAGTTCTACTCTGTCATTACACACTAACACTGGTTATACGTTGTCTGTGTTGTTCTCAAGGACATGGCCGAATTTACCTATAAGCAACACAAGCTAAGGCCTAGGGCTCACAAGAAATATTTAGCACCGACCTAATATCTGGACTTTATTGGGTCTACAAAAGGTTCACACGAATCTCAAAAGCTTAGGGCCTTTTCAATCTAAATGTGGCACTGGTCGAGGTAACACTGTGTTTTTGATATTATTCGTCTTGTTAATACCATGCAGTTGCGTGACACTTGTCTCTGATAAGTTGTTACCTCAGCAAGCTTTCTGTTTATTAAAACATAAAACTCGATTCTCTAGCTCTAGTGTACTGTTGGGCAGCTATAACATAGTACATGTCATGTTCATTCATCATTTGTTTTAGGACAAAAGCTTCGAGCGCCATTGAGATTTCTCTGAAAAAAAAATCGACATATTGTTGAACAAATCGCCCTTGAGATATCCATGCGCGACAACATTCCAAAGTTCATCTTTCGAGGTTGAAGATGACTTTATATCTTTTCTTATGAACTCGAAGATGGGTGAGGGGCTCCGATCTTTGCTTTGAAAAGCAGATTACATTCTTGGCACAGTAGATTGGTACATTGCTATCTTGTCTGCATTTGCACTTAATTTATTGGTTTGTCTGTCGTCTGGCTTATTAACAAAGTACATCCTCCAAAACAAAAGCCAAATGAAGACCATTAATTGGAGCCAAAGGAAGACCATTAATTAGAGCCAAAGGAAGACCATTAATTGGAGCCCTGTGTTGTGTAGTTCTGTATAAATGTTCCTCTTCCTATGAACTGTAAATTGTAGTTGAGTTCTGAAGTGCTCAGACTGACAGATGGACCTCACTCACGTCTCTCCCAACACTTCCTCCTGCCCCCCAACTTCACACGTCCCGCGTACAAACGACGCCAATGACGGGACAAAATGCAACAAATCAAAATGGCCGCCCCTCGTGCTGACACCTGGCAAGTATCAAATGTCAAGAGCATGTCTAAGCAATGCCAAGGATCTAGAGAGAGAGAGAGAGAAAAAAAAATATGGGGCTGCGGAGAGGCTTCGTTGATGGCGGCGCCCTCCGCTCGGCGGGGAAAATGTCGACATCACTGTTTGTTACTCCGGACGAGTTGTGACACACGGGGGTCGTGGCCCTCAGCGCCCGCGCGTCTCCTTCTAGCACCCTTGATACTCTTCATTTAGGAGATGAAAGTATAGAAACAGAAATGTGTATTTATACATGAGTAGGTGATTTGGGACTTGGGGGCTGGAGAACTCTTCAGTTGGAAATGTTCAGCTTTAGCTAACGAGCACAAACTTGCGTAAGATTCATCGACATTTGTATTTTATTTTCATTCATCAACTTGTAAACCAATGATTTCATCTGTGTGCTTGTATTCCTATGACAAAATACATCTCTTTAATCTCTTTTTACTCTCTTTATCTCTCTTTCCATTTAAAAATTCCTCTTCTTTTTTTCATTCTTGGCCTTGGACTACAGTTTTCCATCGTCTCTGAATTAGAAAACAAAATATTCTTCTAACAAACGCGCTAAAACATGCCTTGGAGTCCAGAAATAAAGTCACACTCGCTGTTTCCAAAAGTCCCATTCAACATCATATGAGAAGCTGTATGTTTGTATGGGGGGGGGGGGAAGGGGAACTGTCAGTGAAATAAGAACTTAACTTTGATATGAATACTAAAGCATGAACGGGGGAAGCGAATTCTTCTATGATAATCGAACCGATTACAACAAACGATACTTTACTTACAGTTGAGCGATTACACTTCCCATTGGGCGACCCGTGTATTCTTATCTTTCGATACCAGGAGACTTATTGATGACTGTGTTCGATCAACTGGAATCAGATTCTTATGATTGAACAAATGGAGCGTTAGCGTTGTTTTCAAAACAGGTTTTCCCATGATATTGCATCCATCTATTTTATTTACATATATATATCGTTATTATGCATGATCAGGTTGTTTTTTTTTTTAAAAGACATATCAAAAGTAATCTAATGAAGACCTGGAGAGTGATGTTACGATGATCATTGCTGATTAATCATTTTCTAGTTTCTTCTTGTTTGTAATTCTACAAAAGTTTTCAAAGATTTGTTTTTAAGTTTCAAGATTATGGTCTTGCATTTTTTCGATAAATTTTTCTTAAAATATAGTTATTATTTTATTCCACTTTAAAATTGACTTCCTTACCTGGAAGGTGTGTGGGTAACGTGATACATTATTCAAAGATTTTAAGGCATGACTTCCTGACCCATTTTCAGAAGCATTCGTAGTCCAGTTTCTGACCAAGTGAAGATTGCGCTCGCTTCTGCCAATGCATATATATAGCGCCTTTGAGGTTTAGAAAGGGAAATAAGCAGAAATAAACTCCAATGTTCTCACTCTAGATATATGCTTGATACATCTGTAAACATGCTGTTGAAACAAGAACATTGCTCGATGATACCCAGAATGCTCAGAAAAAACCTGGACTTTATCTTTACAGGATGGTGAGGGGGGGGGGAGAGGGTAGAACAATGTGATCGATAGCCACTAAAAGGTCCAGCTCTAACTGCCCGTTGTCAGCCTTCATTATCATGGACAGCGTCGCCACAGTTTTGTTCGCGGAAAGGCTAATCAAGGGGAAGGAACTGCGACAATTACGACGCCATTTCCGTGCTCTTGAGTGACCAATCGAGTCAAATTACACATTTACTTCCGGTTTTCTTGGCACTGTATTAGAACTCAAGTAATAATGGTGGGGTTTGAGGAATGAGCTTTGTGCCCGTAGAACAGACTGGCAAACGTTTTGTGTAATAATGAAAACAACAACGCTTTACTTCAGCATTTAGGTGACACATGACATGCTAAGAAATGTCGTTGTTTTGATTCTGTAGGCAAACTTGTCCTGTGATTCTCATAAGTCATCTGAAGGCTTACAAAAATAACTTTTCAGAAACTTCAAAAACATGTTGGATGCTTAACTTATTGCAGTGGCGGCTCTTTGTTTCAAGCGGAGAATGAACGTTTCAAACAGGATTTTTCATTAGTGTTTAGAGTTAAGACAAAAGGGAAATCAAAAAAAAGGGGGAGGGGGTATTTTCACACTTCCAGTAAAGACCTGGAAATAAAGCCAAATGAACTTATCTCTTGTGGTCATGCGTGTTCATACTCGGTCGTTGTGTTGTATCTCCAAACATTTAGTATAATCTAAGCCAGTGTAGTCGCATCGTATTCTTACTATAAGGTTTAAAATAACTCAAGGAGTTCCACTAAAAATGAGCTATACATTCCACAGCATGAGGCATGTTCAGTTGACAAGAAGATCTTATCTTATCTTATCTTATCTTATCTTATATATTACAGACTTTTCTTCAAAATAGAAGATGATTACGTCCTACGCGTCATGCATTTAGTCATGCATATATAACCAATGACTTAAATTCTGCCAAGTCACTGGTTTTTCTGGCTAGCTCAGGCAACCCATTCCATGCTCTAATAGCACTAGGGAAGAAGGAGTATTTGTACAAATTTGTCCTAGCATATGGGACGAGGAATGTGCCTTTATCTTTGTGTCTTTCAGAGTATTATTAAATTTTGTTTTTGTATTTGAAGATTATGGTTCAGTGTTTTATGTATAATTGCTACTTTACTTTTAAGTCTTCTGTCCTGAAGGCTTTCTAAATTTAGTGATTTTACTAATGGTGTTACTCTAGTCAAATGTGAATATTCGTTTGTTATGAATCTCACTGCTCTATTTTGTGTTTGTTCCAGTTTCTTAATGTTTTCTTGAGTTGAAGGGTCCCAAACGGTGGATGCATATTCTATTATTGGCCTAACCAAGGTTAAATAACATTTTAGTTTTATGTTCTTATTTGATTTATAGAAATTTCTTTTAATTAACCCTAATGCTTTGTTTGATTTTTTTATTGTTTCATCAATATGTGGATTCCATGACAGTTTTTCATTTATTATAACACATAGGTATTTTGCGTTTTTAGTCTGTGTTACTGGTTTGCCATGAATAAGATAAGTGGAATTAATTTGTTTTAGTTTTTTTGTTACTCTTAACAACTGACATTTTTCTGGGTGGAAAGACATGCTCCAATTTGATTCCCATTTCTGTAATTTATCTAATTCTCTTTGTAAAATATCTGCGTCTTGTGTTGTTTTTATTGTTCTATATATTATGCAATCATCTGCAAATAATCTGACTTTTGTTCCTGAACTAATGCAATTTGGTAAATCATTTATGTAAATTAAAAATAGTAGTGGACCCAAGACTGTTCCTTTGAGGTACACCTGAGTTTACTGTTATTGGTGTTGATTTAGAGCCATTTATTATTACTGTTTGTTCTCTCCCTATCAGAAAATCTTTAATCCACTGATGCAGTGGACCATTAATGCCGAAATATTTTAATTTTTTAAGCAAACTATGGTGGTGAACTTTGTCAAAAGCCTTAGAAAAATCTAGTAAGATAGCATCTATTTGTTCACTATTATCTAAACCTTGTACTACTACAAGACTGGCGCACGAGTCAGTAGACGACGTAGTGGTTTATCACAGCGAAATGAAACAATGACTCGTTAGATCAAACTTCTATCCATGTTTAAGAATCTGTAAATGTGAAAGTCCACTTAGCAGGCCTTGAGTTAGATTGTGTTGGGGACGTTGTCTGATACACAATACAGATCTATGTTCTTTATTTTTAGTTCATGAATATTGCTGCAAAACAATTGCCGTTGTCGCATTATAAGGTTACCGTGCAGTATTTTATCTTATCTTATAAAAATATAGGCGTTAACCTTAAACGTCCTACGCGTGTCCCTTGGTTCAATGAAACAGTCATGGAATCCTACAGTCATGCAGCTCGTAGATGATTGTGTATTGAAAAGGACGAGGCTTCAAGGATTTTTAAAAATTTCGAAACTAAAAAAAAAAAAGGAGAAGAACTCTATAGCCCATGAACGTACTGTCTCCAGCAGGGGGCCTATCATTCCAGTATAGCCCATGAACGTACTGTCTCTAGCAGGGGGCCTATCATTCCAGTATAGCCCATGAACGTACTGTCTCTAGCAGGGGGCCTATCATTCCAGTATAGCCCATGAACGTACTGTCTCTAGCAGGGGGCCTATCATTCCAGTATAGCCCATGAACGTACTGTCTCTAGCAGGGGGCCTATCATTCCAGTATAGCCCATGAACGTACTGTCTCTAGCAGGGGGCCTATCATTCCAGTATAGCCCATGAACGTACTGTCTCTAGCAGGGGGCCTATCATTCCAGTATAGCCCATGAACGTACTGTCTCCAGCAGGGGGCCTATCATTCCAGTATAGCCCATGAACGTACTGTCTCCAGCAGGGGGCCTATCATTCCAGTATAGCCCATGAACGTACTGTCTCTAGCAGGGGGCCTATCATTCCAGTATAGCCCATGAACGTACTGTCTCCAGCAGGGGGCCTATCATTCCAGTATAGCCCATGAACGTACTGTCTCTAGCAGGGGGCCTATCATTCCAGTATAGCCCATGAACGTACTGTCTCTAGCAGGGGGCCTATCATTCCAGTATAGCCCATGAACGTACTGTCTCTAGCAGGGGGCCTATCATTCCAGTATAGCCCATGAACGTACTGTCTCTAGCAGGGGGCCTATCATTCCAGTATGGCCCATGAACGTACTGTCTCTAGCAGGGGGCCTATCATTCCAGTATAGCCCATGAACGTACTGTCTCTAGCAGGGGGCCTATCATTCCAGTATAGCCCATGAACGTACTGTCTCTAGCAGGGGGCCTATCATTCCAGTATAGCCCATGAACGTACTGTCTCTAGCAGGGGGCCTATCATTCCAGTATAGCCCATGAACGTACTGTCTCTAGCAGGGGGCCTATCATTCCAGTATAGCCCATGAACGTACTGTCTCTAGCAGGGGGCCTATCATTCCAGTATAGCCCATGAACGTACTGTCTCTAGCAGGGGGCCTATCATTCCAGTATGGCCCATGAACGTACTGTCTCTAGCAGGGGGCCTATCATTCCAGTATAGCCCATGAACGTACTGTCTCTAGCAGGGGGCCTATCATTCCAGTATAGCCCATGAACGTACTGTCTCTAGCAGGGGGCCTATCATTCCAGTATAGCCCATGAACGTACTGTCTCTAGCAGGGGGCCTATCATTCCAGTATAGCCCATGAACGTACTGTCTCCAGCAGGGGGCCCATCATTCCAGTATAGCCCATGAACGTACTGTCTCCAGCAGGGGGCTCATCATTCCAGTTGCGGGAAGAGCTACACACGCCATTACGTCCTGCCGAGAGCTCCAATAGTCCCACGCGGGGTACTGTTCTTAAATCCTGGCTCCCCGAGGGCGCTCAAGTGGGCGCTGAATGAGAGGACAAACACCACTGACCTTTTTGTCTTCAGTTACTGTATGATCTTCATCCCGAAGTAGATCTAAAGAGAGGAACAAGAGGTGATGAATACTTTTTACTTTCTCACTCTCTCGCCCTCATAGGCATTGCAACAAGACACTAGATTTTTACTTTTCTAGTTGGCCACACCCCCCCCCCCCTGTAGCTATTACAAATCTGGTGCTCTCGGTGGGTTTGTGTGTGCATGTGTGTGTGTGTGTGTGTTTATGCTTGTGTGTGTGTGTTTATGCGTGTGTGTTTGTGTTTTTCCGGATTCAAAAATTACATTCACATAAATGTAACTGAACATTTTCCCCGATATTTCTCGATTCATATTTTACATTTTCTTAAAGATTTAAGTAACAGCAAAATGTTGACCTTTTAAATTAACAACGAAATAGTGACTTTCAGAATAAGAAACTTTTTTCTTTTTAGACTTTAACAATTGAATCAAACTTTTGAAATACTTTATGCGTATACCTTTATATTTACATATTTATGGATGCCTGGTCCTCCGGTAAGCGCTTGGGACTCTCGTCATGACGGAGTCGAGTTTAAATCCTGCTATGTATCCTTCCCCCCCCCCCCCCCCCCCGTCCTACAGGAGATTTGATATTCAACGTCTTATATTTTATATATTTAATGGGTCGCTTTTCAAAACTACCAAATGTATAGGATTAATCATTTCCTTTTCACCTCATTCTGGTAACGCGGATGAGTTTGGCTGACAAAGACATTTTGAAAATAACGGATGGAAGAATAGTGCACGGGTTTTGATGTGTCCAGTTTTCAGTAAGCAATCAGAGCACCCATTACTTCTTGCAATAAGTGAGACGGGTTTTTCAGGCTTTAGCTAATCTTTCAAGCGAATAATCGAATCAGACTAGTATTTTTAACAAATCAGACTCTGCTGTCTGTGGCATTTTACGTCTGGAGAGACGATCTTTTCCCTTTGCAACTTCTTGTGTGGCTGAAGAGGCCAATTCTTGATTAAAAAAATTAGACAATATTAGAGAAACCAGACTATTTCAGCGAAAACAGATTAGCTCATAGGAATCAGACTAGTTTTAATGTCATTTGAAACTTTATTTAATATTTAGTCGTACAATTATCTAACTAAATGTACACCTCATAAAAAGACCCACCTTTTGTTTTTCACCAACATAAATGAAACTCAAGAAACATTGTTGTCATTGAAGTAAGTTCAAATTATTTGCAATGACTGTTTTATAGAAGCTGAATATACAGCCTATGAAAATAATGAAGGCACTTTCGCTTTGCGGATTTTGTTATTCTATTTAGGGGTCCGGCTGCGAGCCCATCTCATCTAATGATCTTTCCATGCCAAGAGGAAAACTAAAATAGTCAAAATATTTACCTGTATACTCTTTGACTTAATTTCACCATCAGGCGTAAGATTTTTTTTTTCCTCCCAAGTATTTTATTTTGAGACACGTTACTTTATTTCTATCAACCACCCCCCTCCCGAAAAGAAAAAGTACCTTTCTTTTTTTCTTGAACTGAGTTTGTTTGTATGTGGGCTTTTTATTTTTTTCCTTTCTAAGGTCTTACGCACTAAATGACACCAGCCTGTGTTTTTTTGTGAAGCGGAGAAAGAAAACCCAGAGGGTCTAAAACAAACAGTTCTATGTTTTTATATCGAAAGTGCAAAATGAAGTTGTTGAAAGTGACACGTCTGCTACTACTCTCTCGTGGCACTCTCAATTTCGAGGGCCCTGACGACGTATGTCTGTCTAAAACCAAACCGGATATTCAGGTGCTCTCCGGAACACTGCCATCCTTCTAAGCGTCTACTTAGATCTACCTGGCCTTGTGTAAAAGAGAATACATTTCTTGTCAATGAAAGGCCCATAAAAAAATTTTTTGACTGCATTCTTTAGAATGCTTTTGTAAGTGTATGTGTTTCTGATTGACAGCAGGGGATTTAATAGACTAGAGTGTCCTTTTTAATCTAGAACTATCGAGGAAAAATCTTATTCCCTAACGTCAATAGTCTCTCATCATTTTCACACTCTTTCAGTTGCGATCATTAAGGTAGAGTGAGCGAGGAGTGAGAGAGAGAAAGAGAGAGAGAGAGAGAGAGAGAGAGAGAGAGAGAGAGAAGAGAGAAAAAGAGAAAAAAAAAGAAGAAGGGGAAGCTTCTAGTAACAATAATAAAAAGTAGTTAAGTAAAGGGAGATAATGTATGTTTATCTTTCATTTCCAGAGTTAGAGTTCCTACAAAGTAGCTGTGGGAATACTCAACAGATGGGATATCACTCCAATAGTCACAGTAAAAAAAAGACGAAATCAGACGTACTGCGAATTCGGATATATAAATATTATATGCATTTTATGTTTATTTGGAATAGGATAGTTCTGTACGATGGGGTTTTAATTCACTGGGTTTGGCGAAGAATCTTCAAATATGATGTAATGTCTTGTATAAACTCTGCGTTACCTATCAGTTTTCTTTGAATCTCTTCCAGAAGGTGTTTTTCTTGTTAGTTTTTCATTAAGCGTTCATATTATATGCTGATACCAGATGTGCATCCACAATTGTACAAATGAGGTAATTGACTGCAGAACTTATGGAATGTTTGGCAGAGTGGTATATAAAAAAAACTGCTTGGCCACCTTTTATGGCGGTGTGAGTTTGAATCTGAGTTTTTTTTTTTTTTTGGAGCGTCTAAAAACGCTGAGCGCTTAAACCAGAGAAACCATCTACCAGACTATCCCTCGCCTCTCCAGACAGGCTCTCAAAAGAGATAGGGCCCTAGCGCATTAAACATAGATAGGGCCCTAGCGCATTGAACATGCTTTACCACGAAACTGAGGCAGCCTTTGTTTAGAGACCTTTTTAGATGTTTTTACATTATTAGTTACGTCTTATATTTATTTTTGGTAAGCTCCTAAAGGCTTTTCCCACAATTCGACAAAAGAGATTAACCCAGAGCGCACTGAACCTGATAAAGTAGCACCTAGGCATGTTGTATTAAACAGTGTAGGAAAACGAATAAAAGTAGAATGCATCAGAATGTCAAGCTTTCTCAACTGACCAACTCTACTAGGAATTGTAATCTCAGCATTGAAACACAGTGTCGAACTATTTCGTACCAAAAGTCTTTCTAAGCCGAAATACTCTATAGCTAGATCCCTTATTTTAGTTTCATTGGCTACTTCCAAATTTACAATACTAATTTTAGAAAATACGACGATTTGAAAACGCGACATCATTTCTAAATTAGAGCAACAATTTTTTCCCCCCTTAATCTTCGACATTTCTGCCCAGTAAAGGGGAGAGAATTTCATCTTGAAGTGTTTTCAGATTTAAGGCGCTTGGTCAAAAAAAAAAACGAAAGAAAAAGAAATGTGTATGT